>CM021786.1:1061802-1093401 GCA_011076525.1 Nettapus auritus | reverse complement strand
GAGGGAACAGGAGGAGGGCACACGGGGATGGGCACATGGGGATGGGCACATGGGGATGAGAAGGAGATGGGGACAAGGAGATGGGGAAGGGAGAGAGGATGGGGACAAGGAGATGGAGGAAAAAGGGATGGGGATGAGGAGATGGGGACAAAGGGATGGGGACAAGGAGAATGGAAGGGCACAGGAGGGTGGGCACGGGGTGATGGGGATGAGGGGGTACATGGGGATGGTCACAAGGATAGGGACAGGAGATGGGGACAGTGGGCATGGGTACAAGGAGATGGGATGTGGTGGGCACCAGGATGGGCACACGGAGACGGGGACGGGGTGGGTACAGGATGGGTGTAAGGGGACGAGGATGGAGCTGGCACAGGGATGGGCACAGGGGAATGAGGACCAGGGAGATGGGGTGGGATGGGGTGGGCACAGGGGGATGGGGTGGGCATGGGGAGATGCGGACAGGGAGATGGGGCTGGCAAACGATGGGCATAAAGGGGTCAGGCGGGCTCAGGGCTATGGGGTGGGCACAACAAGGGGCACCGGGAGCTGGGGAGGGGACACCACAGCCCCCAGCCCCTTCACTGTGCCCGCAGCGCTGGCCCCGGGCGCTGGAGGGACCAGCTCAGCCCCAGCCGGGCTCTGGAGCACTTCGCCCGCACCCAGGGGCTGCCGGCACCCGAATTCAACGCCGACGGCACCGCCGTCACCTTCGGGTGCTCCACCTTCCTGCTCAGCCATTTCGGTAAGTCGGGGTCCGGGGGTGCCGGGGAGGGGTCACGGGACCCCTCCGGTGGTGCGAGGGCTCGGCCTTGCAGAGAGCGGCCCCCCAGCGCACCGGCACCCCGGGGCGCCCCGGGAGCGCCTGGCCCTGCACGTGCTCCGCGCCTGTCGCCTCGTCCCCGAGCACCTCGAGACGCGGACGCTCTACAACAGCACCCAGCCCGGGCTGGAGCAGGTGGGGACGCCGGGACGATGGGGACCGTGGAGCACAGAGGGATGGCGGGGGGATGGCGGGGACCCTGGGGTGACAAGGACCCTGAGGTGACAGGGGCTCCTGGGCAGGGAGGGATGCTGAGGAAAGGTGATGGGGAGCCTGGGGTGATGGGGACGTGGCTGGGAGGGACACAAGGGTGATGGGGACTTTGGGGCATGAAGGGCTGCTAGGGAGCGCAACGGGGACCCTGGGGTGACAGGGACGCCCCCTGACAGACAGGGACACCGACCCTGGACCATAAAGAGATGCCCAGGACACAATGGGGACACCGGGGTGACATGGTTGGGTGCTGGGGGGATAAGGGCAACCCTGGGGTGACAGAGACCCCAGGCCAAGGGGGGATGCTGAGGGCAGGTGGCAGGGACGTTGGGGACACCTTGGGGCAGGGGGGGGACAGCAGCACGAGGACAAGGGGTGCCGGTACCAGCCTCCCCCCACCCTGCGGTGCAGGGCAAGGTGCAGATGTGGGTGGACGTCTTCCCCGCCAGCCTCGGACCCCCGGGACCCCCCGTGGACATCACCCCCCGCAAACCCCAGAGGTGAGCACCCCGCCGGGGGACAGGGACGTCCCGTGGGGGTGGGAGGTGGCACGTCCCCGTCCCCCTCCAGGTACGAGCTGCGCTGCGTGGTGTGGAACACGCGGGACGTGGACCTGAGGGACACCAACGTGGCCGGGCAGAGGATGAGCGACATCTACGTCACCGGGTGAGCCACGGCCACCGCCGGGGTCCCGGTGGCGGGGCCGGGGACGAGGGTGACGGCCACGTCCCGTCCCCCCGGGGCACGGCAGGTGGCTGGACGGGCTGGAGGAGCAGCGGCAGAGGACGGACGTGCACTACCGCTCGCTGCAAGGGGACGGCAGCTTCAACTGGCGCTTCGTCTTCCCCTTCGACTACCTGGTGGCCGAGCGGCTCTGCGTCCTGCCCCGAAAGGTGCCGGGGTCCCCTTGGGGTGGGCATGGGGATGGGGGGGGACACACCAAGCACGACTCCCCCTTCCTTCCCCCCGTTTAGGAGCATTTTTGGAGCCTGGATGAGACGGTGCAGAAGCTGCCCCCCAAGCTCATCCTGCAAGTGTGGGACAACGACGTGTTCACGGCCGATGACTTTTTGGGTGAGAGCCCGGCTCCCCGCCCAGCGGGGGCACAGGGGGGCACCCACGGGTGATGGGGGCACCCACGCTTTGGCTTTCTCCCCCCTGTGCAGGCGTCCTGGAGCTGGAGCTCAGCCGGCTGCCGCAGCCAGCCCAGCGCCCCCAGGACTGCGTCCTGACGCCGCGGCCGAGCCGCTGGCCCTGGCGGGGGGCGCGGGGACCCCCCCACGTCTCCCTTTTCCGGCAGAAGCGGGTGAAGGGGTGGTGGCCCTGCACGGTGCAGGAGGGTGGCAAGCGGCGCCTCTCGGTACGGCTGGATGGGGGGGGGAAAGGGTGGGTAGTGACGAGAGGGGGGCACAAATCCCGACCCCCGAATCCGTCCCCCCTTCAGGGTAAGCTGGAGCTGAGCCTGGAGCTGCTGAAGGCCCAGGAGGCAGAAGAGCGGCCGGCAGGGAAAGGGCGAGAAGAGCCCAACATGTACCCGGCCCTGCAGCCACCCGTGTAAGGCCCCGGGTTGAGCCCCAACCCCCCAAAAAAAAAGGGGTGCAGGGGGGCGGCGGCGGGTGCCCCCAGCTGGGTGTCGTTGCAGGCGGCCGGAGTGGTCGTTCCTGTGGCTGCAGGCACCGCTGCGCAGCCTGCGCTACGGCCTCTGGCAGCGGCACCGCTGCCGCGTGCTGCTGGGGCTGGCCCTGCTGCTGCTCCTCCTCCTCATCCTCGCCTTCGTCTACGCCGCACCGGTGAGCGCAGCCCCCCCCGAGCGGGCCCCCCGCCAGCAGAGGAGCCCCCCCCAGAGCCCCCCTCTCTGCCCCCCGCAGGGTTACTTGGCCATGAAGCTGGTGAACCCCCTGGAAAGCTGGCAGCTCTTCGGCGGCGCACGCAAGCCTTGATGGGGCAACGCTGCTCGGGGACACCCACGGGGCACGAGGACGCTGGGTGCGGGGAGCACCAAGGGGCTGCCACCCCCCAAAGTCACCTCTTTAATAAAACAGGACCCAAGCGCTGGGCAAGGCATCGTCCCCCCACTCTGTTGGCTTCATCTGGGGGAGCAAGGGGCCACGGGGCCAGGATGTGAGCCGGGGGTGCTGGGTCACCCCAAGGAGCACGGCGGCGTCACACACACACCAACGTTTATTCCAAGACACCAGTAACAGCTCTGGGAAGAGGCGCAGGCGTTTCACTCCTGGTCATCAGGCAAAAAAAAAAAAACAAAGGCCAAATGCCAGAAATAGTCTGTTCAGGCCACGAGAACGCCTGGGCACTTCGAAAAAAGCTTCCACCTCCCCCGGCGGCAGCGTCCTGCCAAAAAAACCAGTAGTTGCTCACAAAAAAACGCCGCTCCCCAGAGGCTGGGCCAGAAAGAACCCCGGGAAGCAGCGGGGCGCGGAGCACACGGCTCCTCACGAGGAGGGTGCTGCAGAGATTCGCCACTTGGACGTGCCCAGAGCTGCTGGGACCCTCCTGGGACAAAGTGACCTCGTTTTTCCCTCTCCCGGGTCCCTCCGCACCCACCCCTCGCTCTGGGAAAGCGACCCCAGGAGCTCGACGCAGCCCCCGGGGGGAAGGTGGCCGCGTGGAAGGCGAAACCGGCGGCGCCGTTCCTTCTGGCGACCGCCGGCGAGAGGAACACAGCACGAAGGCGCTGAGGTAGGAATAAACCACAGCTCCCCGACGGGCAGCGGGGGCTGCGGCTCCGAGAGGCCCGCGCAGCTCGGCTCCTCCTCGGTGGGATCGGGACGCAGCGAGCGGGAGCCCCGGGGAAAGCCGGCGAAGCCACGGCACAGCATGCAGACGGCAGCGGCGCGGGAGGCAGCGGCATGCTGGAGGGGGGAGAGGGGCCGAGCCCCGGGAGGCAGCTGCAAACGGGTGGTAAAAGAGGGGGGGGGCACGGAGTTAAGCCCCCAAAGGCAGGCAGAGTGCCAGCTCGAGCTGTCCGGGATGGGGAAATCCGTCCGCAGCCTGGAAATACCAAACGGGGAGGCTGAAGGGACACGGAGGGGTTGTGCGGTGGTGGGGGGAGCTCAAGGTGCCGAGGAAAAGCAGTGCGGTCTCTAAAGGTGGCCTGAAAAGCAGCCTGGGGGGGATGAGCAGCTTGGCAAACCCCTCCTGGAAAGGAAACCGCTGCAGAGGGGTCGGCGTCGGAGCCTGGCCGGGCTCTGCTCTCGCTGCGTTGCTCTCAGGCGGGATTTCACAGCCGAAGCAGTGACCTCTGCCTTCCCCCGAGAGCGGAGAGGGGGCTCGGCGCGGCCGTAACCCCACAGCCCGGCCCCGAACAGCTCCCAGAGCGAGGCTCCTGCTCCCAGCAAACCCTCAGGGGACGGCGGCTCCGTCCCCAGCCACGCCGCGCTGGGGGTCCCCGCTCGCACCGGGGGGTCCTGACGAGAAACGGCGGCCGTCCCCGCTGGGGTTCTGGGGACACCGGGGGCCCTGCCGCGAGGCCGGGTCCATCGGGCTCTGGCCAGCCTGGGATGGGAGCCGGGGGGCGGCTAGCGAGGGGCCATCCCAGGCAGGCTCCCAAGTCAATAGAAGTGTTTCCGGCTCTGCTCCTGCCACTTGTTGTACACAATGACTCCGATAACGATGGCGAAGACGATGGCAACCAGGGAGAAGAAGACGATGAGGAAGAGAGCCAGGCCGCTCATGGGCTCCAGCGGCGCCTCCACTGCGAGACAGAGGGAGAAGAAGGGCTGTGAGCTGGGCGATCGGCTCGCCCCTGTCCTCCTACCGCTTCGGCCGCAAGTTTTCCTCCGGGGAACTCATTTGGGAGGACACAAAACCAGCGGGAAGAGCTCCTGTGGCTGGGAACGAGACCCTGGGCGTTCTGTGGGCTGCTAAGAGCCTCGCAACGCGGCCAGCGGACACGTCGGGGGGGACAATTCTGGACGGGAGCAAACACCACCAGGGCCCAAGGCTCCGTGAGGTTTCGGCAGCCCAGCACACCTCGTTGTGGCGATGCCACGACCCCAGCGGGATGGACACTGTTGGCCTGGCACGCTCTGGGGGCAGCAGTTCCGTGCCAAACGAAGGCAGGCTGTGACCCGGATTGGTTCGTGGTGGGTGAGAGATCCGGGCACGGAACTCCTGATCCCAGCCGGAGCTCGGCGAGTTTGCTGGTGAGGCTCCATCATTTCTGCTCCGTGACCCCGCAGGTCCTGCCCCGTTTTTCCCCCTGCTCCTACTTACTGCCCGGCAGCTTCAGGTTGTCCACCACGGGCAGGTACACCTCCCTGTCCCGCTTCTCCTCCTCCGGCGTCCGCTCCACCGTCAGCTGGTAAAGCTTCAGCGAGATGATGTCGTGGTTGTCTGCAAGCAGAGCAGAGACGTGCCCTGAGGTGTCACCGACCGGCACGGCTCCGGCCAGGGACCTGAGTGCCACCGGTGGCACCGCGACACGTTACGACTCGGGCACCGGCCCCAGGCCGCCGGCTGTCCCCTGCCTCGGGGAGAACTCACCTCTCGGGGCAGGGGCCCTCCTCCAGCCCTTCCAAGGGGAACCTTTCGGCTACTTAAACCGAGAAACAACGGCCCAGAGCAGATCATCTGACCCCAAAGCCACCCGAAAAGAGCGTGTTAGAAGCAGCCTCACATGACCCTATTTCCTTTGCTCGTGACCGCGGAGTGATTAGTGGGACAAGGCGAGTGCTCCACGCCAGCCTGCGAGCTCCCGGGGCATTAGGCAGGGATCTGAGAAAGAAAAGGAACTTTTGTTGGAGCCAACAATGGGCCCGGACGCTGGCCATCAATGCGCTTTTGTAGGGGCACGACTCAAAACCGGGCTAAAACCTGCTGAAAGAGACACGGCGGGGGAACTTCAGGCCTCCCGGCACCCCAAGCAGCGCTGCAAGAAGTGAGAAAAGCGAAGCAGAGGGCTTCAGCTCCCTGCCAAACCCAGCTCCCACCAGCCCACGGCGCACCGCTGCCTCCGGACACGCCTGGCCGGTCCCTTCCTCTACAGCATTGGGCTGGGAAATCCGAAGCGCTACGCGAATCACACCTGGACAAGCACCAAAGCACCCCCGTGCTTTAACCCCCGGGGTGCAGTTACCTCCAGCACTGCCCTCGGGCCCCGCCAGCCACTACGGGACGAGCCAGGAGAGCACAGGAGGAGATGCTCAGAGCTCGCTCCGTGCCGCTGCTCGCAGGGCACGCATGTTGGAGACGGGCCCTGACGTTTCTCTGCCGTTTGCTCTGAGACGCTGGCTGAAGCCTGGCCGTGTCCCTGCCAGCCTAACGCGGCGGAAGGAGCTCAAGCGAAGTGCTGGGGGGCACAGCACACCCAGACCGGGGTTTTGCCTCCTAGGAGCTGCTACAAGACGAAGAAACGCAGCTCCTGCTCGCAGCCTGGGGGGGGCCTAAAGCACGGCGAGATTTCAGGCGCATCCGTGAGCCCCGCCACGAACCCAGCCGCACCTCCAGCGCCCAAAGCCGCTTAAATCCTGCCAGAGCTGCTTGGGAAGCACCACTCGGGGCCCCGTGGCGGTACCTGACAGGTCTCCCGTGACAGAGGAGGTCCCGAAGTAGTACCCGCGGGGCAAGCGCACGCCCGGCACGTCGATGCAGTCCCGCCACTCGTGCTTGCCGTCGATGTCAATCATCACCTGACGGAGAGGAGGCTGCGGTAGCACCGGGGGGTTGGGGGGCTGCCCGCTCGGCCCCGGCCGCCCTCGCTCACCGTCAGCCTCCTCTTGACGTAGCGGATCACCAGGAAGGTGTCGTGGTTGAGGTTGCGCACCATGGCCGTGCAGCCCCCCAGCTCGGTCGGCCTCCCGTCCCGGTCGTGGTCGTAGGTGAGCGAGCCGTTGTTCACCATGGCGGAGATGTAGGGGAAGACGCGCTGCGGGGGCAAGGCTGGGGGTGAATTGGGGGCTCTCCCCCCCCCGGCTGCTCTGCCCACTCCGTGCCAGCGTCACGGCACACCTGCGGGGTGAAGAGCCGCGCCGCCCTGCGCACCCCAAACTCCTTCACTCCCCGTCCGTGCCTCCCCAGATTCAGCCCAGCAGCTGACCCTCGCCACCCTCCGGGTCCGGCTACGGAGAGCAGCTCCCACGGGGATTTCTGGAGCTCGGCTGAGGGAATTCCCTCACGGGGAAACGAGGCGAAGCCAAAGAGCTTGGAAACGAGAAGGTTGGCGAGAGCAAGTACCTGATTTCCCGGGCTGTACCTCCTCTTCTGAGCCTGCGAGTCCGGGGTTATCGCAAAGCAAGAAAGAGCACAGAAGCAAAATGGTCACGGACCGGAGTTCAGGATTAACTCGCAACGGGAGAAGCTCCTCCCTGCAAGCTCGGCACGCTGCCTTCAGCCTCCGCGAGGCAGACACGGGGGGTTGGAGGGGCCAGGTCCCAAATCCCGGGGCACGCGGCTAGGAAGCAGCACGGGCGGGCGGAAGGCAGCTCGTGCACTGAATTTCCCCTCCTCGACGTGCAGCGCAGCCTGCACAAAGCCACGTGCCCGAGCACAGGCTCTGACCACGACCGACAGCTCCCAAGGGTGCCCTAAGCCACCTGCCCCCTTCCCTCGCTAATAAAACACTTCAACTTTTAAAGGAGAAAAGCAGCTGTGAGCCCCCACGCCTGACCAGCACCTCTCCACCTCTTTCCTTCCTCATTCGGTCGCTCGAGGGCAGCCCCTCCAGCTGCTGTAGAGCCGTACGTGTCCCATAAACGGTTTTATTTGGTTTAAATAAAAGCTGCCTTTCCTCTTTACCCCAGAAAAACACGGCCACGGCCCTGCACGTCAAGGGGACGGCCTCACCTACCCGCTGCCATGCCAGTCCCCGAGCAGCGCCGGTAACGCCGCGCCGGGTGGCTCGGGAGGGCGCTGCTACGGGCACAAAGCCCGCCCTTGTGCCAGGGCACGTAACGTGTGAGCAGAAGCCGCCGGTTACTCAAGGTTTGCTCAGCAGCCCCAAGGTCAGGGCGCATCCAGGCGGTGCCCCCTGTCCCTCGGGGACCGCGGTGCAGAAGGACGGTGGTGCTGCGGGGCGTTGGTGCCGACGTCTCGGGGCGAACCGCCGCCTGTTTTCGAGGGGCAGCCGGAATTAAGGGCAGGGCCAGCGTTGTTTTCGGGCTGACAAACCCGACCGCGGCACCAGGACGGGCGGAGCCCGCTTCTAACTGCCTCTGCGCCCTGTTCTCCACAGAAACCAATACACCCCGGGCAAACAAACAACGCATCACGAACCCAAAGGTCTTCAGACGGGCACCTTTCAGGGACGCAGCGCAGTCAGGCTGCGTGCCCCGGAGCAGGTCGTGCCGCCTGGCTGCCATAAAACAGCTTGGCGGGCTGGGGTTGGCCGCTTCTGAAAGCGCAGGAGCTCGCCACGCGGCGACGATGAGATCCACGAATTTTCTCCTACCCCAGGGTTTTTGCCTCTGGGTGAAGCTGACGACAAAACCACCCCGCAGCTTCTCACCTACCACCTAAGTTATCGCTTCTCCGGGCGGAAACCAGCGACACAGAGAGGGAAAGGGGGCAAAGGAAGCCGAGCAGGGTCTGCTTGTAGCCAGCTGGCCTCCGAGGGAGGAGCCCAAAGCCACCACAGCTCGCCGTGGGGGTGAAGGGCTGCACCAACGGCAGGCCATAACCTGGGTGCTGAGCCGGCGCTGCCCGTGCACGGCGACAGCTCTCGCCCCTCGCTCACCTCCTGCTGCTTCTCCTCGTTGGGGTAGGTGTCCACAAACACCCCCAGGCCCAGGAAGTTATCCTTGCTTCCAAAGACAGGTCCTAGAGGAAATAAAGCGGGCTGTGGGCGATGGCTCCGCGCAGCCTCGTGCGGCTCATCGAGCGCACAGACCCCCGGTGCCGCAGGATAAAAGGCCAGGTTCAGTCCCCTGGGCCAGCCTTCAGCTTCCTCCCCAGCCCTCAGAGAGCCGAAGCAATTCCCGAGGGAGCGCGCGGAGCAGGAGCCAGCCCGCCCGGCACGAGGCCTCGAGGAGGCGGCACCGCGGGCACGGCCCCGGCCCCGCTGCGCTCACCTGGCTGCATGCGGTCCTTGGTGTACCAGATGGCGAAGCCGTCGCCGTTCAGGTTCTTCTTGCCTTGCCCGTGGATTTTGAAGTGCACCTGCATCTCCCAGTCGCGGAGGTAGCACGGCTGCAGGAGGAGCGAGAGGGTGGGATCGGGGCGTCCCCGGGGACCCCCAACGCCCCCCCAACACCGAGGGTCAGGCAGGGACCACCAGGACAGCCTGCGGCCCCGCCAAACCCACGGGTGCTCCCCATTTCCCTGGGCAACAGGCGGAGTGGGCCGTGCTTTGGTTGGGAGGATAATTAACCTCGAAATTAACCTTGAGGGACATCATTAGGCCGAGGGAGGCGGTCGTTGCCCAGGGCTATAAAAAGCCAAGGCACAACAATTCTGGGCTCGCGCTGCCCCGAGGTGAAGGCAAGCGAGGGCTGTGACTGAGGGCTGTGACTCGAACCCGCGCCTGGGTGAACGAGGCAGGAGGAGCCCGGGGAGCAGCTCGGCTCTCCTAATTGCTGACAAGCCAATTATCGCTCGAGCTGTTAACGAGCTCCCTGCGGGAACGGGCGCAGAAGGCGGGAAGCCCGGCGGGAGCTGAGCCTCGCACGGGCGGCGATGTTGGTGGGAGCCGAAATGAGGAACAAGAACCCCGAAGCCCAACGTCCCTCGGCGTTTTATGGGAAGGGCTCTGCATGGGGCAGCCCAAGCCCCCCCAGATTTACGCCGGGACCCCCCCTCCTCAGAGCAGTCACCCCAAAAGTGGGCTCAGCCCCAAGCCAGGAGCTGCAAACCTCAGTGCTGCTGCTCCCAGTCCCCTGCCCTCACCGGGCCCCCAGCACCGTTCCCACCCCCCAAAATACCCCAAATACCCCCTCATTCCCCCTCCTTTTACCCCAGACCCTCAAACCCACCCCCCCCACACCCCAATAACGCCCTCCAACCCGCTGACCTTCCCCCAAACCTCCTCCGTTGCCCTAATTTGACCCCCACCTCCCCCAAATCCCCCAACCGCTACCGCCCCGCACCCCCAGAGCCCCCAAACCTCGTGGTCACCCCACAGCGGGTACCCCCAGCCCCCCCAAACCCCCGGCGCCCCCCAACCCCGGGGCTCACCACGCGGTTCCAGACGGCGCCCCGCTTGCTCTGCGCGTCGGGGGTGAGGCGGATGTACTGCGTCATCACCATGGCGTTGCCCTGCAGGTCCCACAGCCCCGAGCTGGCCGAGCCCACGCCTGCCGGCCCACACACGCGGTCGCTACCGGGCACCCCAAAAACCTCGGCGCCCCAAAGCCTGGACACCCCAAATCCCTCGCGTCCCAAAGCATAGGTAACCCCAAAGCTCCAACGCCCCAAAACCCCCGCACCCCAAACCTGGCACCAGGCATCCCAAATCCTGGTACCGGGATCCCCAAAGCCCCAGCATCCCAAACCTGGCACCCCAAACCCTCCCCACACTGAGCACCCCAAAACCCCCAGCACCTAAAATCCACGCACCAGGCGCCCCAAACCCAGTACTGGGTGCCCTAAATCCCCACACCACGCACCCCAAACCTCCAGCACCCCAAACCCAGCACTGGGCACCCAAATCCCCTGCACCAGGCACCCCAAAACCTCATGTTGGGCTCCCCAAAACCCCCAGCACCCCAAAACCCAGTACCAGGCACCCAAAACCCCCACAGCAAGCATCCCCAAACCCCCAGCACCCCAAAACCATGTACTGGGCACCTAAATTCCAGTACCAGGCACCCCAAGTCTCCCACACCCCAAAGCCCAGTACCTGGCACCCCAAAACCCCAGCACCCCAAATCCTTGGAACCCTAAAACCACACATGGGGCACCCAAATCCTGGTACTGAACACCCCAAAACCTCAGGCACCGGGCATCCCACCCCCCCGCAGCACCAAACACCCCAAAAACCCCGGTACCCCAAAACCCCCGCACCCTAAACCCAGCACCGAGCTCCCCAAATCTCAAAGCGGGCCCCCAACACGACCCAGTACCGGGTGCCTCCAAAACCCCAGCACCCCAAAACCCGTTACGGGGCACCCTAAATTCCTACACCTGGCACCCCAAACCCCAGTACCCCAAATCCCGGCACCCCAAATCTGGTACCAGGCCCCCCGACCCCCGGTACCGGGTCCCCCAAAAGCCCCAGAACCCGGTACCGGGTGCCCCCAATCCCCGTACTGGACACCCCAAACCCTGGTACCCCAAACCCTGGTACCCCAAATCCCAGCACCCCAAATCCGGTACCGAGCCCCTCGGCACCCCAGTACCGGGTCCCCCAAAAGCCCCAGCACCCCAAAACCCGGTACCGGGTACCCTCAATCCCCGGTACCCCAAATCCCAGCACCCCAAAACCAGCACCGCCCCCCCCCCTCGACCTCCGGTACCGGGCCCCGCCGACCCCCGGTACCCGGTACCGTGCCCCCGGCCGGCCTACTCACCCTGGTAGGGCTTGGAGAGCGAGTGCTCCCGCTTCAGGTGCTCCTCGGTCTGCTCGGCCCGCGGCCCGCCCAGCCGCAGCGCCACGGCCAGCAGCCACAGCCCGGCCCGCCACCGGCCCGCCGCCGCCGCCATCTTCCCCCGCCGCCGCCCGCCCCACGCGCCCGTTGGCCGCCCCGCCCCTCCGGCGCCGCGAGCCGATTGGTCGCTCGGAGCCGTCCGTCAGGCGGAGGGCGGGGGTAGCGCGCGGAGCATGCTGGGGGGTGTAGTTCTCCGAGGGGCTGGGGCCCGCGGGGCCGAGCCTGTCCCGCTCCCCACAGCGGGGACACCGGGTCCTAGCGCCCCCCTCCAGCCCTGGCTGCCCGAGTCCTGCCCCGCAGGTCCTAGCGGCCGCCCGGGGTCCTAGTGCTCCGCCCTTAGCTCCCCACTCCCCATGTCCTTAGACCCCCTCTCCTTGCCTTTAGATCCCCCCAAGAGATTCTCCCATGCCCTGAGAGCCCCCCTCCATGCCCTTAAACCCCCTCCCCATGCCCTTAGACCCCCCATGCCCTTATACCCTCCCCTTCCATGCCCTCAGCGCCCCCCTCTTGCCCTTAGAGACCCCCTCATGCCCTCAGCGCCCGACCTTATTTCCCCACCTTCGCTCCCCATCCGTTCTCCTTCTCCACGTTGATCCACTCCGCATAAGAGATACCCCATATCCTAGCCTACCCTATCCTGTCCTATCCTATCTTATCCCATCCCATTCCGTCCCAACCTGTCCTGTTCTATCCCATCCTGTACTACCCCATCTCATCTTATCCTACCCCGTCCTATCCTATTCTGTCCTGTTCTATCTTATCCTATCCTATCCCTTCCCATCCTATTCTATCCCTTCCCATCCTATTCTATCCCATCCCATCCTATTCTATCCTATCCTATCCCATCCCATCCTGTCCTGACCTGTTCTATCCTGTCCTGTACTATCCCATACCATCCTACCCCATCCTGTCCTGTTCTATCCTGTTCTATCCTGTCCCATCCCATCCTGTCCCATGCTATCCTGTCCCATCCCTTCCTACCCTATCCTGTGCTGTGCTATTCTATTCTATTCCATTCCATTCCATTCCATTCCATTCCATCCCATCCCATCCCATCCCACCCATCCTAACCTCACCCCGTGGTCCCCACCCCTCCATCGCCCCTTTAAGCCCCGCTCTGGGCGTGTCCTCTCCCCGCCGGGATGGGCGGGGCACTCTGCCCTCCTCCGCCCCCTCCCGGTGAGGCAGGCCCGAGGGGCGTGGCGCCGCGGCGTGACGTCACGGCGAGCGCGGCGGCCGCGAGACCCCAACATGGCGCCGGGCGGCGGGCGGCGGCGGGGAAGCGGCGGCGGCAGCGGCGGGGGCCCGGGGCCAGGCCCGGGAGGAGGAGGCGGCGGAGGCCGAGGCCCCGCGTCCCCGCCGCCGCTGCTGCCGCCGCTGCTGCTCCTGCTGGCTCTGCCCGGCGGCGGCGGCGGCTCCCCGGTGACGGCGGCGGCGGCGGGGGACAGCGTGATCCTGGGCATGCGGCTGGAGGAGAGCACGAAGCCGGCGGCGGCGGCTCCGTCCCGGGGCCCGATCCGGGTGACGGAAGGCAGCGAGGTGCTGCTGCGCCTCTACGGGCTGGGGCTGGGCCCTCGCACCGGAGAACGGGTGGCCTTCGCCGAGCTGCGCCCCGCCGCCAACGCCTCGGCCGCCAACGGCAGCTGCCCCGAGCGCTCCCAGGACCTGGTGGTGAGGCCCGGCCCCGCCGAGCCCCGCAGCACCTCGGCGCTGCTCCTGGTGCGCGTGCAGCCGCTGCGCAAGGACGAGCGGGCCAAGACGTACGTGCTGTGCAGCCAGCGGGGGCCCGGGCAGCCCTGGTTGCCCCACGGGGGTCCCGACGGGCAGCTGGTGGTGCTGGAGGAGAAGAAGTCGCTGCTGCCGCTGTGGCTGCAGGTGACGCTGATCGGCGGGCTGCTGGTGCTGTCGGGGATGTTCAGCGGGCTCAACCTGGGGCTGATGGCGCTGGACCCCATGGAGCTGCGCATCGTGCAGAACTGCGGCACCGACAAGGAGAAGCGCTACGCGCGCAAGATCGAGCCCATCCGCCGCAAGGGGAACTACCTGCTGTGCTCCCTGCTGCTGGGCAACGTGCTGGTCAACACCACGCTCACCATCCTCCTCGACGACCTCATCGGCTCCGGCATCGGCGCCGTGGTGGCCTCCACCATCGGCATCGTCATCTTCGGGGAGATCGTGCCCCAGGCGCTCTGCTCCCGCCACGGGCTGGCCGTGGGCGCCAACACCATCGTGGTCACCAAGTTCTTCATGCTGGTGACGTTCCCCCTGTCCTACCCCATCAGCAAGCTCCTGGACTGCGTCCTGGGCCAGGAGATCGGCACCGTCTACAACCGGGAGAAGCTGGTGGAGATGCTGAAGGTGACGGAGCCCTACAACGACCTGGTGCGGGAGGAGCTCAACATGATCCAGGGCGCCCTGGAGCTGCGCACCAAGACGGTGGAGGACGTGATGACCCCGCTGCAGAACTGCTTCATGATCAACAGCGACGCCATCCTGGACTTCAACACCATGTCAGAGATCATGGAGAGCGGCTACACGCGCATCCCCGTCTACGAGGACGAGCGCTCCAACATCATGGACATCCTCTACATCAAGGACCTGGCCTTCGTCGACCCCGACGACTGCACGCCCCTCAAGACCATCACCAAGTTCTACAACCACCCTGTGCACGTCGTCTTCCACGACACCAAGCTGGATGCCATGCTGGAGGAGTTCAAAAAGGGTGAGTGGTCGGGGCCGGGGGGGCCAAACGCCCCGGGGGGCCGCTTCCCGGGGCCGCTGCTCGCTTTCTGCCCAGCTCCGGTTGCACGATGCCGGAAGCAAAACTGCGGCCGAGCCTCCCTGGCAGCTCTCCAGGGCCGGAGCTGCCCGGCGGCCGTGAGCTTTTCGGGTGCTTTACGGGGGTGAGGGGGCTGCGGAGCCCCCCCCGGGGCGCTGGGGACGGGCAGCGGCCCCGTCTGGGTGCCCGACGCCTCCGGGGATGGCTCCGTAACGGCGCCGGGGCGGCGGAGGCAGAGCAATCTCTGCTCGGCGCCCGCCTCTAGAAGCGCTCTGAGAGTGTTTACTTGCGCCTCGTTTTTAATTATCGGCCCCGGAGGCCCTCGAAACGCTGCTGGAAAATTGCTCCGCTCCCCGCTCGGCTCCGCTCCCTCCTCAGGGCCCTGCAGCGCGGGACGGCCCCGAGCTTCCTGCTGGCCCCGAAAACCCAGCGTGACCGCGGCAGGAGGGGCTGGCAGCAGCACGGCGCCGTGTCCCTGGGCGAGGGGACAGGGGGACGCCCAGGCGGGGACTCCGCTGCCGAGGATGAGCAGCTCTGTGGGGTGACGCCGCCGTGACCCCACGGCTCCTCCGGCTCCCGTTCCGCTCGCACCAGGGACGCTCGGCCCCGTCCTTGTGGCACTGGGGGCGTTTTGGGGTCTCAGGGCAGCACACGCCGGGATTTAGGGGATCTGCCAACGCCTCCTGCAGCAGGAGCTCTGCCAGAGCTTGGGCTGGGATTTGGCAGGGCCGGGCCGGGCCGATCCTTGAGGGAAGGGCTCGGTGGCCGCGGGCTCGGTTCCCTTTGGGCCGTGCTGCCCCCGCGCCCCAAAACATCGGCACGGGGACCACGCTGCCGCTCGGCGTCGCTTATGGTTACAACCACGACAGGATCTCACCGCCTCCGAGCCTCTGCCTTTTATCCCCGATTACCAAAAACCTTCTCGGCCGGTGCTTTTCCCTCAGTTCATCTCGCACCGGGCCGGGATTCCCACCCCGCAGCGTGATTCCCACCCCCGGCCCCTCGTCCGAAATGCAGCGGAAGGGGAGCGGGGTCGCCTTCCACAGCCGGAGCTGGGCTTACGGCCGCTGCTGGCGCCGGCTTTCCCTCTGACGAATCCTTATTAAAGGATTTAAAGCGCGCCCGCTCGGATTCCAAAGCCGCCGACGTCCTGCGATGTTGCTTTTCATAGCTGGCTCAGGAGCGGGAGGATTTGGGGGGCCCTCTCTGGGGTCACCCCCAAATTCCCGTTCCCCGGGGGCGCGGCCCCACCGACAGCCCCTGCCCTCGCCCCGCTGATCTCCACCCGGGTTGAGTGGAGGGATAAGGAGAGGAAATCGACGGGCTCGTCCTCGCTGGGGGGCAGCTGGGACTCCCCCGGTGCCACGGACGCGTCCCCGAGGCTGGCACCGGGGTGACCGCTCCTGCAGCAGCTCTGTCCCCTCCTGGCTTCCCACCACGAACACCCCAAAACCCCGCAGCTGCTTCGTGCGCATCGTGGAAGGGGAAAGGTGCACTTTTCACCGGGTTACACAGCCAGCGAGCACGAAGCCTTTGGGAATCGGGCTGTCCCCATCGACGTGGGGACCGTGGTGGCACCGGGGAGCCCCGACGTGAGGAGCGGGGCCCGTCCCCACCGCGGGCACGCCGGCGTCGCGCCCTTTGCTCTCGTCCTCGCTTGGCCCGCGGGGAGGAACCGCGGCCTGACTCATCGGGGCTGGGCCCCGCCGGTGCCGCCGGCCTTTCGCCGCTCCCTCGGGCCGTCGGCGCGGCCAAACGGTGAGGACGGGCACGGGCTCCCCTCGGTGCCGCTTTCGGCCGGAGGAGGAACCGGGGAGCCGCGCGGTGCCCGTCTCTAAAATTAGCCTTTTCCTGGCTGGGAGCGCGGCGCTGAGCCGCCCGCGGCCGCCCCGCTCCGAGATGAAGGAGCAGAGAGCACCGGTGCGGGGATTTCGGGGCCGAGCCTCGTGCCGGGGCAGGGAATTCCCGAAGGCGGTGGCCGGCGGCGAGCTTTGTTGGCGAGGTTTTGGCCGAAGCGAGAGAAACGGAGCCTTGTGGCGGGGAGGTGCCGCCGCTGGGTTTACCCAGAACGAAGCAACCTGCGCCCGGGGAGCGAGAGGGGTTTCTGAGTCAGGGCTGGGGAGGGTTCCCGGGGACCTGGCCCCTACAGGCAGCGTTTCCCTGCCCTGGGCTCTCTCCCCGTGGATATTTTGGCCCCGTGCAGTACCGCGTGTCCGGAGCATTCCCTCCGGGCTGGGTCAGCGTGGCCAAGGAGACCCAGGGAGGTGGTGGCCGCTGGTGGAAACGTGGCTGTGGCTGCTTTGGTCACCCCACGGTGCTCACATGGAGCTGTGCCGATGTCCCCAGACGCCGGTGACGTGGGACGGTGCCTCCGGGACCCCTCCCCTCTCTCTGTGACCCCCCTGGCCGAGCCCACGCCCCGAGATGTCCCGAGCCCAGCAGGCGCCGCTGTTATGGCCTTAATTACTGCCATTAAATTAGGAAGGAGCGCCCAGCCCAGGGGCTCGGTTCAGTTTTTACGTGTTTATTGTTCCCTGCCCGGGGTCAAACGCTGCGCAGGGACGGGCTGGGCCTGGTGGCAGGGTCCTGGCCCCTCCTGTGCTGCCCGGGACCCCCCAGGGCGGTGGGATCGGGGTGCCCGGAGCGTGTCGAGCGCCCGTCCGTGTGTCCGCAGGGAAATCCCACCTGGCCATCGTGCAGAAGGTGAACAACGAGGGCGAGGGAGACCCCTTCTACGAGGTGCTGGGGCTGGTGACGCTGGAGGACGTCATCGAGGAGATCATCAAGTCGGAGATCCTGGACGAATCGGACACCTACAGTAGGTCCGGGGCTCGGCCCCGCGTCCCCGTCGCGTGCCGGGGTCCCCCCGGGTGCCGCCCGCCCCCGCTAACGCCCTGCTCCCCGCAGCCGACAACCGCAGCAAGAAGCGGGTGGGCAACCAGAAGAACAAGCGGGACTTCTCGGCCTTCAAGGACCCCGTCAACGAGCTGAAGGTGAAGGTGTCCCCGCAGCTGCTGCTGGCCGCTCACCGCTTCCTCTCCACGGGTGAGTTTTTGGGGGACGCTCGGCTCGGTGCCGCCTCTGGGCACCGCGAGGGCTCCGTCCCCGTCCCGCTGCTCTGTAACAGAGGGGTCAAAGAGCGTCAGCGTCCCGTCCGCGGTCTGCCCCCAGCTCGGCTGCTGTGGGTTTTCCCCCCGTGGCCCACCAGGGAGCCCTGCCTGGCACCGCGTCCCCGCAGCTGGGCCGCGTTGGTGCTGTCGCCGCCCCTCCGGTGGCCTTGTCCTGCCTGCAGGATCCCAGAGGTGGGGAAACGGGGGCACGGCGGTCACTGCCATGAGGCAGGAGCCGGGGGTTTGGCAGGAGACGTCGAGGGAGGGGGCTGTGACTGTGAGACCCCGCTGTCCTCCCACCTCGTCCCCCAAAATGAAAAGGGAGGGGGCTCAGGGATGGCAGAGCTGACATTTGGCAGGTCCAAGTTCCTACAAGGTCCCTGTCCCTCCAGGAGGGTCCTGTCCGTGTGCTGGCACTTGCCGGCCGTATCGCACGGAGTGGGGACCTCAGTGCTCTCCCTCTGGAGCTGGTGGAGGTGCCAGACCTGGGGGCTGAGGTGTCAGTGGGGCCTGGGGTCCCCCTGCATCCCCCAGCACCTCCATCCGAGGGGACGGGACGAGGACGGGGAGCCCCGGCAGCTCTGACCCCGTCTCGCCCTCAGAGGTGACGCTCTTCACGCCCAACTTCATCTCGGAGAAGATCCTGCTGCGGCTGCTCAAGTACTCGGACGTCATCCAGGAGCTGAAGTTTGACGAGGAGAACAAGAAGTCCCCGCGCCATTTCCTCTACACCAAGAACAAATCAGCCGACTACTTCATCCTCATCCTGCAGGTACGGCCGCTCCTCCTCGCTGGCTGGGAGCTCCCCTGGGGGAGCCGTCACCCCGGGAGGGCTGCGGGGAGCCCCCTTCCGCCCAGCCCAGCGCCGCGGGACGCGGTGTGCGGAGCCCGACGCCGTCTCTCTGCCTTGCAGGGCAAGGTGGAGGTGGAGGCCGGCAAGGAGTGCATGAAGTTCGAAGCGGGAGCCTTCTCCTACTACGGGGTGATGGCCATCAGCCCGCCTCCGGTATCGGGTAAGCGTCCCCCGTGGCGTGGGCAGAGCCCCCTGCCCGTTTTAGAGCTGCTGTTGGGAAGGGGAGATGCTGGAGGAGGCTCTGAGCCCCCGGCAGCTCCCCCCAGGCAATGCTGGGGCTGGGGCTGCTCCTCGGGGCGCTGCGCCCTGTGCGTGCCTGGCAGCGGGACCCTCTCAGCCCGTGCCGGGCTCTGCTTGGTGCTGTGGGGTCACCGGCGCTTCTGCTCCGTGCTGCCCTCTGCCACCCCACCAGCAGTGCTGCCTTTTGCCCTTTCCCCCTCTGCTTGGCTCCATGTCCTCAGATCCTTCGGGACGGGACTCGGGGCAGCATCACCGAGGGCTCAGCGCCGCGCTCGGTGCCGCGGTGCTGACCCCGCGCCCCCCCGTCCCCGCAGAGACCCGCTCCCCGTCCCACGTCAGCAGCCTGAACCGCTCGGCCTCTCTGAGCTACCACGAGCGCTCCGACTCCGTCTCGTCCCCCGTCGGCGGCAGCAACAATCAGCTCAACGCCGGCGCCCCGTACGTGGCCGACTTCAGCGTCCGCGCCCTCACCGACCTCCAGTTCGTCAAGGTGAGGCTGCGCGGGGCCGGGGGCGGCCGGGGCCTCGTGGGGGGACGCGGCCTCCACCTCATCCCTCTTGGATTCCCCCCGCAGATCACGCGGCAGGAGTACCAGAACGGCCTCACCGCCTCCCGCATGGACAGTTGTCCCCAGTCCCCAGACAGCAGCGCTCCCAAACCCGACCTGCCGGAGAAGCCGGAGCCCGCCGACGAGACCACCAGCCTCCTGAACGAGAGGAACTGCCTGAGCCGCCGGAGCAACCACAGCCCCATGGAGAACTCCATCTGACCCCGGCCGCGGGCCAGGGACGCGTTGGGACCCCCGCAGCCGCCCTGCGGGGACCCTGCCCCGGTCGGAAACGCCGCGGCGGCGACGGAGCGGGTACGGGTCCGCCGCGCCGGCCGCCGAGGGAACGGACGCGCCCGCCGCCGGTTTCACGCCCGGCGTTGGCCGGAGGCACCCGCGGCGCGCTCCGGAAGGGAGCCCGGTTTTGCTGCTGCTGCTTTTTGGAGACCGGTTCCGTGGTTTCAGCGCGGCGGAGGCCGGAGGCCCCGCGGCCGTCGGACGTTCGCGTGCAGCTCAGGGAGCTTCAGGTCCCGCGGGCCGGGCCCCGCCACGGCCTCCCCGCGGGCGTTTTCGGGCGGACGAGAGCGGCTCCGGGGCCTCCTCCCGGTGAACCCCACCGGGCCCGAGGCCGCGGCGAGGGGCTTGGCTCCGCCGCCAGCCCGCCGCCTCCGGCGGGGGCGCTGAGGACGGCCGGGAGACCCCCAAAAAAATAAAACCTAAATAAAACGGAGGCGGAACGCGGCGGGGGGTGACTCAGGGAGTGCCGCGGCCCCGGGGCGGGGGGCTCGGGGGGGGCAGGATCCGGCACACAGCTAGTGACCAAAGTACGGGCGGGGGGCTCCCCTCCGCCTCCTCCCAAGGAGTTTCTCCGAAATCGCCAGCCGGGACCCCCCCTCACCGCCGGGGCTCCCCCCCCACCCCCCCAAAAAAGCACAAGTCCCCTGGGTGACCGCTGTAAGTTATTGGGAGAAGGTTAATTATTTTTGTTAATCGTGTCGCGACTATCAGGTCCTAGGTTCTTCTGCGGGGAGATGCTAGAAATAATAATAATAATAATAATAATATTAAATCATGATGGAAATAAAAAAAAAAACTTTTTTTATTAAATCTTCCTCTATGCAACCCTTCCCCCCCCGAGAATCTGTATTTATTTTTCGCATCGGGTTTGATTTGTATATTTTGGGGAGGGGGAGGCCGGGCCCGGAGGCCCCGCAGGGGCCGGTGCCGCTGTTGCAGCCTCCCCCCAGGTTGTGGAACCGACTCTGGAATTTTATTATTATTATTTTTTTTTTTTGCCGATTGGGTAATAAAAAAAATCTCTATATCTGTATCGTCGGCCTCTTGCGTGCTTTGGGGTGGGGATGGGGCTGAGAGCTCGCGGGCTGCCCGTTCGCTTCGCCCTCGGGGAGTGCCGACGGGATCCTGGGGGGCGGTGGAAGGGTGCTGGCAGCAGGTCGAGGCGGCGATCCTGCCCCGGAGACCTCCTCGAGGTGTATCAGTATTTGAGGGGACGGAGCCGGTCTCTTTCCAAGCTGTGCCCAGCGACAGAACGGCACCAAGCACAAACCAAAGCCCAGGAGGTTCCGGCTCCGTTGGAGGGGGCACCGCTTTACTGGGGGTGACAGCACGGGGACAGAGGGCACAGAGCCTGCGGCTCTGAGGTGGCCTCGCCACGCCGCCCCGGTCCAGGAGCTGGGGCTCAATGAGAAACGCTTCGCCCCGGAGCTCTGCTGGCACCGATCACCGCTGCCCGTCCTCCTCAGCCTCCTGCCCAGCGCCCTCTCCTCCTGCCGGGACACTCACCGGGCTGTCCCTTGTCACCCGGCCCTTCTGCCTGCCCCAAGCTGCCCGTGGGAGCTTCACCAAACCACCTCTGCTCGGCCCCACCGCCTGCAGGCGAGCACAGCGCCGTGCCCCGCGGGTGCAGGGCAGCACCCGGCCTTTTTTGGGGTGCAAAGCTGCTCTTTGGCGAGTCCTGGCTCCGTCCCGAGCCGCAACTGCAGGACCTGCAGCTCCTCGTAGCGCCCTGACCGCACCTCGTGGGCGCTCGCAGGGCTGCGGCTGGATCCGTCCCAAAGCCGGCTGGGGTGGGAGCAGGGATGTGGAAGCTGTTGGTTTGGGGTTTTTTTTGTCCCAGCGTTTTGGTTCTGGAGGCGATAAAAGGTTGCTGGAGGGGCAGGGGCATGTTCCTGTCCCAGCAGCTCACCAAAGGAGGAGCCGCCCCCTGCCCGCTCTGTAGCGCCCTGCAAGTCCCCAGCGGGTGATTGGGACGGGGCCGTGTCCCCTCCCCGGTCCCCAGGGCGCAGCCCCGGCCTCGCTGCTCCTGTCTGGGGACAGCGCCGTCCCCCTGCCCTCACCACACCTCGGCACCGACGCTCTCCGTGCACCACCGCCCGCGGCGACCCCGTGTCCACATCCGCACCGTGCGCAGGGGACAGAGAGGCAGAGCCGGGTTTTGGTACCAGGACCTTGTTTTGGTTTTTGTTCCAGCAGGGACAGAGCCCTGCGGGTCCCCCCCCATCCGCGCCGGCCTCACCGCGTCCCCCTCAGCCATCCAGCAGGTCCCGGACCGCGGGGTCCGCCGTGTCGCAGGGCCGCCGTCCCTTGGCGTCGCGAGCTGCCGCCAGCGCCGGGTCGAGCTGCAGGAGCAGGGCGCAGACGTCCCGGTGGCCGCGCTCGGCCGCCTGCGGGCGACGCCGCCGTCACGCCTGGCACCGCGGCCGGCTCCCCGCCTCGCCGCCCGCTCCCCGCCTCGCCGCCTACCTTGTGCAGCCCGGTGCGGCCGTCCCCGTCGGCGGCGGCGGGGTCGGCGCCGTGCGCCAGCAGGAGCCGGACCACGGCGAGGTGGCCGCAGTAGCAGGCGCGGTGCAGGGCGGTGGCGCCGCCGGGGGTGCGGGCGTCGCAGCGGGCGCCGCGCTGCAGGAGCAGGCGGCAGACCCCCAGGTGCCCGTTACGGCTGGCGTAGTGCTGGGAGGGGGGCAACGGGGAGGCTGAGGGGGTTCTCCCCCCGGTAGCCGGTGCCCACCCGGTAGCCGGTGTCCCGTGGCTCCCCCCTTATTATGCAACAACCCCAGTACCCGGTGCCCATCTGGTCCCCCCTTGGCACCCGGTGCCCCCGTGGTACCCGGTGCCCCCTGGTTCCCTCCCCCAGTACCCGGTGCCCCCCCCGGTTCTGTCTTCCTGGCTCCCGCCTCGGTACCCGGTGCCCCCCTGGTTCTGCCCCCCGATACTCAATGCTCACCCAGTTCCCCCCCCCCCCGGTATTCAGTGCCTCCCCGGTGCCCCCTCCCGGTATTCGGTGCCCCCCGGTGCCTCCTCCCAAGTAGCCGGTTCCCCCCCCAATACCCGGTGCCCTCCCAGTTCCTGCCCTCCCCGGTACCCGGTGCCCTCCCCAGTTCCTCCACCCCCGATCTCCGGTGCCCTCCCGGTCCCTCCCCAGTCCCCGGTGCTCTCCCGGTTCTCACTCCCCCGGTATCCGGTCCCCCTCTGGTTCCCCTCCCGGGTTCCCCGTGCCCTCCCGGTTCCCCCCCCGGTACTCGGTGCCTCCCGGTGCCTCCTCCCCGGTACCCGGTGTCCCCCCGGTTCCTCCCCCAGTCCCCGGTGCTCTCCCGGCTCTCACCCCCTCGGCACCCGGTGTCCCCCCGGTTCCTCCCCCAGTCCCCGGTGCCCCTCCGGTTCACCCCCCCGGTACCCGGTTCCCCCCCGGTGCCCCCCGTACCAGCGCCGTGTACCCCGCCAGGTCGGTCTCGCTGGGCTCCCCGCGGCGCTCCAGCAGCTGCAGCACCCGCTCCTCGTCCCCGTCCCGCGCCGCCGCCCAGATCCCTGCGGGCAGCGGCACCGGGCTCAGACCGGGGGCACCGGGCACCGAGCCCCGCGCCGCCCGCTACCGGCCCCGGCCCCGCAGCGCCGCACCGGCACCGCCCCCGCCCGGCCCGGCCCGGCCGCGGACCCCGCTCGAAGTCCATCTCGGGCAGGCTCTGGTGCACGCTCGGCACCGCCGCCCGCGGCGGGCAGCACGGCCCCGGGGGGGAACGGCGGCCCGCCGCCATCGGCCGGGGCGGGGGGGACCGAGCGGGGCCGAAAGGAGCCGAGTGGTTCCGAAGGGAGCCGAGTGAGACCCGAGAGGGGCCGAAGGGACCCGAGAGAGACCCGAGTGGGGCCGAAAGGACCCGAGCGAGACCCGAGTGGAGCCGAAAGGACCCGAGCGAGACCCGAGTGGGGCCGAAGGAACCCCAGTGAGAACCGAGTGAGGACGAAGGAGCCCGAGTAGTTCCGAAGTTTCCCGAACGGTACCCGAGTAGTTCCGAAGGGAGCCCGGCAGAGCCGAAGGGAGCCGAGCGATACCCGAGTAGTTCCGAAGACACACGAGTGGTTCCGAAGCCACCCGAACGTCTACGAAGCCACCCGAGCGCCACCGCTCCCCCTCCCCGAGCGCCACAGCGCATGCGCACTCCCCCACCCCTCCGCCAGGGGGCGCCCCTTCCCCCCCGGTGCCCCCCCGGTGCCCCCGTCCCGTCCCCGCTTCCCACGGCCCCAGGGCCGCCGCCTGGCTCCGGGCCCAGCTCCCAGGCCCCGTCGGGACCCCGGCTGCCGCTTCCGGCCCTCTCCCTGCTTCCCGGCAGGGCCCCCCCCGCCTCGGGGACCCCCCCACCCCCATCGGGGCCCCACCGGGGGGGCACACCGCGCGCGGCCAGACCCACACACACCCCGGGCCCCCGGGGGGGCGGCCGGGCCCCCCCCGGCCTGGGAACGGCGCCGCGATGCCCTTTTATAGCCCCGAGCGCCGCCGTTTTCCATGAGCTCAGCACCCGGGGGGGGCCCCCCCCCCACCCCCCCCGCCCCCCCCCCCCCACCGGATGCTATTTTTTTTCTGTTTTTTTTTGGCTTTTTTTCCTCCTTTTTATTATTAATATAAAAATACCCACGTCTTTACAGCAAATAAATATATTTCGGTAACAAATAAATTACACTGGGGGGGGGGTTATACAAAAGGGGCCCAGGCGGGCGGCGTGCAGGGGGCAGCAGGCGGGGGGGTATTTACAGCCGGGCCCCCCCGGGCGGGGGCGGATAGAAAAGTTCTCAGGAAGGGAAAAAAAAACCCGAAAAGTCCTCGTGGAGGCGGCCGAAAAGGGCCCGGGGGGGACATGGGGCCCGGGGGGGACACGGGGCACAGGGCACGGTCCCCGGGGGGGTCCCAGGGCTCGGGACGTGGCCCCCGTTGTGAGTTAGGGGGCCCCAAGCAGGTTCCAGGGCCTGGGACAGGGTCCCCAGGCCTTGTCCCGGTGCCTAGGACACGGTCCCCAAGGCGGGTCCCGGTCCCCAAGCCTTGTCCTGGTGCCTAGGACACGGTTCCCAAAACAGGTCACAGTCCCCAAAACAGGTCACGGTCCCCAAGTCTTGTCCCATTGCCTAGGACACGGTCCCCAAGCCCTGGCCCAGGGCCCAGGACACGGTCCCCAAGGTGGGTCGTGCTCCCCAAGCCCCGTCCCAATGCCTGGGACATGGTCCCCAAAACGGGTCACAGTCCCCAAGCCCCGTCCCAATGCCTGGGTCACGGTCCCCAAGGCGGGTCGCGGACCCCAAAGCCAGACGCAGCGCCCGGGACGCAGTACCGAAGGTGGACATGGTGACACGGTGACACAAGAGCCGCAGCCGCGTCACCCCAGGCAGGCAGGACGCGGTGCCCAGGTGGGTGCCGGTGCCCGTGCCGCGGCCCCGAGCCGGGTGCCGGTTCCCCGTGCTGCAGCCCCAAGGCGGGTGCTGGCAGCGGGGCGATGTTCCCCGCGGCGGGCGCCGGCGTCCTGGCGGCGGATGCCGGGCCCTGAGGTAGGTGCGGCTGCACGGTGGCGGCTCAGACCGACGACTCCTCGGGGTTGGAGTCGGGCAGGGGCTGGCGCTGCTGCAGCTTCCGCCGCAGCTCCTCGGCCAGGTCGGCGCAGGGCGGCCGCTCCTCGGCGCCCAGCGCCAGGCGGATGTAGCCGTTGGAGGAGGAACCGCGCAGGGGACCCAGGTGGATGCGGGTGGGCGAGTGCAGGGGCTGCCCGGGGATGGCGCTGGGCGGCGAGGTGGCGCCGGGGGGGCCGCCGTTGCGGCAGACGGCGTGGCCCGGCACGATCTTGAGCGAGCCGTCCGAGTAGTAGTAGCTGGCCGGGTCCCAGAGCTTCTCGTCCGAGTCGGAGGCGGCGCTGGGCACGAAGCGCGGGCTGGGGGGCTCCTTGGGCAGCTCGATGGGGTACACCAGGGTGCTCTCGATGGCTTTGGCGCCTTTGCCCAGCTCCTCCCGCAGCCGCCGCCAGAGCGAGAACACCACCAGCACCAGCACCAGGCACAGGGCGCCCAGGCACACCGCCACCACCCACACCAGCCCCAGGCTCTCCAACGGCGCCCGCGTCTCCAGCGGCACCCCCGGGCCGGCCAGCACCGCCACCCGGTACACCTCGCTGCCCAGCCGGGCGCCCTGCTCCTCCGAGTAGCAGCGGTACGTGCCGCTGTGCTGCGCCCCGGCCCCCGGCACCACCAGCGCCCGCAGGCGGGCGTCGTGCAGCACCAGCGCCTGCTCGGCCGCCAGCGCTCGCCCCTCGAAGGTCCACAGCGCCTGCGCCAGGTTGGAGCCCAGGCGGCACGTCAGCACCAGGTCGGTGCCCGCCACCACCGTCACGTTTTTGGGGATGATGGGCCCTGGGGGAGAGGGGAGAGTCAGGAGGGGGGCGCACAGCACAAGGGGTGTCCCCGCTGCGTCACCTCCCGTGCCGAGGCTTTGCCGCACGCCCTGGCACCCCTGTGACGCGTCCCCGACGTCCCGGCTCCACGCGGCGCGGGGTCTCACCTTGCTTGGCCACCTGCGGCAGGGTGCAGGCGCGGGTGTCGGAGCTCAGCACGTCCTGGACCAGCTGGGACCTGCGGGAGGAGACGGTGGTGGAGGTGAGGGGGGCCCCACACAGCGGCGGGGAGTCCCGCGGGCACCCCCTTACCCGTTGAGGCCCTCGGTGCGGACGCAGAGGCTGGCGTTGCGGCTCCAGGCGCAGTAGGGGTCCCGGGCGAGGACGCAGTCCGTGCAGGACTGGTAGCGGCTGCAGTCGGCCAGCAGCAGCTGGGCCACCTGGAAGCGCGAGCCGGCGAAGAGCAGCTTCTGCGAGGGCAGGGACAGGAGGTGAGGTGACACCGCGCGACGCCGCGGCCACCAGCCCCTTCCCGCGGCACCGCTCACCTTCCGACCGGCCAGGACCAGGCTCTCCACGGGCTGTGCCGGCTCGAAAACCTGCAGCTCCTCGACCAGGTGGACGTGAGCGCCCAGGTTCAGCGCCTTGTGCACCCAGCCGTCACCTGCGGGTCATGGCAGGAGGTAAGGGGCGTCCCCAGTACGGCAGCCCCCCCCGCGTCCCCCCCGGCCTCCCGGCAGGTACCTGTGCCGATGAAGAGCACCTCGTAGACGGTGCCGTCCAGCCCCGTCACCCGGTCCACCACCAGCTGGGTGAAGTTGGCATCCTTCTTGAGCAGCAGCGGGCGCCCGCGGTGGGGCAGGATGGGCTCGTCCATCAGCGGGTGCTTCTTGGCGAAGTTGAGGGTGTTGTCGGGCAGCTCGAGGGAGCTGGCGAAGCCGTTCTGGCGGTGCCAGTCGGTGATGCACTGGGGACAGAGGGACCATTAGGGACACGGCCAGCCCCGTGCCCCACTCTGCCACATCCCCGTGCCCCCCCAGCACTCACCGCCCCGGGACGGGGGCTCGGCACCTCGTCCGAGTAGCGGCCCCACTTCTGCGCCTGCTCCCGGTACTCCTTGTAGGGCCCCTCGAACGCCTTCTTCACCTCCAGGATGTGGTACCGGCAGATAGCCGAGACGTCCACGTCCCCCCTGCAGGGACAGCGATGGTTTGGGGGGCACCAACCACAAGGAACCCCCTGGGGGCCGCGGGGGGCGCTTCCCACGCGCTCACCAGCGAGCCTGGAAGACCCCAAAAAACGTCGTGTCCTGCCAGTCGGCCCCGGGCAGGGTGAAGACGGCCTGGAGGCGGTTGAAGTGGAGCTGCTGCTCGGGCGCCGAGCACACCAGGCGAGCCTTGAGGAAGGTCGTCCACTTCTTCTGCAGCGTGCGCGCTCCGCCGACGTCCCCCTGGGCACCGAGCGGGCGTGAGGGCAGCACCGGCGCCTTCGCCGGCTGCACCGAGCCACGCCAGGACCGCATCCCGCGCCGGGGACGCCCCCCGTACCTTGCAGACCCGCGCCACGCGGGCCACCACCTGCTCCGCGTAGCAGTCGTACTCCACCGCCCGCTCGCTGAAGAAGAAGTAAACCTTGTCGTCGTCCCCGGTGCTGCTGGCTGCGCTCTCCTGCACGTACGCCGAGGCCACGAAGTGGGGCTCTGCGGGGGAAAAAGAAGCGAGTAGCAGCAGGCGAGGGGGCCCGCGTCCGCCCCGCGAGCCCGGCCTACCGTTGAGCCAGGAGGTGAGGTACTCCGTCTTCATGGAGTAGTGCGGGCCCAGGTTGCGGAGGATGACGGGCTCCGTGCCCAGGAAGTTGTTGAAGGTGGCCGAGTACAGCTCGCCGTCTGCAACGGGGGGGGGTTAGGGGCAGGGTGGGCACCCCCGAGGCCGCAGCGGGGACGGGGGTGCCCCGCGGTGCCACCTACCCACGATGAGCCCGGTGTGTCCCTTGGTGGGGTCGTACGGGCACTTGCCCTTGCCGTCCTCGAAAGCCACTTGGTCCAGGGTGAAGCCGGACAGCTCCTGGGGGCACAGGAGTGGGGGCCCAAACCCCCTCCCCAGGTCACATCCCCCCGCGCACAAGCAGCCCCAGGGCACGGGGACACCCCCAGGTGACCCCCCCTGGGGACAGGGACACCCCTGGATGGTCTTCGTGGGACAGGGACACTGAATGGTGCTCCTGGGGACAGGGACAGCCTTGGATTGATGCTCCTGGACATGGGGACACCCCCAAATGATGCTCCTGGACGTGGGGACAACCCCAAATGATGCTCCTGGGGACAGGGACACCCCCCAGAAGACCCTCGTGGACATGGGGACACCCCCAAATGATGCTCCTGGACATGGGGACACCCCCAAACAATGCTCCTGGACACAGGGACACCCCCAAATGATGCTTCTGGATAAAAAGACACCCTCAAACAATGCTCCTGAACACAGCCCCCACAAAACAAAGCTCCAGCACCAGAGGGAGCCACCCTGGAACCCAGTGCCTAACACAGAGCCCCCCCCCCGGGGCCGAGGCTCCCACCAGGGGGAGCGGCGCTGGATGCGGCCGGGTTTTTGGGGGGGTCCCTCGGGGCTCAGAGCGGGGTGGGGGGCACTCACGATGTAGGTGCACTTGGGCTGGAAGGCGTAGGTGCCGCAGGCGTACAGGTGGGAGCTGTTGTAGCTCTGCAGGAAGCGCACGTAGTTGAAGCAGTCGGTCTGGGGGGGGGGGGGTGGGAAACGTGTGGTTAACGGCCAAGGGGCAGGGGGCACGAAAAATGGGGGGTGCCCCACAGCCCCCCGGCCCCGTAGCCAGCTCGGAGCCCCCCAACCTGGTTGTTTTTCCCCTTCTGGATGCACTCGGCTTTCTTCTCCACGGGGGCCTCCCAGGAGATCTGGGGGGAGAAAAGGGGTCAGCGGGAGGGCTCTCCCCGCTGCTCCCCCCCCCCCCCAAAACAAATCCCCCCCCCACATGCCCGCGGGGGCCTCACCGCCGCCTTCAGCTCCACGGTGCCGGTGGCCAGGGCGAAGACGGCCTCGCGGGCGCCCACGTAGAGCAGCGCCTCGGCCTCGTCCAGCGTCAGCGTCAGGTAGTGCGAGACCCCCCCCCGCGAGAAGCGCTTGGCCGCATCCTTCAGCTCTGCGGGACGTCGAGGGGGGGGGACACGGGACGGTGACGCGCGTGGGGACATCGAGGCAAGGCCACCGCCCCCACCCCCAAGCCACGGGTGGGCACCGCTGGCACCCCGGGGCACCCGCGGCCCCCGCCGGAAGCCCCCCGGCCCCCCGCGCACAAAGGGCTCTTTGTCACCGGAGCAGGCGCTGGCGGCGCCGGGGAACACAGCGGCCTTTGGCGAGACCCCGCGCGCCCCCCCCCGAGCCCCCCCTGCCCGCCCCCAGGCCCGGCCGAGCCCGCAGAAAGGCCCCATTGACACAGGGACCAGGGCCCCGAGCGGGGATGGGGCCGCGGGGCTGGCACGGCATGGGGACAAGGGGACAAGGGATGGGGACATGGGGACAAGGGACGGGGATGGGGACAAGGGATGGGGACGTGGGGACAAGGGACAGGGAGCATGGCATGGGGACGGGGGGTTGGGCACGGCATGGGGACAGGGGGCATGGCACAGGGACGGGGGTCTTGGCATGGGGACAAGGGACACAGCTCAGGGACGGGGCTTGGGTATGGGCACGGCACAGGGACAACGGCACAGGAAGGGATGGGGGGTCTGGGGCATGGGGACACGGGGCACGGGGACACGGACGGGGGGTGCGGGTATGAGCATGGGGCATGGGATGGGGGCACCGGCACGGCAAAGGGACAGGGGGCTGGGGCATGGGCATGTAGGGCATGGCACAGGGACACCGAGCTGTGTGGGGACAGGGCTGTTGGGGACAGTACAGGGACACGGGGCAAGGAACGGGGGCAGCAGCATGACAAAGGGACGGGGTCTGGTACAGGGACATGGGACACGGCACGGGGACAGTGGCACAGAAAAGGGACGGGGGTCTCGAGCATGGGCAGGGCACGGGGACATGGGGCACGGGCATGGCACAGGAATAGGGGACACAGGGCACGGGGATGGTGCAATGAGGCACGGAAAGGGGACGTGGGGTGCTGGCACAGCACGGGGATGGGGACAAGGGACGTGGCAGAGGACGCTGGCACGGCGAACGGCTGGGGGTCTCCAGGTGTTGGCACAGCACGGGGACAAGAACACGGGGGCACAGCAAAGGGACGGGGACACCGGTGCTGGCATGGCACGGGGACAGGGACACAGCACGCGGCACAGATGGGGGACACGGGGTGCTGGCACAGCGCAGGGACAAGGGGGCACAGGGTGCTGGCACGGCGAAGGGACGGCACCTCGGGGGCTGGCACGGCCCGGAGATGAGGACACGGGGCATGGCAGAGGGACGGGGACCGGGGTGACAACAGGGGACACGACAAAGGGACGGGGACCCGGGGCGATGGCGGGGCGTGGGGACAGGACAAAGGGCTGGGGACCCGTCCGGGGGGGACACACGGTACTCACCCGCGTAGGGGACGGTTTTTCGGGGCACGGCGCTCCACGAGGACCCCGGGGCGGCGCTGGGGACGAGTGCCAGCAGCGAGGCGAGGGCCAGCAGGAGGCAGGGGGCCATGGCGCCGGCAGGGGGGGCGGCCTGATTTTGGGGAGGGGACGGTGGGTGGGGGGGGGGACACCCAGCCCTGGTCAGGGTTACGGGGCGTCACCCACGGCGGTGGCGGCGTCACGCGGGCGGCGCGGGGACAAGGCGGGCATTGAGGGCCGAGCGTCACGAGGCCGGGGCACCCCACGCGGGATGGGGCGGGGGGACACGAGGCGTGGGGTCGGGGTCCGGGGGCGGGGGGGGGGGCGCGTCGCTCCCAGCCTCTCCGTGACCCCCGTGGGCGTGTGGCCCCCCCCAGGCTCGAGCTGTCCCCGTGGCACAGAGCCCCCCACGCACCCTGCCGCTGTCGGGGTGCCCCCCAAGTGGCTCCCTACCCTGACGGGGGGGTGCAGCCGGCGGTGCCCCCCACCCGCTCCGTCCCCGCGGTCACTCCTCCGGCCACTTCCCGCCCTGACGCGTCCAGGCGGGTCCGGGGGGGCCACGCAGGAGGAAACGGGCCCTTCCTCTTCCTCCCCCCCCCTCCCGGGACATCCTCACCTCCCGTCCCGCGTGTCCCCCACCCTGCACCCCAGGGGTGCCCCCGCTGCCCCCCTGCCCGGCGGGGCAGGATGCGGCCGGGCGAGCGAGCGGGCGGCCGGGAATTGTTCTGCCCGGCCGGGGGAAGCAGGAAGCGGGGGGGCTGGGGAAGGGTTTCCGGGAGGGTGGGGGGCCGGGAAGGGGCCCCCCACGGGCGTGGGAACGGGGGACGCCCCGGACGGGCTGCCCGTGGCAGCTGGGAGGGGGGGAAGCGGGAGGTGGGGGCGTCCCGTGCTGCCCACGGTGCGGGCACGGTCGGGGTGTCAGGGGCACGGGTGGGGGGTCACGGGCATGGGTGGGGGATCACGGGCATGGTCGGGGTGCTATGGGTACAGTCGGGCTGTCACGGGTATGGTCAGGGTGCCACGGGCACAGCCCCGGGGCCAAGAGCAGGGTCAGGGTGCCATGGGCAAAACCCGGGTGCCATGGGCACGGCTGGGGTGCCAGGGGCACGATTAAGGTGCCACGGGCACTGCCGGGGTGTCACAGGCATGACCGGGGTGCCGTGGGCACGGTGGGGGTGCCATGGGCATGGTCAGGGTGTCCCAGGCATAGTCAGGGTGCCACGGGCACAGCCCCAGGGCCAAGAGCAGGGTCAGGGTGCCA
>CM021786.1:1037703-1061402 GCA_011076525.1 Nettapus auritus | reverse complement strand
GCCCCCCGCTCCGCCAGCAGCTCCTGCCACTTGACGAAGAGGAGGGTGGCCAGGCCCTTGAGCTGCATGTGGAAGAGGAGCCTCGAGCCCTCGCGCAGCCCCGTGCCGAAGTGCCGCTCCAGCCGCGCGCACAGCCGCTCCAGGTGGCCCTGCGGGGACACGCCGGGGGGGTCAGGGACACCGGGGGGGTCAGGGACACCGTAGGGACCCCCCCGGCCCCCCTGGGGGCTGCCGCTCACCCGCTGCTCGCCCGGCGGCGGCTCGCTGCCCACCACGGCGTCGGCGAGGAGCAGGAGGCTGTGGCTCCGGTAGCAGGCCTGCGGGGACACGGGGACGCGGTGGCACCTCCGGGGTGTCCCCAGACACCCCCCAGGTGGCCCCGTTGGCCCCGGGGAGGGCGCCCACCTCCCACTCGGCGTCCTTGGGCTCGGCGTCGAGCGGCAGGGACCGCAGGGCGTGCGGCCGGGCCAGCGCCAGGAACCAGCTCAGCGCCCGGAGCTGCGGGGAAATCCAGGCTCAGGGGACACTCGGGGACACCGCCACCCCCGAAGGGGTCGCGGGGGGCTTCACTCACCTCCGCCCCGAGGGGCAGCACGGCCACCGGCGGCTCCCCCAACAGCCGGGCCATGACACAAAGGCTCAGACGCCGGCGGAGCTCCCTGCGGAGAGGGGGAAGAGCGTGAGGACGGGGCGCGTGTCACTGTCCCCGGGGCGCGTGTCACCGTCCCCGCAGCGCCGGCGTCACCCCGGTGCCCTCCGGGTGCTTGTGGCGAGGGGCGGCGGCGCCGGCAGCCGGTTCCTGCCCGCTTTGTGCCTGCGCAAGCGGCCGGAATAAAGGAATTAGAGCGAGACGCGGCCCGCGCCGCGTGGCACGGAGCCCGCCGGGCCCTGCCAGCTCCCGACGGGGTCCCCGCGTCCCCTCCGCGCCGGGGGTCCCGGGGACGGCTGGGGACGGTACCTGGCCCTGCTGGTGACGTCCGGCAGCAGCCCCACGAGGGCCAGCAGGTTGTGGTGGTGCTGTGACAGCTGGCTCAGGGCCACGCAGAGCGCCGGCAGCTGCGGGGAGACGGCAGCGGGGTGCTGAGCGGCGGCGCGGGGGCTCCCGGCGGGGCACGGCCGAGCGGCCCCGGTACCTGTCCCCGCCAGTCCGCGACGCCCTCGAGGAGGCAGAGCAGGAGGTGCTGCAGGTCGGGCAGCGGCTGGCGGCGCAGCGCCCGGTCGAGGCCGAGGAAGCAGAGCAGCACGACCAGCTGCCGGCGGGCACGGTCCGGGTAGCGGCGCGGCTGGGCGGCCACGCACAGCTCCAGGAACTGAAGGGGAAGGCGGCGTGGCACCCGGGGGGCTGCCGCGTCCCCAACAGGGCAGGGCGGTGGCAGCCCCGGTGGGAGCCCCGATTAGCGGGAGGGCGCTAACGAAGGCGCGGCGGCCGCCGGCCGGGGCTGGCTCCCACCTTGCAGATGTCCCCGAGCTGCGTCACCAAGGCCAGCGTGCCGGCGGCGTGGAGGCTCGGCTGTGCCGGGGTGCAGGATGGATCCGGGGCCCTGCGGGGAGCAGCAGGGTTGGCGCAGGGATCGGTGCCGCCCAGGGGAGCGCGTTAGGATTTGGGGCTCACCTCCCGACGGCGGGGCACAGCTCGGGGGGCAGCAGGTCGCGGCGGCGCAGGGCGCTCAGGTCGGCGCCCAGGCGAGCGAAGACGTCCCCGACGTCCCGCAGCGTGGGGCACCAGGGCTCGCCTGGGGACAAGGGGACGGTGACGGCGGGCGGGGAGCATCCCCGCGGGGAGCAGCCCCCCAAAGCAGCCCCCGCGCTCACCCTCGGCGCTCAGCCAGATCTCCCACAGCGCCTGGAAGGCGTTGCTCGTGTCCGGCCGCAGGCTCATCAGCTGCCAAAAGCGAGGAGGGGTCAACGGGGGGGGACGGACACCGCACGGGGACGGGGCCCCTTTGGCTGCTGAGGCTCACCTGGAAGAGCCAGCGCAGGACGGGCACCGGGCAGGCGGTGGTGGAGCGGTACAGCACGCTGAGCACCCCGTCGCGGACGAAGGCCACCTGGCCAGCCGGCGAGGCGCTGGGAGAGCCGAGACAAGGGGTGAACGGCACCTTCCCCACGTCCCCGTGTCCCCCAGTCCCCGCGTCCCCACGTCCTCTCACCGCAGGAACTGCCCCTCCAGGACGCTGCGAGGCCGCAGCTTGCGGGTGTCGAGGGCGGGCGGCGGCAGCGGGCGGGCACGGAAGACGGGCTCCCCGGGGTGTACGGCGGGGATGAGCTGAGCTTCCACGCGGAAAAACTCCAGGAAGAGCCTGCGGGCGGGAGGGCACGGCCACTGCAGGGGGCAGCGGGGCCAAGCAGCCCCCCAGGAAGGGTGCCCGGGGGTTCGCGGCCCTACCTGTGCTCCTCCGGGAGAGGCACGGCGTCGTCCGGGGGCTCCTGCAGGCTGCCGTCGTCCACGGGCACCCACGGCAGCGCGGGCGCGTGGCGCTGCTCCCTGGCACGGGGGCGGTGAGGGCAGGCGGGGTGAGGTCTCGCCGGGGATCCCATCCCCGTGCCCGCGCGGGCGGCCTCACCTCTTCTCCCGCAGCATCGCCTCCAGGCTGTTGGCGAGCTGGTCCGGGCACGGCTGCGGGCACACCTCGGCACCAGGCAGGACGTCCTCGGGCACCCGCCGAGGGCTCGGCACCGAGGAGCAAGGACTGACCTGCCCACGGGGCTCCGCGGGGCTCGGGGGCGCGCTGCTCAACCGCAGCAGCTCCTGCAGCGGGATCAGGTCGTCCTCGCTGTCCCCGGGGGACTCCCGGCCCGTCGCCGCGTGCGCTGCTCCCTGCGGTGCTGTCCGGGCCTCGGCGCGCTGCCCACGGCTGGGCTCAGCCCCCAGCAGCGCCGGGCTGTGCCGGGAACGGCCCCGTTCCTCCCGGCGCAGTGCCACGTCCCGCCGCTTGCCGTGGGGCCGAGCGGAGCCGGGTGGCCGCCGCCGCCTGCTCTGCTCCCTCTGGGCGCTGGGTGGCTTCGTGGGGCTCCGCGGGGCTGCTGGGACAACGCCGGGGGCAGCACGGGGCTACTGGGGGCACCAGGGGCACCAGCCACGGCAATGCCTCGTGCCCAGCCCGGGGATGACACCGGGGACACCGGTGACCCCATGCCCACCCTGGGGATGACACCGGGGGCAGCAGCCACCGCAGCGCCCCGTGCCCTCCCTGGGGATGACAATGGGGATGGCAACGGGGTCACCAGCTGCCCTGTGCCCACTCTGGGGGCAATGCTGAGGATGACACCAGGTCCACCAGCTGCCCCAGAGCCCTGTGCCCATCCTGGGGGTGACACCGGGGTCACCAGCCTCCCCGTGCCCACCTTGGGGACAACACTGGGGTCCCTGGCCATCCCATGCCCATCCTGGGGGTGACACTGGGGATGACACCGGGATCACCGGCCACCCCAGCACCCAATGCCCTCCCTGGGGATGACAATGGGGACGGCAACGGGGTCACCAGCCGCCCCGTGCCCATTTTGGGGACAACACCGGGGATGGCACTGGACTCACCGACCACCCCAGTGCCCATCCTGGGGGTGACACCGGGGCCAGCACCGGGGCCACCAGCCGCCCCGTGCCCACCTTGGGGCCAGCCCCAGGCTCACCTTCCGCCCTGGCCCCCGTGCCCGTCGCCGCGCCCCCCTCCCCGCCCCCCCCCAGGCGCTGCCGGTGCCCTGGGCAGGCCGGGCGGTGACGACGGCGGCGGCGGCGGCCACGGCGCCAGCAGCCCGGGGGGCGGCGGGGCCACGGGGCGGCCGACGCGCAGGCGCTTGCGGAGGCGCAGCTGCTGGTAGGAGCTGAGGCTGGCCTGGAAGCCGTAGCTGAAGAGGCCGGAGCGCGGCACGCGGGCGGAGGACAGCGGGATCTGGTACCAGCGCCGCCCCTCCCCCGCCGCCATGGCGGGGCCGGGCAGGGCTCCCCCGCCCCGGCTTCAAAATGGCGGCGGAGGGGGGGCGGGGCTGCGAGGAAAAGGCGGGGCTTGCGCCGCGGAGGGCCAATGGGAGGCGGCCGGGCAGCGCCGCGGCTCCTCCTACCGGCGGAGGGGGGGTAACGGATAACGGCGCCGCGCCGGGCGGCCAATGGGGGAGCGGGGGGGGGAGGCGCGGGGGAGCCAATCAGCGTCGAGGGTTCGGGGGGAGGAGCGGACGGTAAGGTGAGGCGGGCACGCCCCCTAGGGCTCGTAGCCAATCGGAGAGGTCGGGGGGATGGGCCCGCCCCTGCGCGCCGCGGTGCGTGCTGGGAGGTGTAGTCCCAGCGCCTGCCGCGCAGCGGAAGCGCTTCCGGGTCGTTGGCACGCGGCGGGGCCGGGGAGCGGGCCGCTTCCGCTCGCCCCGGAAGTTCCGTTCCGGGAACCGGAGCACGGCGGCGGCGCGGCCTCCTCCAGCCCGGCGGCGCCATGGCGGACGTGACCGCCCGCAGCCTGCAGTATGAGTACAAGGCGGTGAGTGCGGCCACCGGCACCGGGCATCGCTTCCCGGTGCCCGCTCCCGGGCCCTCGGCACCCGGGATTCGGCCCTAGGGCCTTGGCCTCCGGCCCTCAGCTTTCGGTCCCGGGGGCTCCCTCCCCGCCCTGCCCCAGGCCCCGTCCGCACCGGGGGCTCCCCCTGCCCCTTCTCCATCCCCCCGGTACACCGCCGGTAACCCGCTGCCGGTCCCGGTGAGGGGCTCGGGGCTGCCACGGGCACGGTTTGGGGGGGGAGGGGGCGGGAGTAAGGGCGTAAGGGGTCGGTAAGTGGGTGAACGGAGGGCAGTAAGGGCGTAAAGTGTCGGTAAAGGGGAGAACGGAGGGGAATAAGGGTGTAGGGGGTCGGTAAACGGGTAAATGGACGGGAATAACGGTGTAAGGGGTCGGTGAACGGATGGGGATTATAACGTAAAGGGTCGGTGACCGGGCGCCGTTCCGTCCCCGCAGAACTCCAACCTCGTCCTCCAAGCCGACCGCTCGCTCATCGACCGGACGCGGCGGGACGAGCCCACGGGCGAGGTGCTGTCCCTGGTGGGCAAGCTGGAGGGCACCCGCATGGGGGACAAGGCGCAGCGCACCAAGCCCCAGATGCAGGAGGAGCGGCGCGCCAAGTGAGTGGGGGCGGCCGTGGGAGGCTCGGGGCCGAGGGCGCGGAGCCCCACGGAACCTCGCGGTCGTGTCGGGGTGGTGGAGCTCCGGGCGGCTCGGCTCGCTTCCGTGTGTTTAAGCAACGCAGCTTTTGTTGGTTCTAGCCCTGTAAACGTGGGAGAATTCGACGCCGAGTTGAGGGTTTTGTAGTGAAAATGCTTTGGTGGCCTGAGCGTAGGGCTGCACGCTAACAGCTGCCGACGTGGGGCGTGCAGGCAGCACGCTTCCTTTGTTTGAAGGCGCTTGTTCCACATCAAGCGGCTAAAAGTGAAGAGCGAAATTAAAATTTCATCCGTTCCTTTATTTTTCTTGGAATCATAGAATCATTACGGTTGGGAAATCCCTCCTCGTCTGGCCCATCCACCCCCTGCCACCACTAACCCATGTCCCCAAGCACCAGGCCTGACCTCTCCTCAAACGCCCCAGGGACGGTGACGCCACCACCTCCCCAGGCAACCCGTCCCAACGCCTGGCTGCTCTCTGAGCAGAAATGTCTCCTCATTTCCAACCTGAACCTCCCCTGGCACAGCTTGAGACCATTCCCTCCAGTCCTATCACCGGTTATCTGTGAGAAGAGGCCGACCCCAGCTCCCCACAGCTTCCTTTCAGGTAGCTGCAGAGCCCAATAAGGTCTCGCCTGAGCCTCCTCTTCCCCAGACCAAACAACCCCAGTTCTCTCAGCCACTCCTCACAGGACTTGTGTCCCAGGCCCTTCCCCAGCCCCGCAGCCCTTCTCTGGACACGCTCCAGGCCCTCGATGTCCTTCTGGTACCGAGGGGCCCAATAACAGCCTGACGAGAGCACCACTCCCACAGTCCCAAGACATAAGGACAGGGAGACAGACCTGGTCCGAGCGGTGCCTTGCGCCCACTGCTCCCAGTCCTCACCGGTGGGCGATATCGGGCACTGAAACGGCATCACCGCTTCTGGGATTTCTCGTGATCCCATAGGGCTGGATGCTTCCATCCGTCCCCGTGTGTGGTGACGGCGGGGGGGTGCTCAGGCTGCCTGCTGGTGACAAACAACGTCCACGCTTCGTCCTGTAGCAGTGCTGCCTGGAGAGGTCCCCGCTTGGGGCCTGACCCAGGCGCTGCCTCCTTGCAGGAGAAGGAAGCGCGACGAGGACAGGCACGACATCAACAAGATGAAGGGTTACACCCTGCTGTCCGAGGGCATCGACGAGATGGTGGGCATCATCTACAAGCCCAAGACCAAGGAGACGCGCGAGACCTACGAGGTGCTGCTGAGCTTCATCCAGGCCGCCCTCGGAGACCAGGTGAGGACGTGGGACAGGTCCGGGACAGGAGGAACTGTTCCGTGCAGAAAGGGGCCCGGCACCGTACCCCTTCCCCCGTAAACGTCCCCGCGTTACGTGGTCGCGTTACTCGTTCCTCAGCCACGCGACATCCTCTGCGGGGCCGCCGACGAGGTGCTGGCGGTGCTGAAGAACGAGAAGCTGCGCGATAAGGAGAGGCGGAAGGAGATCGACCTGCTGCTGGGACAGACCGACGACACGCGCTACCACGTGCTGGTCAACCTGGGCAAGAAGATCACCGACTACGGCGGCGACAAGGAAATTCAGAACATGGGTACGGGCGCGCGCCGTCCTGCGGCAGCCGGTGCCAGACCCGGCGTCGTTCCGGGGGCCGCGTTTTCACGCCGCCTAGAAAACGCTTGGAGAGCTTTCAAGCCCCAAATGCCGTTCCTTTCATCTCTTGGGCGTGCGGAGGTGGGGTGCGGGGAGCTGCGAACCTTGCATATGGCCCCCAGATTTTCTGCTTCGTTAACTCCGCTCTTCCCCGCAGATGACAACATCGACGAGACGTACGGCGTGAACGTGCAGTTCGAGTCTGACGAGGAGGTGAGCCAGGAGGCACCGCAGCCTGGCAGCCCAGCCCCTCGCGCTGAGCCTCGTTCTGTGTCACGTGCCGGGAAGCGGGCACGGGCTCGGGCTGGGCTCTGTCTGCCAGGAAGGAGAGGAGGGATTATTTTAGATGCCGCTTCCTGGCTTTGGGAGGATTTGTTGATTATCTTGCTAATCCAAGGCTTATCATGAGTCAGTGCGATGGAAAACAGATGGTGGTATTTAGATCTCTTGGGGAAACTTGACAGCTCAGGAGGAAGGGATGAATTCAAATGCGCTGTTTGGAAGCGTTTCACAGAAACGCTCGCTGGGATTGTTTCTGGAAGGAGCTGAGAGAATCAGACAAATGTGAGCCTGCCGGAGTCACCAGTAAAACCTCTCTGTAGGATTCTGAAGGCAAAAATAAGTGTACCACGCGCTCCTTTACCTGAGCAGCAGCATTGCGTTGACGTTAAAAGCACGAGCTCGGTTTCCCCTCAGGAAGGAGTTGCCAGATCGCTCATTTGTGTCGGGGAGCGGCTCCTCTTTGATGTCTGTGAGAGCCGCTGACGGGAACTCCTCTTCCAACAGGAAGGGGACGAGGACATTTACGGCGAAGTGCGTGACGAGGCGTCTGATGACGACATGGAGGGAGACGAAGCTGTCGTCCGCTGCACCCTCTCAGCCAACGTGAGTCACCGAGGAGGACGTGGAACGTGATTTGGGGTCATCTGGAGGGGAGCCAGGGATCTTTTGGGGCTGGGGATGGAGTTAAACTCGGCGGGTGGAAGGCGGCCTTGAAGGCTGGTGGCTGGTGCAGGCCAGAAGATGGCTGGGTGTGGGGTCTGCCAGCCAAACGGCTGCAGCCCGTTCCCTGTTCCTCCGGGTGGGTGGAGGGAGCCCCAAAACGCTCATTCCGAAGCACAGAGGTCAGGTGCCCGCTTTGTTGTTGGAGAAAATGACCTTTTTATTGTGTTTTCTCCCAAGCTCGTGGCATCAGGGGAGCTGATGAGCTCCAAGAAGAAGGATCTGCATCCCCGAGACATCGATGCCTTTTGGCTTCAGCGGCAGCTGAGCCGCTTCTACGACGACGCCATCGTTTCCCAGAAGAAGGCAGACGAAGTGCTGGAGATCTTGAAGGTAAGCGGCCAGCCGCCCTGCACGGTTCCGCCAGGACCCTTCGGGGAGGCAGGAAGCTGCCCAGACGGCGCCTACTGCATTTCTTCAAACTCAACGATTAAATGCAGCTTTGATGTCCCCAACGAGATGGGCACTGGAGCGGAGGTTAGAGGTCGTCGTAACACACAGAGGGACGTTCTTCCAAGGGGATTGGTTTCTCTGTCAGGGGTTGCTGGGAGATCGTCGTAAGCCAGGCCTGGTGTCCTGCTAATTTTGGTGCCGACGCTCGTGTGCTGAGCGTCGTGACTCGCTGGGGAAGGGGGGGATCAGAGAGGGTGGGATTTTGATCTGCCCCCCAGTCAGGTACCTCGTCTTGCCCGTAGCTGTTTACTTCCACTTGAGCTGGGTTCTCGTTTCACATTGACTGCAAAGAGGGATTCTCGTGCACGGTGCAGAGGTCACTGCTTGTTCCTCCTGTCTTCCGCCAGACCGCAAGCGATGACCGGGAATGCGAGAACCAGCTCGTTCTGCTCCTGGGCTTTAACACCTTCGACTTCATTAAAGTGCTGCGGCAGCATCGGATGATGAGTGAGTGGCGTTCCCTTCCCCTTGCCACCTTGGTTTCCCGTTTTGACACCCGGTTCCAGTGCCGCCCGAGGCTTTTTAGCTGCCCTCCGTGTTGCTTTGTGCCGTGTGTGTCCCTGTCGTTTGCTCCCTCCTGGTTCCAGCCTCATGACCTCCTGCCCTCTCTCGATTTCCTCTCTTCAGTCCTGTACTGCACATTGCTGGCCAGTGCCCAAAGCGAAGCTGAAAAGGAAAGGATAATGGGGAAGATGGAGGCGGATCCTGAGCTGTCCAAGTTCTTGTATCAGCTGCACGAGACAGAGAAGGAAGATCTCATCCGGGTAAGGCCGGGCGAGCAGAGGAGCCGTGTGTGCTGCGTGAGCTGTGTCGCTCCGCTGCGTGTTTTGTGTGCTGCTTGCGTGAGAGGAGCCTGCCGACTCAGCTGGGATCTCGCAAGCATGGGAAACGTTGCTGTGGTGACCACCGAGACTCAGCTGAGAGGGCAGCGTGTTTATCATCCGCTATTTTAAGTGGCTCAGATGGCTGCTTTTCCAGGAAAAACGTTGATGTGTGCAAGTTTCAGGTCTCTGCTGGTGTTAACTGTCTTGTCACGTTACTGCTTCACCCCTGAGCCCCCTCAGTGCGAGGCTCGCTGCGATGAAACACTCTTCTCACCTCCGTTCCGCTCCTCATCACCAGTATTTGAACACAGTGAGCCAGGAAACAATTCGTAGCAGCGTTCCCCAGGCTTGCTGCCGTGCTGGATTTGTTCTGCTCGGCCTTTGGAGAATAGCAGCTCCGTGGCTGAGCGTGGGTTTGTTTTGTGATTTTGGAGTAACATCGTATTCCTGCTCTGTTGTTATGTTAAAAAAAAAAGCACAAGGCAATCAAAAAACCAAACCAAACTAAAAAAAACACCAGTTATGTCAGTGTGAGGGGCCAGGTTTGTGTCTCTGAGGAGTGCTGTTGGCATGTTGTGGGCTGAGCTTTCAGTAGGGCAGGTTTGGGTGCCTTCGCTCCCTGCTTTTTTTTTTCACGTGCTCTCCTGGAAAGTAAGTTTCGGCCCTGAACCAAAAATTCCAAAAACCCCAAAATTATGGGTTCTGCTGACAAGAATGCCTGCACTTGAGGGAAGTCCTGGTGTGGGGCGCTCGGGGGGTGCGGGCTGGCAGGATGTGGAGCTGTGTGTGGCAGGAGGGTCCCCGGGTCTGTGGAGGAGGCTGGGCAGCTCTCGCGCGGGCGCCGCTCTGTGGAGCGCTCAGTTCTGGTCTCCTCGCAGGAGGAGCGCTCCCGGCGGGAGCGCGTTCGCCAGTCCCGGATGGACACTGACTTGGAGACCATGGACCTCGACCAAGGAGGAGAGGTGAGGCTCTTCAAAGCCCTGCCCGAAGTTCCTAGCCCTGTGCGAAGCGCAAAAAGCCCTTTTGAGGGGGCACGGGCAGGAAGGTGCCGAGGATAAGCCCCTCGTGAGCTGAAGAGGCGCTTGCCCGTTGGATGCAGTCGCTTTACCTCCAATCCCAGGACAAAAGCACCGGGAAAGGGTTCTCCAGTCCTCACCTCTCCCCCGTCTCACTCTCCCTTTGCTGTGTGTAGGCGCTGGCTCCCCGGCAGGTGCTGGACCTGGAGGACCTGGTGTTCGCCCAGGGCAGCCACTTCATGGCCAACAAGCGGTGCCAGCTGCCCGACGGCTCCTTCCGCAGGCAGCGCAAGGGCTACGAGGAGGTGCACGTGCCGGCCCTGAAGCCGAAGCCTTTTGGCTCTGAAGAGGTGGGTGACCTGCTTTGCTGCCGCTTGCTTGGCACTGAGGTGGCAGAGTTGCTCTCAGTATCGCTGATACTTTGCGGAGCTCGGCTGGCTGCGGTACGGCCGCGACGCCCTTTCAAGTTTCTTGAGCGATCACTGCTTGAAGCGAAGGGATTTCATGTGGCTGGGGAGGGTTCCTCATTTCCGTTCCCTCACTTAGGGGGTGTGTATCCCGTGCTGGTGTCTCTCAGGGCTCCCCTGCCCCACTCAGCTGCTGTGCTGAGCCCTCGGCTCTGCTGTTGCTCGCCGTTGTGCGGTGTGAGGCAGCTGGGCCGGAGATCTGGCTGAGGCATTGCACGCCGCCTGAGAAATTAACTCTTCTGATCAGTGCTGGGCGGCGGAAACGGGGGCTGATCCGTTCCATCATGAGAACACGGCGGGGATTTGCTTTTTTGATGGTGCAGCCAGCTGTGGCTTGCGCCGTTGGGAGTGCAAGGGCAGGCTCGTGTGCCTGCTTTGATCTCTCCCTAACCTGCTCCGTGATCGCAGGGCGCGGGGCTTCGCCTTTCTGCCATCTGGAGACAATGTGACCCTGCTCCTCCCCAGCCCCTCTCTGAGGTCTCACATGTGCCCTGCAGCCCGTGAGGAACTGAAACAAAGGCATCGAGTTGGATTATTTTTTTTTTTCCCTTTTCAGCAATTGGTTTCCGTGGAAAAGTTGCCCAAATATGCCCAGGCTGGATTTGAAGGATTTAAAACTCTGAACCGTATTCAGAGCAAACTCTACCGAGCAGCGCTGGAGTCGGATGAGAACCTGCTGCTCTGTGCTCCCACGGTAAGGGTCCCGATGCTCGGGTTCCTTGTGATGGGGAGTGGGAGGAGAAATCCTTCGTGAGCCTCTGGAAGAACCATCTTTTGGGGCAGAAAAGAGCGGCTCTGGGAAATACCTTCATCCTGGAGAGGATGCGAATCTGATGGGGCTGGTTCTGCTCCCCATCTAGGGCGCGGGGAAGACAAACGTGGCGCTCATGTGCATGCTGCGAGAAATAGGGAAGCACATCAACATGGACGGGACCATCAACGTGGATGACTTCAAGATTATCTACATCGCGCCCATGAGGTCCTTGGTGCAGGAGATGGTGGGCAGCTTTGGGAAGGTAAGGAGGGCTTTGGGCCCGCCCTGCTTGACCTGGAGGCTGGGGAAGAGGAGCTGTGTTGGGGTGACCTTGTGCTCGCAGAAGGATAGAGGGTCTGGCAGAAGCTTTCTAGGAGAGTTGGATTGTTCCCTTAGTCCCTGCGTGGTCTGCCTTCAGCAGGCTCTCGGGGTGTGTTGGTACAGGCACTGGATATCAGCCTGGGCTATAAAATCCTATAAAACTGACTCGTGTAGAATCCTATAAAGCTGCCTAACAGCCCGCGGGTTCCTCCTAGCGCCTGGCGACGTACGGCATCAACGTGGCGGAGCTGACGGGGGACCACCAGCTGTGCAAGGAGGAGATCAGCGCCACCCAGATCATCGTCTGCACCCCGGAGAAGTGGGACATCATCACGCGCAAGGGAGGGGAGCGCACCTACACCCAGCTGGTGCGGCTCGTCATCCTGGTGAGCACCGCAAAGCCCCGAGCACGCGGCTCTGCTGCGCCTGTCGGCAGCTGAAGGAGCCTCTGGTGCTTGGATTTTGGGCTGTGGGGGTGAAACTGCTTCGGTCCGTGCAAGGTCTGCTAGGAGAGAAAAAAAAATAGAGCCGGTCTGGGGCAGGGGAGGAACTCTTGTCGTTTCCCCCCTTCAGGATGAGATCCACCTGCTGCACGATGACCGAGGGCCCGTCCTGGAGTCGCTGGTAGCCAGAGCCATCCGCAACATCGAGATGACGCAGGAGGACGTGAGGCTCGTGGGCTTGAGCGCCACCCTCCCCAACTACGAGGACGTGGCTACGTTCCTGCGCGTGGACCCCGCCAAGGGCCTGTTCTATTTTGATAACAGGTGCTGTGGGAGGCTGGGAGGGGTTTTATTCTGACTGGGGGTTGCTGTTGAGAGGTGGGAAGGGCCGGCCTCCTGCGGAGGGTCTCACTGGGCCTTTCGCCTGGCTTAGCCTTTGGTTTGTTTGCTCTTAAACGTGCCGGAAATCACACGTTCAGGGCTAGAGCAGTTAAATACAGCCTCAGAATGCACGTCAGGGTTTCTGCGGTGTTCTTGCCAGAATACGCGTTAAGAGGAGGGAGATAAACTGCTGTACCCGTGTGCTGCAGAAGCTGCTTGGAGGAAGCCTGGAGTAATATTGTGGGAGTTCTGCGACACCGTTTTTGCTCCCTGAATGTGCTCATAGCAAGTGCAAGGCACTTGCAATGAAATAAGAACAAGTGTTGCTGTCCTTCCTGCGGCCTTTACCAGGGCAGAACCAGAGCCATCAAACCTTAGAGCAAGCTGAGGCACGAGGAAGTGGATTGACCTCGGTAACACAAAATTCAGGATCTGCGTAGGGGAAGTGGTGTGGCCGAAAAATTGCCTCTTGAGCAGACCCTCGCGTCAGCGTTTCTCCCTTCTGCTCGTTTATGGTCTCGGGTTTTCTTCTGACAGCTTCCGACCGGTGCCCCTGGAGCAGACCTACGTGGGTATCACGGAGAAGAAAGCCATCAAGCGCTTCCAGATAATGAATGAGATTGTTTACGAAAAGATCATGGAGCATGCCGGGAAGAACCAGGTTGGACGTCTTACTTAGTTGTTCCTGACGCACTTAGCCGTGGCGGTGAGACCTCCTCGGCGTGCTGTAGCTGCAGCAGCGCTGCTGAGGAGAAGGGGGTCGGTTGGAGTGGCTGATGGGGGCTGAGAGGGGAAGGAACACCAACTTCTCCGTGCCAGCTGTCTGGTCAGTGCCTGACTGCCCGCTGCTGTTTGAGGGGGTTTTTGCGGTGCTGCCCTGTTAGATCAGGAGCTCTGCTGGCTGTGCGCTGGCTGCGGGAGCGTGGCTCGCAGGGCAGCTGGACTAGTTCTAGGTATTTCTGTTAAACTTCCCATCCTCAGCAGTTTGGGTGAAGGATCTTTGCCAGCTGCAGCCGCGATTCGTCTCTCAGCAGCGGTGCCGTGTGCTTGGTTGGCAGGTGCTGGTGTTCGTTCACTCCAGGAAGGAGACCGGCAAGACTGCCCGGGCCATCAGGGACATGTGTCTGGAGAAAGATACCCTGGGCCTCTTCCTGCGGGAGGGCTCGGCCTCCACCGAGGTCCTGAGGACAGAAGCTGAGCAGTGCAAGGTGAGTGCGTGGTCAGGGCCGTTCTGACACCGCCAGAGCAGAAGAGCAGGTCCAAAGCTGCTTCCAGGTGCGCGGATTCGCAGCCCTCCAGGCCACACGCCGCCTGCTGTCGCTGCTGTTCTCCCCGGCGTTTCGTGGCTCAGCAGCCCTCCTGCTGGTTGTGTTTTTGCTGCAGAACCTGGAGCTGAAGGACCTTCTGCCCTACGGCTTCGCCATCCACCACGCTGGGATGACGCGAGTGGACCGGACATTGGTGGAGGATCTGTTTGCCGACAAGCACATCCAGGTGAGCCCCGCTCCCCACGAGGAGCTGCTGCTTCCTCCAGGCACGGCTTTTCGGGTAAGGTCCTTCACAAGAAATGCTCGAAGCATTTTTTCCAATAGCCCTTTGTGCAGAATCAAGAGAATCAATGCCTGTTGAAGAGAGCCTTGGCAGGACGGGAATTAAAAGCACGTAGACAGGAATGGAGAGGGCAAAATCTCCCCTAGACGTAGATGAGTGTTTTCAGCCAGAGCTCTGTCCCAGAGCAGGCTGTCTCCTTGCGAGTTTCATCCTGGAGAACCGAGCTTTATCTGATTCGTACAAGGATGTAACAGCTCAGCAGGAAACCAGCTGCTTCAAAAAAGCAGGAGATCGGCATGGGGCGAGACTTGTCACCCAAAGAACTTCACCAATGGGGTGAACTCTGAGGAAAGTCAATCTGAATGCTTCTGCTTCTTAGCTGGGAAAACTTGTTCAGCAAAATAGGAGGTGCTGGTGGGAAATAGCCATGTGCTGGGGCACTTCTCAGCTTGTCTGCGTTATAACTGGTAGGCAAAGGGTTTTCCCAGGGTCATTTCCCAGAGCTGGCGAATTTGGGTGAAGATCCAAGTCCTGCTGTGTCTGACCTTCCTCTGCGAACTGCTGAGACAATCACAGCTCCCAGTCCTTGTCCCTGTTGCGCCTGGCCAACATTTCGGGTCATTTTTATGCTAGGAAGGGGCTTCTACCTGGTTGTGCTGTTCCTACAGGTGCTGGTGTCCACGGCAACGCTGGCCTGGGGGGTGAACCTCCCCGCTCACACCGTCATCATCAAAGGGACGCAGGTGTACAGCCCTGAGAAGGGGCGCTGGACGGAGCTGGGCGCTCTGGACATCCTGCAGGTGAAGTTGTGCTGCCAGCGATGCTGCTGTGGCCCGGGGCAGGATTTTTCCTTTCCTGCTGAGGTGCATTTGAGGTCTGCTTCTGCACTTTCTGCGTGCAGCGGCTCCCTGTTCTGTACTGCCACGCTCTCAGCTGTGCTGGGAGCTGCCCTGCTGTGAGGGCACAGGAGAAACAGATCGGGAGCGGAGAAAACAAATGATTCCTCTCCCATTATCTGGCCCAGACACATCTGAGATATTTACGTGTGTCTCCTGCCAACTAGAAGTAACAGCAGGCTGAGCAATCTGGCTGTAAAGCCCCAGGTCACGGCAGCAAGGAGAAACCGCCAAGCTAAAAGCTCTTATCTTTTGCTGACCTCACTTTCTCATTCCTCAGATGCTGGGGCGTGCCGGGAGGCCTCAGTACGATACCAAAGGTGAGGGGATCCTCATCACATCCCACGGCGAGCTGCAGTATTACCTGTCCCTGCTCAACCAGCAGCTCCCCATTGAAAGTCAGATGGTGTCGAAGCTCCCGGACATGCTGAACGCAGAGACTGTGCTCGGGAACGTCCAGAACGCGAAGGTGAGCACGAATCTTTGCCCTCTCGGGGTACACGCGCCCCTTGTTGCTCCCAGAGAGCCGGTTGGAATCGTGGCAGGCAAAGGATGGTCCGAGCTGGGGAAATGCAGTGTCACTGTAGGGGAGTAAAGGAACTCGTGGCCTATTTCTTCAGTGCCCAGGGAGCAAACGTAACGGGGATTTGTAAGAGATCTGGAGGGGCAGCCGTGAGAAATGCCAAGCTGTTAGGGAAATGGGTAGCTGCTTCTGTAATCCAGACAGAGTTCTCCCCGTGGATAAGGACACGGGGAAGAAGCTGTGTGCAGAGGGTGGGCTTTCTTGTTTCGTAACTCCTTAAGATTCTTCTGATGGTGGAGAGGAGTCGTGTGTTGCACTGCTGGGCTTCTAAGCTTCGGTTTGATCTTGACCCAGCAAGTTTCAGCCGGGCTTAGCCCGCTGTGTCCTACACCAGTGCTGGCTGTGCTTGGGAAGGTGTTTGGCGGCTCTGACGGTGCGCTGGTGTTCCCGCAGGACGCGGTGAACTGGCTGGGCTACACCTACCTGTACATCCGCATGCTGCGCTCCCCCACGCTCTATGGGATATCCCACGATGACCTGAAGGGAGATCCGCTGCTGGACCAGCGCCGCCTGGACCTGGTCCACACCGCAGCCCTCATGTTGGACAAGAACAACCTGGTGAAGTACGACAAGAAGACGGGGAACTTCCAGGTGAGGCGGGACCAGGGAAAGGCGCTGCGGACGGGCAGAGCTGTTCAGGAGCATCCTCTGGCTGAGAGAAAGGGTGCACGAGGCATCTCGCTGGTGAAATACAGACCCCGGGGGGGCTGCCTCATTCAGACCTGTGTCTTCGTGCACGTCTGTGGTTCCAGGGAGCTGTTTGCTGGCACAGAGAGAGCCAGTGCGAAAGCTGGTCTCATTGCTGTGTGCTTGCTGCTGTCTTCTAAGCAAATTCTCCCTCCTGTTGTGTTTTCGTTGCCTCAGGGGGGATGAGATGAGAAGGGGAGGGTGTGAGATGTGCACACCCTCCTGCAGGAAAAGCAGCTTGCCTGGGGGATTTGTAGCTCGAGAGTTTATACTTGGCTTGCCTGGCAATGCCTCCCCTGCTGTTCAGTACCTGCTGTTTGTGCCACGAGCAGTCAGGTGTCTGCTTCTTCACTGGCTTGTCCTTGCTGTAGGTGACAGAGCTGGGCCGCATTGCCAGCCACTACTACATCACCAACGAGACGATGCAAACTTACAACCAGCTCCTGAAGCCCACCCTGAGTGAAATCGAGCTGTTTCGGGTCTTCTCGCTGTCCTCGGAGTTCAGGAACATCACCGTGAGGGAGGTACGGAGCCGCAAACCCGTCCCGAGCGATACGGCCCCGAGGCTGTTGGTCGTCGTGCTGCGGGGGATGATGCAGAGCTTGTCCTGTGCGGGGCTGTTCTCATCTCTCCTCCGCTGGCTTTCTGCAGGAGGAGAAGCTGGAGCTTCAGAAGCTGCTGGAGCGAGTTCCAATCCCAGTGAAGGAGAGCATCGAGGAGCCCAGCGCCAAGGTGAGCCCTGCCTGCCCGGGAGGGGACTTCTGTGCCCGTCTTTTGAGGGAGGGGTGATCCTCGTGAGAGCTGCTGTGCTGGTCTGCTGCTCTAGGAGAGCTTTCTGTCCTCTTCCCGCTGTGGGGCGTCCCGGATCACACATCAGATGCCCAAAGAGCTGCAGACGCTGCTCTGGTTGGGCTCGCTGTCCTGCAGCGAAGGGCACTCAGCCCTGCTGGCCGCTCCTGTCCTGCCGTGTGTCAGAACCTTCTGGAGCCAGCGCTGGTGCGGGGCAGAGCCAGCTGACACCGAGACCCTCTCTGGTTTCCTTCCCCAGATCAACGTGCTCCTCCAGGCCTTCATCTCGCAGCTGAAGCTGGAAGGCTTTGCTCTCATGGCAGACATGGTGTACGTCACCCAGGTGAGTGAGGAAACGCGCCTGGGGCCTCTCCATCTCCTCCTAGGTGTTGGCAGCCCAGCCACGTCGTAGTCTTCCTGCTAAGAGGGGCAACAATTTGCACCCCAGGGATTCAGTTTGTGTTCGTAAATGGCTTTGAAAGTAACCAGAGCTGTGGCTGGTAAGGAGGTCGAACTCCTATCAACACGGGAATTAGATCTTCGTTGGAGTCTTCAATTTGTAATCAAAATCCTGAGATAATTCAGCGCTGGAGCACTGCACGTGGCCTTGTTGTTCTTCCACAAGTGCCAGGTTGCCAGGGCTGGGAGTGGAGTCATTGCTCCTCCTGCGGGCGTTTGGGATGAAGGACCTGAGCTCACACCATGGCGTGGCTGGGCAGGAAAAGGGGTAGAGAGGAGGAAATGTTAGCGGGATGATCCCAGCCGCGCGCTGAGAGCTGCCCTCTGTTCCCGCAGTCCGCTGGGCGGCTGATGCGTGCCATCTTCGAGATAGTCCTGAACCGGGGCTGGGCGCAGCTCACCGACAAGACCCTCAACCTCTGCAAGATGATCGACAAGCGCATGTGAGTGAGAACGCCTCCGAGGTATTTCCTGATTGCAGGCCGGGTGCCTGTGGCATAGGATGAGGTTCTGCAGAGCGGCGAGGATTTGTGATCGCCAGGGTGTAAAGCTGCCGCCTACCACCTGTGTCTGGCTGCGGGCTGGTTCCTGGCAGCAGCAGGAACCTGGTGCTCTGAGGGCCGTGTCTGTCTTTGCTCGTCTCACCCTGCGGTGTCCTCGCAGGTGGCAGTCCATGTGTCCTTTGCGCCAGTTCAAGAAACTGCCTGAAGAAGTGGTGAAGAAAATCGAGAAGAAGAACTTCCCGTTTGAGCGGCTCTACGACCTGAACCACAACGAAATCGGTACTGAGGCGTGGGGCAACGGCAGCGGGGAGAGGTGTCTGCCCCTTCGTTCCCCTCTGCCGGGTTTTGGTGCGGAGGTTGGGCTGTTTGGTCCCATCTGGAGGCAGAACCACGGGGTCTGGTACAGCCTGAGGAAGGCTGAAGCTTTGCCCTTCCAGCCGGGCTTGGATTGCAGATCCTGTGAGCGCAGCTCGGTCTGGGAGCCGCCGGTCGGCCCGCTGTCTGTCTGTCCTGACAGCAGTGCCTTTCTCTTGCAGGGGAGCTGATCCGGATGCCCAAGATGGGCAAGACAATCCACAAATACGTCCATCTGTTCCCAAAGCTGGAGCTCTCCGTCCACCTGCAGCCCATTACCCGCTCCACCCTGAAGGTGGAGCTCACAATCGCCCCCGACTTCCAGTGGGATGAGAAGGTGAGCTGTGCGCAGGAGCTGAGCCACCCTCGTTAACGGGGGCAGCTAAGTACCACCAGGCTAACTGCCACGCTGCGTCAGGGCGCTTGTGGGGCAGGACTGCTGCGGGAGAGCCGCCGAGCAGTTCCTGGAGGTCCAGAAGGGGGAACTGGACCCCGACAGGAGGGTAACGGCTGCTCGTGCTCAGGTGCATGGCTCATCTGAAGCTTTCTGGATCCTGGTGGAGGACGTGGACAGCGAGGTGATCCTGCACCACGAGTACTTCCTGCTGAAAGCCAAGTACGCGCAGGACGAGCACCTCGTCACCTTCTTCGTGCCCGTGTTCGAGCCCCTGCCCCCGCAGTACTTCATCCGCGTGGTCTCCGACCGCTGGCTCTGTAAGTCTCGCCCCGCCAGCCCCCTGCTTCTCCCTGGGGTCTGAGTGGGTGCTTCGGGACCTCTCCTGGGGCTGTGCGAGGGGAAGGATTTCTGCCCTCCGAGCGGCAGGAGGGCTGGGATCCCGCTGGGAGAGGCAGCTCAGAGATGACAGCCTCGGAGCGCTCTCTAAGGTCACAACGCTGTGTGTGTCCCACAGCTTGCGAGACCCAGCTGCCCGTCTCCTTCCGCCACCTGATCCTCCCTGAAAAATACCCTCCTCCGACTGAGCTGCTGGATCTGCAGCCCCTGCCCGTGTCCGCTCTGCGGAACAGCGCCTTCGAGAGCCTCTACCAGGACAAGTTCCCGTTCTTCAACCCTATCCAGACTCAGGGTGGGTACCAGCCCTGCTCACCTCCTCCGGACCGCCTGTCAGCGGGGTCTGGCTTTTTCGGCATTCACAGTCCCGTACCCTTGCTTTTGTGAGGCGTGGTCACGTAACGAGAGGAACTCCTCGGCAAAAAGATGTATCCCTTCTGCCTCCCCTCGCCTTAGAGCCTTGGTAGCTTGGAATTTTTCTCCATGGGGTGGAGTATCTTTGATACACGAGTACATCAAGCTGCCTGGCAGCAGGTTTGCTCCTGGGGGCTGTGTCCGTGCTGACTCCGCTGCTCAGCCTTGCCGAGCCAGGCGGCTCCAAACTTTTCCCTCTGTGCTTGTGGGGACGGGGTTGGGAGTGAAGCCAAGCTGCTGTGCCCGTGCTCATCTTCCTGGGCATAGCCAGGACAGGGAAATCGGGAGTTCACACTTAGCACTTTGTCACCGTAATTCCTCTGTTCAGCAGATCCCGGGCTAAAACTCTTACCCAGCCTTTCCTGCAGCTCCTTGCGCGGGCCGGGTCCGGGCTGTGTTGTCCTTGCCCGTTCCCAGAGCTCTGGCAGAAAACCTACGAGGTGACGTTCAGCTGCTCTCTCTTGTCCGTCTGCCCCCAGTGTTTAACACCGTTTATAACAGCGACGACAACGTGTTTGTGGGCGCCCCCACGGGAAGCGGGAAGACCATTTGTGCCGAATTTGCCATCCTGAGGATGTTGCTCCAGAACTCGGAGGGACGCTGCGTGTACATCACCCCTATGGAGGCCCTGGCAGAGCAGGTGAGCCCCGCGTCCCGAGGAGAACCGGAACCTTGCTCCGGCTCAGGTTTATTTCCTCTCGTCCCGTTCCACTTTCCCCATCCCTTCCGAGCTGCCACAGCCCTCAGGATGGTTCCTGAGGCTCCTGGTTAGCTGGGGGAGCAAAGAGACATCACCCCGCTGCCGACGTGGTGATGTTGGCAGCCGCACGTGTCGGTCCCCAAGCACTCGGTGTGATTTAACGTGAGACTGACGGCATCCCCTGCGTTTTGGCAGGTCTTCATGGACTGGTATGAAAAGTTCCAGGAGCGCCTCAATAAGAAGGTGGTCTTGCTGACGGGGGAGACCAGCACCGACCTGAAGCTGCTGGGCAAAGGGAACATCATCATCAGCACTCCGGAGAAATGGGACATCCTGTCCCGGCGCTGGAAGCAGCGCAAGAACGTCCAGAACGTCAACCTCTTCATCGTGGACGAAGTGCACCTCATCGGGGGCGAGAACGGGGTACGGCTGGCTGGGGAGGAGGGTGCGAGTCGCTGGAGCGACGCTCGGCACCGTGTCGGTCTTGGGGGTGTTGTAGAGTTGCAGGGGGTGGCTGGCTGCTCATTTAATGTCCGGCCTGAGGTCGGCTTTTCCTGCCGGGATTTTTCCCCAAGCTGTGGGGTGCGCTGGGACAGGAGCCCCGGGTCCCTTCGGAAGCTGAGGAGCTCAGGAGCGGTGTCCTGCGGGGTCTCCGTGGCTGTAGCTTGGCAAGGGGGCTTGGGCTGAAGTGCCCGGAGCTCGCCCAGGAGGGGGGGCTTGGCGTTTCCTTCCTGCTCCTGCTTCAACCTGCCCCGTCCCTCCCGCAGCCCGTGCTGGAGGTCATCTGCTCCCGGATGCGCTACATCTCCTCGCAGATCGAGCGGCCCATCCGCATCGTGGCCCTCAGCTCGTCCCTGTCCAACGCCAAGGACGTGGCGCACTGGCTGGGCTGCAGCGCCACCTCCACCTTCAACTTCCACCCCAACGTCCGCCCCGTGCCGCTGGAGCTGCACATCCAGGTAGGGTTCTGACAACCCCGTTCCCTTTTTCCCTTTTCCCTTCCGCCTGCTCTCCAGAAAGCGTCGCTGCCTCCTCCTCTCCCCTGCAGGGCTTCAACATCAGCCACACGCAGACTCGCCTGCTCTCCATGGCCAAGCCCGTCTACCACGCCATCATGAAGCACTCTCCCAAGAAGCCGGTCATCGTCTTCGTCCCGTCCCGCAAGCAGACGCGTCTCACGGCCATCAACATCCTCACCACGTGCGCCTCGGACGTCCAGCGACAAAGGTAGCGGGGCCGTGCCCACGTGGGATCCTTTGTCCCTGCTCTGACTGAGGCGGGGGCAGGATTTGGGCTGTTTCACTGGGCCGGGGGAGGGTTTTCCATCGCTTGGTGTCATCAGATGTCGCTCGGGCGCCTGCTGTGCCCGGGGGGGGGACAGGGCCAGGCTGGCCATGCCCGACAGCGGTCTCTTTACTCCCCGTCAGGTTCCTGCACTGCGCGGAGAAGGATCTGGTGCCGTACCTGGACAAGCTGAACGACAACACCCTGAAGGAGACCCTGGTGAACGGGGTGGGCTACCTGCACGAGGGGCTGACGGCCATGGAGCGGCGGGTGGTGGAGCAGCTTTTCAGCTCAGGTGAGGGGGTGGAAGGGGGCGCACCGGCTGTTCAACCCCTCAACCCTTTTCCCCAAAGCGCCTGCGGGCTTTGGGCTGGAGGTAGCAGCCTGCCCAAGTCTCTCCGCCTCCCTGGTCCCAAAAAGCTGTCACGTTTCACCTTCTCTTCTGGGCCTCCCCGTACGCTGAGAGCTGTGTGCGCAAGAGCAGAACCTCCGCGTTTTTCTCCGTGACCCAAAAAGGGGCTCTGAGGTGGGCTGACTGCTCCCCCCGTGCCTTGCAGGTGCAGTGCAGGTGATGGTCGCCTCCCGCAGCCTCTGCTGGGGCATGAACATCGCCGCGCACCTGGTGATCATCATGGACACGCAGTACTACAACGGCAAGATCCACGCGTGAGTGCGGAGGGCAGGCGCGAGGGGATGGGGCCCTAATCCCTACGGGCTTCCTCCCCGTCCTCCTTGCGGGGTCTGAGGCCCTGGTGGCTTTCCGAGGAGCAGCCGCGCTTCATGAAAGCGATCCTCTGTGTGTCCCAGGTACGTGGATTACCCCATCTACGACGTGCTGCAGATGGTGGGCCACGCCAACCGCCCGCTGCAGGACGACGAGGGCCGGTGTGTCATCATGTGCCAGGGGTCCAAGAAGGTGGGTGAGGAGCCAGGCACCGCTTCTGGCCCGCAGGTGTCCGTCTCCTGTCTGGGACGTGAGCACCCCGCAGCCTGGGAGGTGCCGGGTTGATTTATCCCTCCCCTCTACCTCTGCCCTGCTTTAGGATTTCTTCAAGAAATTCCTCTACGAGCCCCTGCCCGTGGAGTCGCACTTGGACCACTGCATGCACGACCACTTCAACGCCGAGATTGTCACCAAGACCATCGAAAACAAGCAGGACGCGGTGGATTACCTCACCTGGACCTTCCTGTACCGCAGGATGACGCAGAACCCGAACTACTACAACCTGCAGGGTGAGCGGAGGGCTCTGCCCCGGGGGTACGGGGAGGGGGAGATGAGGGAGGACACCGGGGACCCTCTGCTCGGGGGCTCTGCCTCCACAAGAGCAGCTTTTCTCCGTCCCGGGGAATTGCTGAGCCTCGCCGCGACGCTGCTGTACCCGCAGGCGTGTCCCACAGGCACCTGTCCGATCACCTCTCCGAGCTGGTGGAGCAGACCCTGAGCGACCTGGAGCAGTCCAAGTGCATCAGCATCGAGGACGAGATGGACGTGGCCCCGCTGAACCTGGGGATGATCGCAGCCTATTACTACATCAACTACACCACCATCGGTAAGGGCTCTGCCAGGGCGGCGTACACGAGCCCTTGCCGGTGCTCCACCTCTCTGTCCTCTCCCCGTTCTGTGGAAATCGTAGAGAAAGCTCTGCACACGTCGGTGGTTGCATAAAACTCCCTCCTTTAGCACGTGGCCGGGCGTTGTCCGCCCGAAGGCCTCTTGTAACGCCGCCTGCTTTCTCCTGACCCTTTTGGTTTTTTCCCTGTCTTCCCCAGAGCTCTTCAGCATGTCCCTCAACGCCAAAACCAAGGTGCGAGGGCTGATTGAAATCATCTCGAATGCTGCGGAGTACGAGAACATCCCCATCAGGCACCACGAGGACAACCTGCTGCGGCAGGTGAGCGGCGCGCCGAGCTGGGAGGGGACCGATGCGTCCCGCGGCGTCACAGCCAGGCGGGCTGCCCGCGTTTCCTGCTCCGTAGAGCTGAACGTTTATCGTTTCCCTCCGCAGCTGGCCCAGAAGGTTCCCCACAAGCTGACCAACCCCAAATTCAACGACCCCCACGTCAAGACCAACCTCCTGCTGCAGGCTCACTTGTCGCGCATGCAGCTGAGCGCCGAGCTGCAGTCGGACACCGAGGAGATCCTCAGCAAGGTACAGCGAGGCGGCGGGGATCGCGCCCGCGCTGCGCGTGGCTCCCTTCTCCCTTCTTCTTCTCCCTTCTTCTTCTCCCTTCTTCTTCTCCC
>CM021786.1:946128-958021 GCA_011076525.1 Nettapus auritus | reverse complement strand
CGCGAGGCCCCCGGAACGCCGCCGTACCTGGGGGCCGCCGATGACGAAGCGGCCGCTGGGCTGCAGGTGGTAGATGGTGTCGTCGTCCAGGTACTTGGCCGGCACCACGGCCTTGATCACCTTCTCCTTCAGGGCGTCGCGCATCTCGTCCAGGCACACCTCCTCGTCGTGCTGCACCGAGATGACGATGGTGTGCACGCGGATGGGGATGACGGCGCCGCGGTCCTGCATGTACTGAACCGTCACCTGCCGGGACACGCCGGAGCCTCAGGGGACGCGGAACGGCTCCGAGGGTCCCCGGCGAGGCAGCTCCGCGGGGTCGGTCGCAGCGGGGCCGTGGCAGGGCCCTGACCTGCGTCTTGGAGTCGGGGCGCAGCCAGGGCAGGGTGCCGTTGCGCCGCAGCTCGGCCAGCTTCGCGTTCAGCTTGTGGGCCAGCACGATGGTGAGGGGCATGCACTCCTCCGTCTCGTCCGTGGCGTACCCGAACATCAGGCCCTGCGGGAGAAGCGTGCTCCAGCTCGGCGCCTCCCGGCCCAGCGCGGGCGGCGGGAGGCGGCCCCGAGCCTCACCTGGTCGCCGGCCCCGATGTCCTCCTCGCTGCGGTCCAGGTGGACGCCCTGCGCGATGTCCGGGGACTGCTGCTCCAGGGCCACCAGCACGTTGCACGTCTTGTAGTCGAAGCCTGAGGGGGGGGAAAACATTTGAGCGGGGCCGTCGGCACCACGGGGAACGAGGGAGCGGCCCCGCCACGCACCTTTGGAGGAGTCGTCGTAGCCGATGTGCCGGATCGTGTCCCGAACCACCTTCTGGTAGTCCACGGCGGCTCGGGACGTGATCTCGCCCGCCAACAGGATCATCCCCGTCTTCGCAACCGTTTCTGCGGGGAAAGGAAGAGGAAGGGAGGGGAGGGGAGGTCAGTCCCAGCCCTGCCCGCCCCGCGCCGCCTCCCCGGGCGGGCAGCGACTCACCGCAGGCCACCTTGGCATCAGGGTCCTGCTTGAGGTGCGCGTCCAGCACGGCGTCGCTGATCTGGTCGCAGATCTTATCTGGGGGGAAGGCACGGGGCCGTCAGCGCGGCGCGGCCCTTCCTTCCGCAGCTTCCACGGTAAGCTGCCAGGGCGAGCCGCCGCGCCGCCCGAGCCGGGCACGGGCCTCCCATTAAGCCGCTGAACACAGCTCTCCTTGTCCCCGCTGCGGGTTATTAGCGTGGAATTTCAGGCATTTGCCCATTAAACCCTCGGAGCTCGAGTTACATTTGGGTCAGGGCTTAGGTTCAGCCACCTACGGCACCGCCGAGAGGGAAATGGCACCGAGGGGCCGGGCAGCACCACCCCGGCCGCCCTAATCCTGCCCCGCGGGCTGCTCTCAATGGGCCCGTCGGTGCCCGTGCGTGTGCCCAGCCTGGGAAATGGGGTCCCACCAGCAGCCCACCCCCCAGCACCCAGGATGCTTGATTTGGGGCTTGGAGCCCCCCCTTTGCTCGCAGGGCGTCCCAAGGGCCCCTCAGCACGCAGACAGCTTCGCCGTCCTTGGCGGCGACCTTTCGGGGCGGATTTAGGAGAGGAGGAGAGGCAGCGCCGCAGCGGGGAGGGGGCTGCGGGAGGCCCCCTCGCCCCTGCCCGGGGTGAAAGGGCAGCGGACGGACCTTCACCCCGCGGGGCGATAAGAGGGGCACGCCGTGCCTCGCGCCCGCCTTGCTTCATCGCCCTGCACGTGACCGCTCCGGTGCCGGGCAAGGGAAGGAGCACGAGGGCGGCTGCGGGGAAGGGGGGGATGGAAAATGATGACAGCGAGCTTCGGGAGGGGGGAGCAGAGCTACCGGGGGCTGCTCCCCGGAGTGTGCCTGAATATGGAGGGCACAAAGGGAGGGCGCCGGGGGCAGCCAGGGAAGGTGCCCAGGGGCTGAGAATGGAGGGGGGGAGGTGGAATAGGGCGGGGGGGGCACACACCGGTGGGGTGGGGGACGCACGCCGGGGTCCGCCCGGTGCTCAGGGCGGCCCGGAAGCTGCTTAGTCACGGCGGTGACTCACGGCCGGGCCCCCCCCCCCCGGGGCACCCCCCGGGGCGGGCCCCGCGCCCCCCCCCGGGGGGGGGGGGGCAAAACACCCCCCCCCCTTTTTCCCCCCCCCCCCCCCGCCCTCCCCACGCGGGAACCACGTGCGCGCCGGGCCCGCAATGCGGCGCGCGCCGCCCCGCCACTGCGCGCGCGCCCGGTGGCGTCATCGCCTCCCCCCTCCCCTCCCCGAGCCGGCCGCGCGCGCGACCCCCACCCCCTTTTATCCTCCTCCTCCCCCTCTCCCCTCGCTGAAGCGGCCTCGCGCCTGCGCGCTGCCCGCCTCGGCCCGGCCCGGCCCGGCCCGCACCTGGGTGCCCCTCGCCCACGGACTCGGAGGTGAAGAGGAAGGTGCCCTCCTCGATGAACACCTCGTGGAAGCCGTTGAGCTGCCCGTTCATGGCGGCGGGGAGGCGGGCGGGCGGAGAGCAGAGCGCGGGGCAAAGCCGGCGGGCGGAGCGAGGACGAGCAGCTTCAACGGCCGCGAAGGACTGAGCAGGGCGCCCGCCGCCCCGCCTCTATTTATAGCCTCCTCGCCCCGCCCCTCCCGGCGGCGCCGACCAATGGCGTGCGCGGCGCGCGCCGTGGGGCGGGACCACGAGGGGAGGGCGGGGGGGGGCGGGTTACGTAACGCCGAGCGCTGCCCTCGGCGGTGCCGCTTCCCGGAGCAGCCCGCGGGGAGGCGAGCCGTCAGCTCGGTGTATAACGCGACCGCGGCGCCCTTCCGTGCCCTCACCCCGCGGCAGAGCGGGCACGGATCGGCTCCCCCGGCAGCTCTCCCCCCCTGCTCGGCCACATGGACCCGCCCGCTGTGCCCGGCGGCGGGAGGCGCGGCGTGCGCATGCGCACCGCCGTGAAGGGGGGAGGCGGTGGGGGGCCGCGCACGCGCAGTAGGGCGGTGGCGGGCGGGCGGCGAGGACGGCCCCTCCCGGGCGCCGCCATCTTGCGCGCCAGAGGCGCCGCCATTGTGCGGCCCGCGACGCCCCCAGGTGTCCCGTCCCCCCCCCCTCAGGGCCCCTCCGCCGCACCGGGGCCTCGCCCCCCGCCCTCCCGCCTCGCCCCCGCCCGCTCCGGTTCCCCTCCCACACCGTAGGCCCGGTGCCCGGCACAAGATGGCGGCGGGAGGCGCGGGGCCTGACGCAACGGGCCGCGGGGGTTGCAGGGCTGGAGCCGGGCCCGCTCCCGCCGCCGCCCGGCCCTGCCCCGCGGCCGGCTGCGGGCCCAGGTGTGGGCACGGCGCTGCCCACACGGCGCCAGCGCGGCCACGGGGCGGGCCCGGGCCGTGGGGCTGGATGGGACAGGATGGACGGGGGGGGTTGGGAGCTGCTCCTCCGGGACACCTAGGGCCCCCCCCCGGACAGACGGGCACCTGGGACACCCCCCCGCCCAAGACAGACAGCTAGGACCCCCCCCACAGGACAGACAGACACCTGGGATCCACAGTCCCAGGACAGACGGACACCTGGAATCCACACCAGGACAGACGGACAGCAGGGACCCCCACACACAAGATGGACAGACACCAGCGACCCCCCATCCAGGACAGATGGACACCCGGCACCCACACAGCCAGGACAGACGGACACCCGGGACAGACGGATCCCTGGCAGCCACGCGCTGCAGACAGATGGACGCCCAGAATCCCCGTGCAGACGGACAGATCCCCAAGATAGACGCACGCCCGTGATCCACACGCCCTGGACAGACGGACAGATGCCCGAGATAGACGCACGCCCACGATCCACGTGCCAGGACAGACAGACAGGCAGGACCCACACCTGGGACAGACAACCACCAGGACACACGGACACACCCAGGAGAGACAAACCCTCGGAACCTGCGTGCCCGGGACAGACGGACACCCCAAAGCCACATGTTTAGGACAAAACAGACACCCGGAGCCCACGTGGTTAGGACAAACACACCCCGAAACCGCACGTTTAGGACAGACGGACACCCCAAACCCATATTTAGGACAGACGGACACCCCACGCCCCCTATATTTAGGGCAGACTCCCCAGACCCACATGTATAGGGCAGACGGACGTTCTGACCCACACACGAGGACAGACGGACACCCCAGGCCAGTTCCCACCAGCTGTGTGGGTGGGGGCGGAGCCTATTTGCCCCACCCACACATTTGCATATGGGCGTGGCCTCCCCTATTTGCATTTGGGGCAGGAAAGCACCGCACCCACACCCCCGCCCAGGGCCCGGTGCCAGGGGAGGCCCCGGTGGAGGGGGAAATTTGGGGGCGCAGGGTTTGGGGTGCCTAGAACCCCCAGTATGGGGGTGTGCAAAGGGCTGGGGGGCCCCAGCGCCGTGGCTTTTGGGGTTCAGGAGCCCGGGAGCCCCCCGAGAGGAGCCCGGGAGCTTGGGGGAAGCAGAGGCCGTGCGGGGGGGAGGCTGTAGCTTTTTGGGGGGGCACCGGGAAGCCCCTTTTGGGACCCGACCCCCTGCCCCTTACCTCTGGGGGCACGGGGGGAGCCCCGCTTTTCCTGACACTCCCCGTGCGGGTGCTGCAACGCAGCCCGGGGTGGTTCCTGGCGGGATCTGGCCCCGCGTCCCCCTCCTCAGCGCGTTCCTCCAGCCCCCCGCGTTCCCTCCCGCGGGGACAGCCCCACCTCGACCCCCCCGGGGCTCCCGGGAGCCCTCCCCGCGCCCTCAACAGCACGAGGCCGACAGCGGGTTTTGTAAAAAATGGTTTATCCGTTCCATTTTTGTATAAAACACACGGGAGAAACCTAGCCAATCAACACACGAATCGCTGCCACGTGACAAGGTAACTTTTTGTCAAACTTGGAACCTAAAAGACCGTACAAACGTTTGCTCCTGTCTACAGGCAACCGGCTACGCTCTGCCATCGAACTATTCCTTACAAAAATTCCACGTGTCCCCGGCTTTCTTCTGGCCCGGTTACAGTACGACGACAGGGAGGACGCGGGCCGCTGGCGGCTCCTTTACGCGGTTTTCTGCTGCCCCTTCTTGCCGATCAGAGACTTGTGGATGTGGGGGATGACGCCTGCGGGGAGAACAAGGCGTCAGCCCAGGAATTCCGTCTTCCCTCCCGAAAGGACGCGGGGTTGGGGGAAAGGAGCCGAGCTCTGAGGCCCGTGCTGTGGGGAGGAGCGAGGCTGCCCCGGCGGAAAGCTCTCGGAGAGGCGGCGCGAGGCTCTCGGCACGTTTTGGGACCCCCCCGGCACGCAGCAGAGCGGAATCGCCGCTCGACACGCGCCTGGGAAAGCCCAGATGGGAAAAAAAAAAACGATCCTAATCCTACAGCCCACGAGGAGCTGAGGGGTGAGCTCCGAGCGGCTCCTCAGCGCTGCGGATTCCAGCCCAAAGCGACCGCGCTCGCTGACCGCCCCCAGTTCCGCCCGGACCGAGCCTCCCGGCCCTCACCTCCCCCAGCGATGGTGGCTTTGATGAGGGAGTCCAGCTCTTCGTCGCCACGGATGGCGAGCTGCAAGTGGCGGGGAGTGATGCGCTTTACCTTCAGGTCCTTGGAAGCGTTGCCTGCCAGCTCCAGCACCTGGCGAGAGAGCGGCAGCGCCGTCAGCGGCTTCGGAGCGCCGGCACCGCGCCCACCCCGCCCCACCTCCCCAGGATTTCCTCCTGGAAAACCTCCCCGGTTTCTTTCCCTCCCCCCTTATAAACCCAGCAGCCCGCCCAACGCTCCAACCGACTGGAGCGAAGGACGGACGGGGAATAAAACGGGAACGAAAGCCGACGGTCCTGCGTTAAACGCCTTCCGAGGCTCTCGGGGCGCCGCGCCCTCACCTCGGCGGTGAGGTACTCGAGGATGGCGGCGCTGTACACCGCGGCGGTGGCGCCCACTCGCCCGTGGCTCGTGGTGCGGGTCTTCAAGTGCCTGTGGATGCGGCCCACCGGGAACTGCGGAGGAAGCAACGGAGACGGGTGAGCACCGGGCGCTGGAGCCTTGCCCCGTGCCGGTACCGTTTTCCCCCAGACCTCCCCCTGGGGCAGAGTTTCTTTGCTGAGGTAAATTTTAGCCCACACTTAACGAGGAGGAGCGCTGGGCACGGGGGGAGGCACAGAAGCGAGCAGCAGGACGGGCACAGCCCCCACACCCGCTCGCTGTGCACCCCGCAGCCCCCACGTGACGCCCGCGGCCTTCCAGGAGGCCAACCCGGGCCGGATCCTTCCCGCGGAGAGCGACGCCTCCCTTCATCTTTGCTCCCCGTTAGCGTTACGATAAAACGGGACAACAAAAGGCTGTGGCACCCCGCCCCTCGGCGGCGGGTTCGTTACCCCGCTCGTTACCTGCAGCCCGGCTCTCTGGGAGCGGGACACCGCCTTGGCCTTGGCCTTGCCGCTGTCCTTGCCAGCTTTACCTCCAGCCTGCGGAGACAGAGCCCTCGTTAGTGCCGCCCCTCCGAGCGCGCCCGCTGACGAAGCCACCTTGGTTCTCGCCCCCTGGGAGAATTCTCGGCGCAGCCCCCGGCGCGTTCCCGCTACCAGGCGAGGGAATTTGTAGGATTCGTGTTACGGCCGCTGCATTTTTTTCCAGACAGAGGCAAACGGGGGGCAGTCGTGCAGCAGCGGGGAGAAATCGGGATTTGGGCTCGGTTCCTGCCGGGCACGCAGCGGCACGCCAGGATTTGTGGTCAGCGCCGCAGCTTTCCCGGTTCCCTGCTCCTGGGAGCCGTTCCCCGCCACGGGGGAATGAGGAGGAAGCAGCCACGTGCAGGCGGCTCTCTCACATCCGCCTGAAAGGGATCCCGGGAGCGAGGCGCCGATTAAAGCCCCACTAATTCTGACGGGAAGAGCCTCCTGGAGGCAATTTGTAGCCAAGGAGCGGGCAGGCCGGGCTGTCCCGACCCCGACCCCGCCAAATTCCAACAGGGACAGGAGCAGGGCCGAGCTGTGGCCTCCCGCAGCCCGTCCCGCTCTGCCAGAAGCGCCCACAGGATCCGGGGGACGCTGGCACCGAAACAGGGCCTCCTCGGGGAGCGGCCGGCTCCGGTTCCTTCGGGAGGGCAGCGAGGGCGACAGTCCTTACACCGAGGGAGCTCGGGAGACCCGTGGAAGTGTTTTGAGGCACCACGTTGAGGATCCCCTCGCTCTGGGAACCCCGAGCGGGAAGCGGAGCTCCTCGCGTCGCTGCAAAGCCTCCAGACTTGGCGCAGAGGAGTCGGGGAGGGATATTTTCGGCTGGACTTCTCTTTCCTGGCGAGGCAGCTTTGGAAAAGAGCGCTGGGTGCTCGCGCTGCCAGCTGTTATTGGCCAGCTCTGAAACTTCCCTGTCGGGTCCCCCAGCTGGCAGCTTCCTGCTCGCTCGGTATTTGAGCACAGAGGAAGGGGCGGACGCGGGAGGACGGGAGTCGAGGGCTGTCCCCATCCCAGCAAGGAGAAGCCAGCGCTGGCTGCCCACTGTCACAGCTTATCCCGGCCTTCCTCCTGAGCCCGGGGATTTCTTGCTCTGCTCAGGAAGCGAGGCTGGAGGAGCCCGGCAGGTTAAGCTGCCCAGAAAACCCCAGGCATTAACACCGGGGTGCATTCGGCTTTCACTGCAGCCCCTCACCCCGAGCAAAGCCGGTTTTCCCCCCCAAAAGGAAGCTCCGTGGCTGGAGGCCGAGCTGTCAGCCCCTGCCCATGGACATCCCCGAGGCTGGCGTTTTCCTGAGGAGAAGCTCCCCAGAAGGCCACAACACTCACAAGTGGGGAACAGCCTCGCTAGTCTACTACCAGCGAACCAGTTTAATTAAACCTATCACCACTGCCTTTCTCTCCTGAGGAGCCAGGACCTGTTAAACCCAGGACGAGCCCCGTCCTCGAGCCATGGCCCCATCGGGCAGGGAGCACCGGCCCCTGCCACCACAGGGAGCCGCTCGCTGGGAGCCCCCGCACACCTCGCTCCGTTTCCGAGGCAGCAGGGAGCCGCTTCCATCCCTTCTACAACCGCGTGCCTCCATGGTTGCGTTTTCAAGGAGAAAACCAAACTTGGGAGGCCATTCCCAGCTCGGTTCCGCAGCCCCACTGGTGACGCTCACTGACAGCACCGGGGGACAGCCGGCCCCGCAGCTCTCCGGGCCCACACTGCACCGAGCTGCTCTCAGAGCGCGTTCCTCTACCTAAACTTGCTAAAAAACCCAAGTTTTCCGTCCAGCAGCAGCAGGGACAGGGCGCCCAGCAGCGCAGGGAGGTGAGCGTTGCATAACAGCGCCCGGCACTTCCACCTCAGCCGGCGCAGGCCCCTCCTTAGCCCAAGCCGCTTGCTCTAAGTTACAGACCCCGGCACCGAGAGGGGGAAAGGGGGGAAAAAACCAAGCCTGGCCACCTCCAGCCCGGAGCTGCCACCCCTGCGGGTACTTCGGGACGAGACAAAACCATAAAATCCTGCGCGAGCTCCGGCAGCCGGGCCCTAAACCCGGCGGCAACGACCCCGCGGGGATAAACAAGGCCCGGGAGCAGCAGAACGGGGCCTGCCCCCGAGCTCCGGGTGCCGCAGGGGGGTCAAACCCCCGGCTCCTTCCCCGGCCCCCCTCGGGAAGCCCCCGCGGAGGGCGAAGGAGCCCAAACGCCCCGGGAGGGGCCTGGGGGGCGGGGACAGGGCCCGGGGCCCCCTGACAGGGCCTGGGACCCCGCGACAGGGCCCGGCCCCGGGCCCGGCCCCCCCGCGGCTCCTCCCCGGTCCCCCCCCGACACCCCCGGGCCTCCCCGGAGCCTTCCCAGGTTCCTTGGGAGCGGGCCGAGCCCGGCGGCCGCCACCGCCCCTCACCATGGTGCCGCCGCCCGAGTCCGCGCTGGAGCCGCCTCAGGAGCCGCCAGACAATGACCCGCCCGAGCGCGACGCCCGCCGCCGAGACCCCCGCAGCCAATCACGGCGCGCCGTGCTTATTTGAACGGCCCGTTCGGACCAATCGGCTAGCGGCTTCTTGCTACCCCCCCCCCCCTCCTCAGCTCCCTCCGCTGGCCCCGCCCCTCGGCCCGTTTAACGGCCGGTGGGTGTTTTTTTTTGGCTTTGCACACGGCACGCAGGGCTGAGGGGAGGGGGCGGCGCGGAGGAGTGACGTGGCGGAGAGCCAATAGAAAGAGAGGATCTTGCTGAGGGAGGTGGGGTTGAGGGGATAGACAGGCGGCGGAGCCAATGGGAGGGGAGAAGAGGCTTTCCCGCCCATTCTGTCTCCCCGCCCCCCGGGTTGTTTGTTTGTGAGGAGCGAGGGGGAGGGGCGGCTGCGGGGCCCTGAGGGGAACCGAGGACGGGAACCGGGCACCGGGAGCGGCCTCTGGAGGGCTCCGGTTGTGATCCACGCCCCGTGGCCGTCGTTTGTCCTCCCGCCCGTCCCCCTGAGGGGCCCCAGCGCCGCCCCCGTGAGGAGAGGCCGCGGCTGGCAGCCCAGCCTGAGGGGAATTCAGCCCCGGGACGCAGAGGGGGCGCCCTTCTGTGGTGGTTTTTAATTTTTTTTCGCAGGAAATTCCCCCAATAAAAGCCGGTGGGGCCCTAAAGGGGAGCACGGAGGGGCTGGGGCGGCCCCGGTGTCCCCCCATTGCGGGTTTCGGTCGGGGCTGGGGGGCTGAGGGGCAGCTTTGCGCCCATGGGCTCGGCCGGGATCAAATGGGGGGGAAAAAGCCCCCAAATCCCTCCTGGGAGCCGCTTTGGGGCGGCCGGGAAAAAGATTTCCCTGTTCCGTTGGAAGCCAAGCTCCGGGCACACACCGGGAGCCAGGGAGGGGAATTTCAGGGGGAAATTCGGATTTTAGCGAGCAGGGCTTGGGACGGAGCTCACGGAAGCTGCGTCGGGAGCGCAGGGCCCCGTGCAGAGGAGCTCTGCGTGGGGCTGGCCGGGAGTTCTACGAAGGGGAACAACAACAAAAAAATAATAATGAAAAGAGACAAAAATCCCCCAGGGAAGGAGCTGCGGAGCCGGACCTGCCCTCGCGACAGGGGGAGCCCCGGCTGCCGGCCCAGGATGCGCGGGACGGACGCTGCCGGGGAGTGATGGAGGAGAGGTAGGGGAGCGTGTGCAGGGGGGGAGGAGGAGGAGGAGGAGGAAGAGAGGCCCCCGTGTGCCTCAGTTCCCCCCCCCCCCCCCCCAGCACTAAGCATCACGCCTTTTAATGCACCCACAGCATCGCTGGGGTGCGTGTGTGGGGGGGTAACATTGGATCTGCCCCCCCCCCAGCCCCACTGCCTGCACCTGCCCCGCAGGCAACAACTGCTGCCGGCGCCTGCGGCCCCCACAGCTGTCCCCGGGGCTCACCGCAGCCCCCGCAGCCTCCCCTGGCCCCCACGGGAGCAGCTGGCAGGCGGGGGGGAGCTCCCCCGCTTCCTTTTTACGAGGCACCGGCACGAATCCGGCTCCGTGGACGGGGTCACGCCAGGTCCCCGAGCCCGGGGGGCCGCGTGCGGTGCTGGCGGCGGCGGCTCTCAGTGCGCAGGCGGCTGCCGCCCGTGTCCTCAGATGAGCCCGCGCCCGCAGGGAGCCGCAGAGCTAAATGCGGTGCTGCGGCGCCTGCGTCACCGCGTGCGGGCCCGGCGTGGGCTGCAGCACCGCTGGGGGGGGCGAAAACAGGGGGGGGGAGCACGGCCGTGGGCACCCGCACGTGCCACACGTATGCGGCGAGCTTTGCACCAAACCCTTTTTGCTCTCCCCCTCCCTCGATGGGGGAAGATTTCTCGCACTTGTGCCCGCCAGCTGCACGCGATGCCCCCCCCGCCGCCCCCCCCCGCTGTCCCCCCGCCCCGGGGGGGGGGCTCCCCAAGGGGCTGCGCCGCCTCCAGAGCCCGGCTCGGGGCCGAGGGGGCCCTCGGGGCGCCACCACCCGCAGCGGGAACCCCACAGCAACCGGGGAGCCCCCCCACGCCGACCCTCGACCCCCCCAAAAAAAACCATCGAGGCGGAGGCCGGGTGGGTTTTTCATTCACTTTTCCGCATACTTTTTATTTGTTACAAACATACAATTCTTTAAATATAGACTGTAAAACTCCATTTGCAAAAATCTGCTACGGTAAGGAGTGCTCGCTAGCATGAGGAGTTCGTCACGTCGGGCGTCATCTTTTGCTAGTGGTAAATCCAGGACCTGCCTTCGGCAACCGCCGGCCGCTCCCCGGCGCCTCCCGAAGCCGCCCCGCCGGCCGCAGAGGAAGGGAATGAGAATCGGCCCCGCTGCCGTGGGAGAGGGGGACGGGGCCCCTCCGGGCGCCCCGCGCTGGGCCGCGTAAAGTGCATGGTTTGCTTTATTTTTTTTTTCTTTCATTAAAAAAATAAGAGGAATAAAACTTTCTTCTTTCGTCAAGGTACTTCGGGGTGAACGTTTTGGTCTCTCAGCAGATATTGCGGAAGCCGGGCCCGGCGCCTCTCTCCGTCTCTTTCAGCCTCCGGCTCTCGCGGAGGTTCTGCCGAGCCCGCCCCGCGCCAAGTTCTCACCTCCTCAGCTCTGCCCCGTGCGCGACGACCGCGTGCCGGGGCCGAGCGCGCTCACCGCTGGCGGGACGGACCCGCGGCCGTCCCTTCCGGCGGCCTCGTGCCTCTGCGCCGCGTTTTCGAGGCCGGGACCGCGTGGCCTCGAGCCTCACGGCCGCCGGCATCGCCGCCAGCTCCCCGACCCGCGCTGCCCCGGGCGCGGCGAGAGCTCGGCGGGGGCCGCGCGCCCGCTCCCGTCCGTCCGAGCGGGTGCCTTCCCGAGCGCCGCTCCCCTGCGGGTCGGAAGCCGGACGGGAGCTGGCGCCGCCACAACCCCCGCGCCGCCTGACCGAACCCGTCCGGCTCCGGGAGGAAGAGGAGGGAGCCTTCCTCCCGCGGCCTCGCGCTCCCGTTGGAACCCCGGTGGGAAACCGCTCCCGGCCCCGCGGCGCGAGCCGAGGCCGCGCTCCTG
>CM021786.1:896641-933212 GCA_011076525.1 Nettapus auritus | reverse complement strand
TTTGGGGGGAGTTGGGGGGGGGGTTCTGAGGCTTTTTGTGGGGAGTTTTGGGACTTTTTGGGGGGGACTTTTAGGAGGTCAGAAGTTTGGTGGGGGTTTTGGGGTGGACTCTGAAGCCTTTTAAAGGGGGATTCTGGGGCATTTGGGGGGGCTCACGGCATCTGTGAGGAGAGTCCGGCCCCTTTGGGAGGGCTTCTGGGGGCCTTTTAAAGTTATTTTTTCAGGGGCTTATTGCAGCAGAGCCTGGAGGGAGGTGGGGGGGCCGCAGGGGCTGGTGCAGGGTTTGGGGCCGAGGGGACGCGGCTGTGGGGCACGTGGGGACACAGCGAGGCTGCGGGGAGGTCGTGAAAAAAGGGGGTGGGTAGAGAGAAGGGCTGGGTGGGTTGTTTGGGAGCACCTGGGGGCAAACTGGGCTAGGCTCAAGCTTTTTGGGGAGAAAAAAGCCCAAACGGTGAAGTGCTCTGCGCAGTGCTTTCATCTAACGGAAAGCTTTCAGGGAGCGCGTCTCTGTTGGCTTTTCCGAACAGGAAGAAGCTGAAAAGCACCTCCAAGTACATCTACCAGACGCTGTTCCTGAACGGCGAGAACAGCGACATCAAGATCTGCGCGCTGGGGGAGGAGTGGAACTTGCACAAGATCTATTTGTGTCAGGTGAGTGCCTGCCTGCAGCACGAGGTAAAGCAACGGGAGCTGACGAAATAACACCCAAATAACCCCATAAATAATCCCGCAGCACACGCGGGTGGAGCTTTTCCTGTTCTTTTCTGTTTTCCTGTTTCCCGCTCTGCTCTCTTTCTGTGCTGGGTTCGACCAACGTTTGTTGTGCTTCAGGAACCAACCTCAGGGAGCGCGGCTGCGGCTCCGTGTCTGCAAACAGCTTCTTCAGCTCCTTAGAAACTTAAACTGCTGTTAGTTTTTTAACCCGCTTGCTTTAGCCTTGGCCTGTCCTTTGTGAAAACTGCTGGAAGTTGTCTCTTGACGTCCTGAGGACCTGTTCTCGTCCGAGCAGCTGGGGGCTGCGTCCCTCGGGGATCGACCTGCAGCTGCGTCCCCAGAGCTGCCATCGAGCGACCCGTGGAGGTCCGCGTGAACGCCGCACGTGCTGTGCCTGCTGAGCTGGTTTTGGGTGTGATTAGCCACGGATTTCTCTGTGCAGTGCCTCCTTTGCTGCTTCTCCTGGGGCAGAAGTGGGGACAAAGCGTGGCTTCTGTCTCGAACCTCTAGCTCGGCTGCGGCACGAACTTTAAAGCAGGAGCCTGAGCTTTAGCAATTTCTTTGAAGGCAGGAGAGCAAAGAGCTCCGGGTGCTCTACCTGAAGACGCGTGTGCCTGTCTCCAGCTGCAGCCCAACACAGCGCAGGGCTCTGCCTTAGGAGGAGGTGTCAGTGTGGGGCAGCTGGGTGCAGTTTTCCTGGCGTCACAGATGGCAGCAGGAATTAAATCTGCCTTTATTTGGTCGTGTTAACCAAACGTGGTGCGGGTGCAGCAATTCCTTACGTCAGCCCTGCTGGGGGGAGTTCCACTGCGCTCTTGCAGGAGGAAGCCTTTGGTTTTGGACGTGTTAGGGGTTTTAAAGAGCACTGACGAGGGAGGAGAGCCCCGAACTCTGGGTGGAACAGGGGGTGTGCTTGGTTGGGGCGGGCACAGCCTCGATTGGCAGCTCCCTTTTTGCAGCTACCGAAGGGAGGACGTGAGCGGGCTGAGCAGCCAGACTCCAACAGGAGAGACGCGCTGCTGGTCAGCCCTTCGGTAATTACGGGTGGTTTTAATTGGCGTTAGGGACCTGGTGGTGCCACAGCACAAATCCGTGAAGCTGCTCCTCAAAACCTGGTGCGAGCGGCTGCTGGCGGTGTTCAGTCTCGTCCCCGGGTGCTTTTTGAAAAAGGCAGTGCTGTTCTGTACAGGCCTCCTGCACGTGAAACTCCTGCGAGGAGGAACTTTGTGGTGAAGTTGCCGCTTTTATAAGCTAGCTTTGTCTTGGGCTTGATGCTCTGTCACTGGGAAGTAGTTGTGGAGGTCAGCAGCAGCTCCGTAAATCGCTCCTCATGAAGCTGCCTCCTCGTCTGCCTGCCTGAGCAGGCTGGCGGTGTCCGAGCACCTCATTTTGCTGGTGTCTGAAGTTCCTGGCTGACAGAGCTGAGAACCGGAGGACTGCCTTTTCCTTACGCCGTTCACTAATGTAATAACTTCCTAAAAGCGAGGAGCCGAGCCGCGTGCCACAGCCGAGGCGGACGTGGCTCTGAGCGTTGCGCGTCGTGCGCTCAGCGCCGCGGGGGGCGCCGAAGGCGGAGGAATATTTCCATCGTCGGGTAAAATCGCGTGTTGTCCGCTGCCCCGGGCTGAGGCTGAGTTGCGAGGTCAGGGACAAAGAGGCTTTTATCTTTTTGATCTCTCAGGTAAACTTCAGGGAGCGATAGCGCCTCAGGATGCGCGCGTCTGCCGCTGAGGACGGTCGTGAGCCCTGGTGGAGCAGAGTGTTTCACTCCATGTGGGTGGAAACCAGTCCCGTTCTAGTTTTTTATGCCTTGTGCTTTGTTATGAAGGTGTATTTCCCTAAGCAGTGTGTGTGTGTCTGTGTCCTTGGTATGAGGCTACAGCCTGGGCGTTAATTTGTGTGTCTTGCGTGCTTTTTTTTTTTTGCTTTAATGCCCAAAGTGGCGCTCCCTGGTGCCTGGGGATTTGTTGCCCGCCGGTAGCGTTGGGGACTCGGTTCCTGGATTATTGTATCCCCGTCGGTGCTGTGGTTTGTCGGAGAAATGCTTGTGTGGCTTTTCTGGCCCTCTAAAGCTCTTTCCTTTGATTGTAGCCGTGCAGTCCAATCCTTCTGGATGCGTTTCCCCTTTGAGAAATAAAGCAGTGTCACGCAGCCCTTCTCGGGCGCGCCGGAACGTTTCAGCTCGTGAAGTCTTCCCCGAATGGCTTTTGTTCGGCGTGGAGGGAAACACGAACGGTTTGGGCTCCTGGGCTGTGGCGGTGTCTTGATTTGAATGGAATCTCTTACCCGAGGTGTTTCTCTCTCCTCTCCCCTCGTGTAGTCAGGCTACTTCTCCAGTATGTTCAGCGGATCCTGGAGAGAATCCAGCATGAACGTCATAGAGCTGGAGATCCCTGACCAGAATATCGATGTAGAAGGTAAGGGGGAGCTTTGATCTTCACCCGCAGGTAGCGGTTAGCTCGAGACTGACAAATACAATGAAAATAAACCCCAGAAATGTAAAGCTGTCAGAAACTCGAGTCACTCCGGCGCTCCTTGGGTTTTGAGCTGAATTCGGGTCCGCGCTGGGGCTGAGCTCACGTTGGTGCCTGCGGTTGCACGGAGGCGTCGTGAGGCTTAGGTTCTTACCTGGCCTTATTGCTCTCCGCGTTGCTCCGTGACGTGACGCGGCAGCTATCTGGGGATGGATATTTTGTTGGGATAGTGAAATGGGCCGGATTGCATCAGTTAATGGCGCCTTCGGTGTTTGCCGTGTGCGTGTGTGCGCTTGGCTGGTAAATATTAGCTTTTTAGCTAAAGAGCAAATAAGTGGTTGTAGAGAGCGTGCCCTCGAGTGCCGTGGTTGTATTTCAGGCTTCTCTCAGCTCTCCAGGTTCAACGTCCTGCCTTTGTTTGACAGCTGTGCTTTTTTTTCAGCTCTCCAGGTGGCTTTCGGCTCGCTGTACAGAGACGATGTGTTAATAAAACCCAGTCGAGTAGTTGCACTTCTAGCCGCGGCCTGCATGCTGCAGCTTGTAAGTCATAAACGCGCGGTGTTTGCGTGCTCTCCCGTCAGACAGACAGCTCGTAACGCGCACACGCGTTCTGTTTCAGCCAGACAAACGAATAATTCCCGTGTAAGAAGCTGAAAAGAAAGCCAAACACGGCGCGCTGGTTTTGTTTCAAAACCCCGCGGCTGAGACTCGCTTGGAATATTAAGCGAGATTTTGGGGATGGTATCTGGAGGTAGATCAAAGTGGGTTTTCCCAGCTCATTTGTTCTGCCCTGGAGGTATTCATCGAGCTGCTCTTCCAAGTGAGAGAGCCTCGAGGAAAAACTTCAGCTATTTTTCCGGGGAATCATCTAGATAACGCGGCGCAGGTCACCGTGGGGCGTGGGACTCGGGCGGTGGCTCGGGCATGAAAACTTGTACGAACCGCATCGTCTCTTGCGCTTCCTGTTTGGAAAATGACACCTTGAATATTTGTGGTTGTTTTTTTTTGGCTCCACAGGATGGCTTGATCCAGCAATGCGGTGAAACGATGAAGGAAACCATTAATGCAAAAACTGTGTGTGGTTATTATAATTCAGCGGGGACGTACGGGTTGGACTCGGTGAAGAAAAAGTAAGGATTTACTTTCTCCCTGCTGCTTCGCGCGCTGCTAATTAGAAGCCTGAAGTTACAAAGAGGAAAATAATGTTAACTTCTGCTTTTTTTTAAAGCGCCCTAAATTGAGCTCTGCTCATCCTATTGAGCTTTCCAGGTTCTACAACAATCATCTACCTTAAAATTAACGCAGATTGTAGTAGATCGATTGCCCCGTGCTGTAAATGAGTTGATTGCTGGAGCGTATTAGTCAAGACAATCTGTTTTATCTTCAGTGCAGCAATAAAGCTGTAGTTGTGATTACAGACCGCTTTAGAGCGAGGCTGCTCTAAAAATGGAAGGTGAACGTTATCTTAATTGGGAGGGATAAATCCTTCTGCTTCCTTCTGCTCTGAACCCGAGCTTTTCGTGGTAGATTTTGAGTTTCTGAACGTGGAGTTTAGCTTTTGCTGTACCCCGGGGGGAACTGATGCGGGGGGTGGCAGCCCTGCTGTGCTCCGTCGGGCGTCGTGATCTAGAGGAGCCGTTGCAGAAACGTTGCCGTGTGTAGGAAAAAAAACGAAGGCACTAATTCCTTGCTTTTAATCCAGGTGCCTTGAATGGCTCTTGAATAACCTGATGACTCACCAGAGTGTCGAGCTCTTCAAAGAACTCAGGTATTCAGGCTTCAGTTCACTTTCGGTGATAAAATGCATCTTTTTTCCTGAAGCGTGAATCTTACTGCATGTAACCTCCTAGGCTGTGGATGCTTACTACCTAACTTCTTGTCTTTGTGCTGTCTCACAGAACTTTGTTTTTTTCCAGCATAAACCTCATGAAGCAGCTGATCAGCTCCTCTAACCTATTTGTAATGCAAGTGGAAATGGACGTGTACACTGCCCTCAAAAAGGTACCCAGCAGGGGCTGTGCTCGTGCAGCAGCTGCTTTACGAAGCTGCCGCTTGTAGCCCTTGTGGTATTTGCTGCAGGTCTTTAAGGGGGCACCAGAAACTGTTGTAGGAACCACTGCTTTATGGAAATGTCGCTTTGTTAATGAATGTATTAATTCTTGTAAAAGTTCTCCAGCGGGCTTACGGAGTTTCTGTTTCGCCTAGTGGATGTTCCTTCAGCTAGTGCCTTCTTGGAACGGCTCTCTGAAACAGCTCCTGTCCGAAGCCGATGCCTGGTTTGCCAAGCGCAGGAAAGGTAGGACGGGTGGACGGGCGGACGTGGCCGTGGGCTGCGGCAGATGTGGGTTAGAAATAAAATGCTAAGGCCTGCCTCCGTCTCCAGGCTTTCCCGTTTGCTCCGGGAAGGCTTTTCTCTGCCAGCAGTCCCAGAATCGTGGGGTGCTTTGGGTTGGAAGGGAGCTTAAAGATCATCCTGCCCGACCCCTGCCTCCTGCCCCATCCAGCCCGGCCTCGAGCACCTCCAGGCCACCCCCAGCTCCTCCGGCAGCCTGTCCCCGTGCCTCACCTCCCTCACAGTAAAGAATTCCTTCCTAATATCCGATCTCAGCCCACCCTCTTTTAGTTTAAAGCCGTTCCCCCTTGTCCTATCACCGCAGTCCCTGACGGAGTCCCTCCCCAGCTTTCCTGCAGCCCCCGTTAGGTCCTGGCAAGCTGCTCCAAGGTTTCCCCAGAGCCTTCTCCTCCAGGCTGACCAGCCCCGGCCACCTGAAACAAAGGTGGCTTTGTTGTGCTACCAAAGTTTGTTCTGACGTCTCTGCTGAAAGGATCTGAGTGCACGTAACTCCTTTGAAATAGAAAAACCCGTCACCTTGATTTTAGGTGATTTTCCAGTCCATTGTCACATTCCCAGATCGATACATTAAAACTCAAACAGAAATAGGACCTGGAAAGCGCTGAGGAAAGCAAGTTGTAATCCGGGGCTGCTGCCTTGCAGATTTTGAGGATGACATTGCGTTCCTGGAATCAGAGCAGGGGAACGCCTTCCTGTCGGTGTTCACACACCTGAGGCTGCAGTACATCATCAGTGACCTGGCATCGGCGCGAATTATCGAGAGAGACTCCCTCATACCCTCAGGTGAGCGAGCACCCGGCCGGTCGAGTTCCCCGTGCTCCTCGTCTGCCTTCCCCCGGCGTGGCCGGGTGCGCTGCCTTGCCTCATCGCTTCCCGGTTGGTCTTCAAAGCCTAAACTGCGGCTGCAGACTCAGCAGAAGCGGAATATTTACACGCATAAAAGTCTTAACAGGCGCACGCGGAGGTGCGTTAAGTGTGCTGTCGGCCCGTCCGGTTATCAGAACGGGCTGTAATCAATACTCGGTGCATTACCAGGCTTTAAGTGACTCCAGAGACCCAGATGTGGAAAGAAAAATCCTTTTAAGAGAGCAAAACTTGCTGTGGCTCACTTGTTTTCTAGCCAGGGCCTTTCTGAAAAGAGCTGGGCAGTTTTTAATAGGTTTTGGAATAATTCCTGGCGATGAAAACCAAAACGCAGGACACTGCAAACTTCTCCCGTCTCAAAAGGCCGGAGCTACCTGCCAGCAGATATTCAGGGTGTTTTTAAAGGAGGTAGGACAGCCGGCTCCTCTGCTCTTGGTTTTCCTTTTTGCACTTTGCCTGGCGTGAGCTATATCCCGTTTCTAGGTCCCGGTGCTTTCTGAATTCTGTGCAAATGTTGCAGCAGCTTCCTGCTGATAACACGATCAGTAAACACCAAACCACCAAAAGCTCCCCTCTCGCCTTGCTGCTGAGGTCTGAGCTCACAGGCGGGCTTTGCTCTTGGAACCCGACGGACGAATGAGGCTGGAAGCGAGCTGCCAGGCTGGGGTCTCGCTGGGCAATGCCCTCCCACCGTCATTCCTGTCTTTACCTGCGAAGCAGCTGCCCCCTCCCCACTTCTCTTGGTTCATCGTGCCCCTTAGCAGTGGCCTTCTGGTGCTCTGCCTTTACCTCCTGGTATCCTTGCTCTGTATTTCGCTCCGGTCTCTTACCCCAGTTGATTCCTAGCGTTAAATTTCGCATCTGGACTCGCGGACAGGTTTATTTTCCCTCTATTTCTTTTACACAGCTTTGATTTTTGTGTCTGCCCCCGCTCTACCTGTCCGTCCCCCCGCAGCTCGGTGTGTGTGGAGGTGCAGGTGCCAGACATCCGTTAAGGCCGCTTTATCGAGCTGGTTATCGCTCCTCATTATTTTACCTTCCCGACATCCGCGTTCTTTCTGTCCGTGCTTGTAGCCCTGGGCTTTTGCCACCGGTAAATATTTAACCCGTCTTTCGGTCACGCCGCCCCTTTCCTGTAGAATTAAAAGGATTTCTTGAGCTCAGCCTGGCTCCCTCCTTCGTGCCTCCACACACGGCAGCACCGTGATATCGGTGCCAGGACGGGCTCGGTGGGGTGTTTGTTGTGAAGCCTGCTGGTCTCATCGCATCGTCTGACCCTTCTCAAACGATTTGACCCTTTCCTCGTCGCTGAGATGAGGCAGCGAGCGTCCCTTTACTGGCTTTGCCTCCCTCGTGCTGCTGCATCCTGTCTTCTGCCAGAAATAGCGGTCCGGTTCTCTTCTGGCTGGCCGTCTTCCCTCACTAGGCAGCTGTCGAGGGAGTGGATGTGGACGTTTGCTGCTGCCTGGAGGCTCTGGCTTTCCCTGCTCCCCGTTCTGGCTCGGATGAATACCTTCAGAGGTGGAGAGGAGACTTGTCTTCAACTGAAACCTGACCAGTAAAAAACACGGAGCAGCTCCCGTGCTCCAGACGTCCCTGAAGTGTCCTGGGGCCAGCAGGGGGAGGCAGCGCACTTCGGAGCGCTGCGGGGAGCCGAGGGCCGGGCTGGGGATGGTTTTGGGTCGGTTCTGCCCAGCAGGCGGGGCGGTTCCGGGGCAGCGAGCGATGAAATTGTGCATTATGCATGAAAACATCCGAAGAACAGATCTGTTCTCCTGTTGCGGGGTATTCGATACGCCTAAGCGACTTGGGAAGCAAACACCGTCTCTAGTACCGTCTCTACGCGCGGCCAGCAGCCAGCTTGCTGTGCACCTCCACGCGAGAGCGATCCCTAAATCGTTACGGTTTTAATGCCGATTGCTTGTGCCTAATGAAAAGCAGAGAGCAATTCTCCTGTAGTCGCAGGGAAGGAGAGAACAAAAGGTTTACATTTTCCGGGCTGAGCCGCGACGAATGCTGCAGCAGGGCTCGGGCGCTTGGCACAGAGGGGAAGGCGGCCGAGAGGTTCTCAGCGTGCGCTTAGTGCAGGCGCGGGGCCTGCTGTTTGCTCTACCTCTGATAATTAATTTAAGGACAAAAAAAAACCACCCGGATTCCAAGGGAGCTGGGAGCACGGGAGGGAAGGACGACAAAGCCTGGAGCTCCCTGCGTGCACCGTGAAGCCGTGCTGCTGGATCACGAGAGCCCTTGGGACCCGATGATCTCCCTCCTTGCAGCCCAGACCTGTAGCAGGACCAGGAACTTCGGCTCCTCGATTAAAAGAGGCCCGGATGAGCCCTGGTGGTGCCCCCTCGAGCTTGAGTTGTGACGTGGGAGCCTTCTAGATTATTCCAGGCCGGTGTTCTCGGGGAGGGAAGGAAAGAAATGGCGTGGTGAGCAGCGGAAGGAAGCGGTGCAGCTCCCTCTTGTGTGGGAGCTGCGGGAGGGACTGCGGGGCCGTACCCCGCAGGGTCCGTGCGTGGAGGGGCTGCAAGAGACAATCCATCGCGGTTCTGCTGAGCAAAGCCTTCCTCCTCCTGCTCGCATCTGAGCATTTCCTGAGCACCCTTTTCCCTCTGCGTGTTTCATCTGCAGCTCGTCTGGGAGCTCGTAAACATGAAGTGGGAAGACGAGGGCTGTGCGTGCGCGTGCGGTAAAGATCAGAGGGAAAGTGCCCTGCCTCCTGAGTTTTTTCTCCCCTTTAGCTCACTCATTCAGTTCTTCGCTGGGTAGTTCTCCTTCAGCCTTGTGTAGCCCTTCTGTTGTACGTTTTGATCCCGTGGAGTCCAAATCTTGTCTCTTTCAGCTAGCGGGCCGAGGGCTGGCTTAAAACTTTGCCGGGAACATCCAAGGAGAGCTCAGCAGCGATCCCCCTTCTTCCCCCTTTTATCACCTTCATCAGCTACGTGCTTTGTTCCGAGCTCTTGGTGGCTCTCGCTGTTCCTTTCATCGCAGTCCTTCCTCTGCAGCCCGTTCCGTCCGTGACCTTGCACACTTGCCCCTTTTGTTATCTCGCCTGAGGACTTACACGCTGTGCTTCGGGTGCCTGTGATCCCTTTTGTGCGGCTGCCTCGCAGACTTAATTTGTGTTGTGCTTTATCTCTTGGTTGCGATTGTTCAGTTACCAGCGCTGATAAAACCTTCCCCGTGCTCTCCGGGCCCTGATTCGGGTTTATTCCTCGCAGCTTTTTCACGCTACATGGGAAGAGCGGCTGCTTCCTTTCCCTTGCGTTTGTTTTTCCTCTCGCTCGGCCGCTGCAGAGCCGTGGCGGCGGCTCAGGCAGCGGCGTTGGACCCGCTGATCTCTCGAGGTCCCTTCCACCCCCTCCACCTCCGTGCTTCTCCTTGGGGCTTGTTAACGAGCTCCTCCGCTCGACACAACCTCGCGTGCCGAGCAAATCTGGTCGCTTGCCTCCTTCCTGGCAGTCACGGGCGCTCGGTCAGACGAACGCCGTGCCGAGCCGCTCGCTGGTGGGTGCTGGATCGTGCCACGAGTCCCTCAGCGCCGGTGGGACAGCTCGGGCCGCTCAGTTAGCAAGCGTAAGCTTTATGATTTCGATGTAACCTCATTTCCCTATTTCAAATGTTTGTGAACATCCCCCCCTTCCCGGCTCCGAAGACAACACCAAGCTCATTTATGTTTTTTTAATTTTAGAATGGCTGTCCTCTGTTTACAAACAGCAGTGGTTTGCCATGCTCAGAGCAGAACAAGACAATGATATTGGGTAGGTATTTCACAGGATTTCCTTTCTTTATTTCTTAAATCGGAAACCTTCCTCTCGTGTAAACGCTGAACAGGGCAGAGTTTGGAGCTGGCCTTACCGAGGGGTGGGGGGAAGGATGTGTTGGTTTTAAACTGTTCCCCGTGGAGCCGTCTGTTCCTCGGGCTGGCTGAGCTCCCGGCCTTTACGCGGCAAATTGTGACATCTCTAGAGGTAAATGTTTGTGTTTTTTTTTCTGTATTTTTTTCTTGTGTTGGTTTACGCTTACCTAGCTTACGTTTTAAGGGTGATTTTAGGAAAAGTCCCGCGGATGCAGCAGCCGCCTTTCCTCTTCTGCTTCCCGGCTCCCCGGGCGAGGTGCATGAGCGGCCGTCTCGGCGCAGGAGGCCGTTTGTCACGTCGTGTTTGTGCGGGGCTGGCTGCACGCTCGCCTTTGCTCCTGCCTCTGCCACCCTGCTTGCCTGGTTCCCATCTCACTTCGCAGCCTTCCCCCTCCGGCATCTGGCTGACCGCTCTCCCCGCCGCCAGCACCTCCAGCCTTTTCCAGCTTTTTCCCTCGTAGGCATGGAGGAAGCTCCGCGACGTGCCGGCAGCGTGCACGGGGTGCTTGTGCCCTTCGAAGGTGTGCGCGTGGCCGCGTTTCATTTTAACTCCCTGACCCCGTGGGATTTCTGCAGCCCCCGGTGGCTTGGGCAGCGAGGCACGGCGACTTGGCGTGCGTTACGCACTGGGGATCACGAGCTGGTCCTTCTCCTTCTGCTTTTTGCCGCGTGGAGCAGGTCCCTTGGTCTCTTCTAAATACCGAAACGGTGGCAAAATGCGGCGGGGCGCTTGCCCCTGCCTTTGTCTTCTGACCTCGGTTTCAGTGTGCTTCGTGGAGGACAGATGTCGCGTCAGGAAGCTGCGAGACGTGTGTGATTGCCTCTCAAACGCCCATAAACAGCCTCGTTCGTGTTCTTCCAGCCGTTCTGTTAGCCCAGCGTTTGCCGTTCGGATGAGCACGAGCTGGGCTTCATTTATTAATTGCAATGTGAAGAGCGTCAGAGCCGGTGTGCAGGAGTGAACCAAAGGCCGTGCAGCCCGTGGCGGCGCTGAGCAGCAGGGTTACACGCAGGGGGAGCGGTACGAGTGAGGGCAGGCGCTACCTGGATGCGTTTGGCGGTGAGCTGCGAGGAGTTTTCCAGCTGGAGGTCTGCCCCGGGCCCCTACAGAGCCACCAGCCCCCGACAGCCCTGTTCCTAAATACCTTCGGTCCGAGGCTCTTCACCCTTTAGCCCCGTGGCAGTGTCTTCCAGGGCTTAATTGTGTATTGTACAGGAGGCATTTCCGTTAATTATTCTGTTCCATGTGATCGTGTAACAGGAGAACAGCTCCCCGGAGCTCTGGCTGGGGTCTCTTGGCCGAGGCCTTTAAGAAGTGGTTCTTTGGCAACAGCAGCGCTTCAGGAAGCGGTGAAGGACGTAGCTGGGAGTCCCTTCAGCTCCTGCAGGTTAAGGTAGGGAGGTCGTGGCTGAGTTCTGGTACGCCTCTTGTCTTGGGAAGCCTTTTGCTGTTAGCTACATCGACGGCTTCCCAAGAAATGGTGACGCATCCTGAAATCCGGCCTGCAGGTTTCTGACGTGCAACATAAGAAACCTCAGGTACCGCGAGAGCGAGCACTGGCAGTCATCGAACGCCTGTCACGAGACAAGATGCGTGTGCTGCTGCTTGCTGTTGGCAGTGTGACCGTGAGGGCTGCCAGCCATCGACACGTGCCGCTGTAACGGCAGGTCTTGCGCGAGCTGAAGCTGACGGGGATCCCGGCGGCTCCAAACGAGAAGCTTCCGCGCTCGGCCGCGGTGCTGGCCGTCTCGGTGACTCTTGGAACGCGCAGGGTGTTTTGCCAGGTGTCTCTCGTTCGTCTGGTTTTCTCTTTTGCAGCTTTTTTAAGGCCTAAAACTGCAGATCTCAGGGAGAGAAAGCTGCGCTCCCAGAGCAGCTGCCTTTGCACCTGAGTCTTTCTTCTGGCACTCGTCGCCGAGGTCTCCACTGGCGGCAGCGGTGGGTGAGACGCAGCGTTTCATCTCGGTGCACCTCAGCTTCTGAGGAGCTCGCAGGTTTGAGGTGGCGTCCAGGTTGCTGTTTGTTTAGTAGCCAGTAATGGCTCACGGCCTTTGAACACGCTGCTCTCCGGAGCCGTGTGGGAGGGAGATGTGTGCGTGCCGAGCGCTCCCCGGGACCGCGCGCTGTCTGACGAGGCCGAGTCTCGCCCGAGCTCCTGCGACCGCTTCTCTGAGCTGCTGGCGAGCCGTGCTGACACCTCTGCTGAGGTGCCTGTGGTTAAAACTCATCTCAGAGGGCAAGACGTGCGGCTGTTCTCGTGTCAGAGCAAATAGTTTGGGCGTTTATCCCACCCGTAGCTAGAGGACAGTGAAGGTTCTGTAAGGCCCTGCTTTACCCAGCGCTGCTCCCCTTCCTCCCACAGCTCCTGCCTGTCTCAGGCGTGTTTTTTCCCATCGAGGTGAGGATGAAAACTTGGTAAGCGGGACAAAATGCGAGGTCTGGCTCCCGCTGAGCTGCAGCGAGGCCCCATTTGGGTACCTCACCGCGTAATTCCACCTGCTGCTTCGGAGGCTGCCACCACAGCGAGGTTAGGGTGCTTCGAGATACGTGCTGGGGCTTGCTCCTTCGATAACAGAGAGGACAAGACGTTCCTCTTCTGCTTTGGTAGGTTGTGTTTTCAAGGACCAAACGTTTTATTCGCTCTTTCAGAATTTGAGCATTTTGGAGTATGACACTGGAGTTTGTGCCTGCTCGAGGTTTCCTCCTTGTGCCAAGTGGGTCACGTTTTTTTTTAACTTAACCTTTGTTCCGGGACAGTTGTGAGAGAGACATCTCAGGTCTGCGGCTGGAGTCGTCGCTACTCCCCTGGTCTTTTGGCAGTGTTTAAGAGGGAAATGGAATAACTGGGCCGCTCGCTGAGCGTACGGTAGGCCAGGGGAAGTGGTTAAAGCTGGAAGTTTTGCATCTTCCGAGGCTGCTTGAGGAACTGGGGGGGGGGAATACTAATGTCTGTCTGAGCATTATGTACGAGTGTTTTTGAAATCTGTCAGTAATTAAACAGAAATAAATCTTTTATCATCGGTACTGGATTTAGGTCAGCTACATAACCAGTTCAGCCAGACGATGTGGAAAAAGCGCGCAGGAGGCTCTCGGGTGAATTTGGTTAACATGACGAGCTTATTTGCTTAGCTTGTTCCTAAAATACTTAATCTTCCCGGATTAGATTTTACAGAAACAGGTAAAGTTTGTTCGTAAAAGCTACGGCCACGAATTCTTGCGGCGTACACGCAGTAGGAAGAAAAGTGCTGCTTTTCTTCTTGCTCCTCTGGCTGGCAGAGGGGGGTTACAAGCACGTGGGGGTTGCCTTTCGTCGTGATTTATATCCTCGCTTGGGGCATGTTTCATCAGCCTGACTGCAGGCCTTTCTAGCAGCGGCTGTTTATTTGGTTAGTGATGTAACGTCACCGAGTACCCCTGGAAAACTGCGACTGATTTTCCTTGGGTTGGATCTGCGAGGCTAGAAAATGCGCTCGAGCACCACGGGGTGAAATAAGTCCACGTTTGTACGGGAGGACAGAATCGAGAGGCTGCGAACACCGAGGGGAAACTTTTTTTTAGACGAGTTGCATAACCAGCCACTTGAGAAATGGCTCAGGATGTCTCTTTGGGCACTTCTGCATCGTGCCGCTGCTGCGCCGAGCTCGCCGCTGTTGCCCAACGGCGCTCGGTTACGCGTGCGCCTGGCGAGCCGCTTTAAAACGCCTTTGGAAAGGGCGTTCTGAGGGGGGGTGGAGAGCGAAACTCATTGCAAGAGCTCGACACAAAATGTCCTTATCTGGAGCGGTTCTTTCGTAAAAGTCCTGCCTAACCGAGGTGCAACAACCCGGTGTCTGTTGCAGGTTTGAAGCAGTTTGATGTCCGTGGGGTAATGGGGTAGGAAAGGACCCTGAGAAGTCACCTGCACAAAGCCTCTGCTCAAACCAGGGGCGGGTGTGGGGTCAGCGCGGGTCGCTCAGGCCTCTTCAACTTTCCCTTGCTAAAGTATCAAACAAAGCTGCTCGAATGGCCTTAAACATGAACTTCTGTTGTTGTTTTGGTTTTTTTTTGCAGGCCTCAAGAAATAAATAAGGAGGAACTGGAAGGAAACAGCATGAGGTGTGGTAGAAAGCTTGCAAAGGACGGTGATGTAAGTACGGCGTGCGGCTTCGTGAGTGCATAGCTGACATGTCTCAGACATGTTAGGTATTTTCAAAACACGTCGGTCTTAATTGTCAACCTGCATCAAGAAGGTGGAATGGAGGTGAAAGAAATTCCTTTGTTCTTCCTAGAAGGCCGAAAATGCTTGTTGTGTGTGAGATGAGTAAGGAGTCAGTGTTTTAATTGTGCTGGTGCACTGCGAGCAAGCCCATGTTTGGAGAAACTTGTGAGGAGAGGGAACGTTGCCGTGACTTGTCACCTGGGGCTCGTAAAACGCACGTGGCTAAGACAGAGCCCTGATCACTGACGCCTTTTTTTTTTTTTTTTTTGGCGTGGAAAAGGAAGCTTTCTAGATCCGACGTGTAAAAGCCCGAGTCAGAACCCCTGCGCGTTCCTTTTGTGTGTGTCTTTAGGTAAAAGGTCTGGTGGAAAAGTCCGAAGTCACTGAACTTGAGGGTGTCGCGCTCAGGGGAGCGCTTTGGGTGTGAACGGGACCCGCAGCTAAGCGCTGCGCAGAGCCGTGGCGCTGGCTTTGAGGACACAGAAGCATTTTGTGCGTGTGTGTGCAGCGTGCTCTGCGTGTCTGGAAGGCGGCTGCTGCTGAGCTCGTCTCCAAGTCATCAGTCTGCCCGGGCTGCCCGCTGACACCTGATATTTCACAAGGCTCCTCTTAGCTTGAGAGCCCCGTTCCCACCTCTGACCTGATGGCAAGCAGCTCTTCCCCTGCCCGTCACAGCAAACGCTCAGCCTGCTTTGTTCTCTGCTTCTGTCCTTCAGTACTGCTGGCGATGGACTGGCTTCAACTTCGGCTTCGACCTGCTGGTTACGTACACCAACCGTTACATCATTTTCAAGCGGAATACGCTCAATCAGCCGTGCAGCGGGTCGGTCAGCCTGCAGCCTCGGCGAAACATAGCCTTCAGGTAACAAACAGCCAACAATTCAGACCCCCGTGGTGTGCGCCAAAACCTGTTGCCTCAACCAAGTCTTGCCATCGGTGCTCGCGTTCAGTTTTATTGCCGTAAAGTTGGCTGTGTTTGGGTATTCTGTCTCCTTGGGAGAAACTTTGTGCTGGAAAAAAAACCAAAGTTCTGGGAAACTGAGTAACGCAACTGTTGTTATGTCCTCAGGTTACGTCTAGCCTCTTTTGACAGCAGTGGGAAAATTATTTGCAGTAGAACAACGGGGTATCAGATCCTAACCCTAGAGAAAGACCAGGTACGTTTGTGGATTTTCGAGCTGTTGAACTTGAATTGCGGAGTCCAAGGCATTTACAAAAAATGCTGAGAAGTCAAGAGTGCTTTTGAAGAGCTGCTGTTCTTTTTGTCGCTGATGTGGAATGTAAAGTGCCGCTTTTATAGGGAGTGGAAGATCAAGCTAATGCAGGAAGTGTAAGTCGAGTAGGATATTGTGGATTTCATTAGTGCTGATATAATGAGATTAGTTCCCATGGTGCTGCTGAAACTACCTGCTGCTGGTGTCGTGCTCGGATGGCGGCTCGCTTTCCCAGACTTCCAGCACTGGTGCGATTACCCTTCTGAATAATAGCTCCATCAGACTGCTGCTTATTTAGAGGCAAATCTGGAGTTTATTTAAGGAGACTTGTATTGTAAACTGAAGACTGTTAAAAGAAGGTCTGTGTGTTGTTCAAGGGTGGTATTTATTATTCTGTGCAAGAAAAAATAAACAGAAACCTCAGAGAGCAGTTTTCTTAAGAAAATATACTCGTTTTGCTACCGCCAAGCCAATTCTTAAAGTAAAGCAAAAAGAATTCAAACATCAAACCAGTTTGCTTTACAGAACAGGCAGGGATTGCCTGGCTTGTTAAATCGCCTGAAACCGAGAGAGGTAGAAGTGTCTCCAGCTTACTGGAAGCCTTCTCAGCCACTTCTTGCAGTTTTGTTGTGCCTGGTGCGGAAGGATGGCAGCAGTGGGACAAAGGACAAAGGCTTACAACCATTTTGAGAACATCTTATCAGTGTTAGCGTTGTAAAATATCTGCTGAGGGGAATGATTATCTTGATTTTTTTTTTTTAAATATGTTGATCTTTTTATACGCAGTCATTAACATTTATAGAATGATTGTTAGCATCCATCTTGTGTGCTCTTTGTACTTCCTTCTAAGGGAAGTTTTTGCTCACTGTACAAACATCCTTTGTGTTTGCTTTACAGGAGCAGGTGGTAATGAACCTGGACAGCAGGCTCCTGATCTTCCCACTCTACATCTGCTGTAACTTTTTGTACACGTCGCCGGAGAAGAAGACGGACAGCGAGGCACTGCTGGAAAATTTGGAAAGCTGACACCTCTTCAGGGGAACATAGTAGCACTCGTACCACTCCGTGTACCTGCTTTAAGTTAATGCCCTGCTGACGCACAGAGCTTTGACAACAAAAAGGCCTTACACTGTAGCAAATGATACATGGCCTTAGTATACTCCTATGCATATCTGAAGAGAAGATCGGAAGTGATATAGGCCAAAACTAGTTACCCTGTGTTCGTTTTTGTTTCTGTTCCGCATCTTCAGACAGCAGCCATTCCATGTTCGAGAGGTGTTCCGCTCTTATTTTTTTTTTCTGGGTAAAAACTGAGCCAAATTGGAAATAGGGAATTTGTGTGAATGACACGTCGCTAACTTACCTGTCCGATTCTGCGCACATGCTGTAGGATGTGTGGTTAGTTAGTGTGATGGGTTTGTTTTTGTTTTTTTTTGTGTGTTTTTAAATAACTGGTTTGTAAATACCAGCTCCATATTCAGCTTGCTTTTCTGGTCCTTTCCTTTTCCATGAGGGCCCAAATACATCTGTGTAGTTGATGCCTGTCAACTTGTGTTAGTTATTTAACTGGACAGATTTCAGACCTGCTTGTTTTGTAAGCCGTTGCTACATCTCATACAGATACTTTTCTTTCTTGTTTATCCACCTTTTTTAATGTTTCAGTAAAATTTCCTGGTTTTTAGCATGTGAATTTGCTAATTTGCTCATAAATGAAATTTTTTCCACCTACTGAACATAATCTAATGTATTAAGCATCACTTGAGTCTGTTACACAGCAGCAGCTTTCAGCTAGGATTCTGCTGAACCCTTCCTGTACTCACATAAACCAAATACCAATTTTTAAACATTGTTTTTTGTTTGTGACTCGTTTTAACTGTTACATTGGGAATATATCCCATTTTAGCTCAGGAACTTGTGACCTTTGAGTGCCTTTTGAGTAGTATGCGTTCACACAAACTTCACATCAGTTAAGCACGGTCACAGGATCCAAAGTAAGAGCTGGGAACAAGGGATTCACTTTGAGTTGGTTTGAGGAGCGAGTCAAGCCTAAGAGGTACTCGGTATTTGTTTCTCGTGTGTGTTGGGTTTCGTTTGACTATTACAGTTTTGAATTCTTACGTCAGGATTTTTGGATTCAAGGTGGGAATTTTTGCCTCTTTAGTAGCCTATTTTTTTAATGTCAGAAAAGTATAAAACCATTTGTACTTTATAACAAGGATGAAATTATTAGGCAAGATGGAGAAACGTGGCAACTCGTCAATAAATGACTTGAAGTGGAAGACTCACTGGTGTCTGTCCTTTTGTGCCAGGAATTGTTTTTTTTCTATTGGATTCAGCCCATGGGTGCGCCTCTCTATCTTGTATTCTCTTATTTCTTTGGACAAGAAGCAAAAGAACTTTAAAGCTTTCATCTGCTAGAGCAACAAACTTTGGTTTTAGATGCTTGAGCACTTTAGTAAAAAGCTTTTAAAACCATCACTGATTCAGCAGAAGGAAATCTGGGCTGCTCGTTACTGCCGGAAGAGAACAGGTTCGTTAAATACCTGCTTTTCCAGGCCTGGCTGCTGGGTTGAGCTGCCCGAGGGCTCCTGCTCTGTGCTGAGGACCTGCCCTGCTGCAAGGTGCAGGACCGGATCCTGCTCTGCCCGTATGCCCTGCTGGCTCCCAGGGCTGGTTGCACTCGCTGCCCTGCCCGCACGGCGGGCGGCGAGATGAGGCAAGAGCTCGCCCGAGACGCACGTTGATTTCTTTTTCCAGACATTGATGACTCCATCCCTTGATCTACAGGTCTTCGGGTCCCACCTCTGCCCTCCTGGCTGTGCTGGGTCTGTCAGGGTGAAGAAATCCCTGCCCAGCGCCATCCTTCCTCCCAGGGGATGGGGTCAGGGCTTGGGGATGGGGCTGGCGGTGCAGGTGCCCTTCCCAGGGGGTTGCTACGGAGTGGCAGGAGCACAGAAATCCAAACACAGCACAACTTAGCCCAGAAATTGGGTGTTTTTTTTTTTTTTTTTCCTCTCTTTTTTATTTGTCACTGACTAGGAGCAGCAATCGTGGCAAAGGGGAGCTGAGAAGTACAACACCACACTCAGGAAAACGGTATGAAAAGTACAAAAATAAGGAAGCCTATACATAATATCATCGCAGTCAATTACTAAAAATAAATATTGTAAACACGAAATAACATCACGTGAATCTACAGTCACTCGTTTCTGCTAGCAGCCGGACAGTCTTTGGCTTTATTTAACTCCCCCTGCCCCGCGCGGAGCCAACGTCCACATTAAGATGCATTTTCTTTGTTTCAGGTTTGAAAGAGAGCAGCCTGAGAGGGATGTCACCGGGTGATTAATTTGATTCTCTCTTGCTCCAAGCTCCCTCGTGACCAGGAGTCACCCCTTCAGTGCCCGCTCCTCTGCCAGAGCAAGAGAAGCGATGTGCCAAGAGAAGATTCCTCCTCCATCAGGAGAGGAGGAGAGCGTGGTGAGGTGGGGCACCGAGGTTCCCCGTTCCAGTGTATTTGGTCGCTGTTTTACCATGGCACCCGTTGCACGGGGATGCGTGGATTTGGGGTATTTTACACCCAGACGTTGTCACCCTCCTTCCTCTGGCCAACTGCTTGGATGCATCCTGATTGCCTGGGGGGAGGCAACGTGGCCCCGAGCCACCCCAGGAGCACCCCCCCTGCTTTGCCCCCTGCCAGCTGCTTCCAGGCCAGAGCTCTGCGCCTCGGGAACTCTCAGGTCCTCCTTACACCTCAGGTGACAGGAGATGATACGCGGCCTTTGGCCCTGAGAAAGGAAGAGGCAAATTGCGAGGCTCGGTATTCTGTTGCTTATAAAAAAGCAGTAACAATAAAACCCTGTCCAAAGTACCCCGAGAACGATCCCTGGGGTGGAAAGGAAAGGGTGGCATCCTGCCATGGGAGATGCATTCTGCACGGCCAGAGGAGGTGCCAGCAGGAAGGAGCACAAGGAAAATGCATCTGAATGGGGACAACCAAGCAAAACAAAACAAAAGCCATCCTACATCCACAGAGCAGCGCTTCTCGCCGGAGGAGACGGGCTGGTCAGCCTGTCCCTCTCCGTACATAGATTTGATCTTCCCTTCATGTCAATAATTACAGTTTCAGCTTCCCTTCTTCATTTTAAACACATTCACATAACGTGCCACGGCGACATTTTGGTGTGAGCTTACAATCAGACCGCACAGCGAACGACCAACGGAGCCTGAATCGGCCACGAACGCAGGGCTGCCCGCGGTCCCCGTCCTCCCCGCCCTGTCCCCAAAACGACACTTGCAGAAAATTTAACCCAGACTGACAAAGCTGCTACGTGTCGCAAAAGGGGCACAGCTGGCTAAGTCCCTAGGAGGTTAAAAACACCGCTGCTGTGGCACCCTTCTGCACGATGGAGCAGGTAAAAACCTTTCTGTTCCACGTTTTCAGCAGGTAAGACGTCAGCCTTCTCAGGAAATAATCACACACAACTGCTTGGTATCAGATTAGAGGATTTCTGTAGCATCTTTAAAAAATTTATTTAATATCTTCTAAAACTTCCACTAAACTTGGTTTCTTACATCACTTCTATACACAGTCAGATTCCATTATAATTGTCTTGAGGCTCATAAAAAAATAAGCATTTAAAATGCCCAAAGAGCAATTTTGCTTTAGAATTGTGCTACTGAACTTGACCCCCAACATAGAAGAGATACTTTTGGTAATAAGGTGACCCCAAGCAGTATAAAAATATACATAAAAATACCCAAAAACCTCTGTCCTCCAAACTGAAGGTCTGTTCATGGGAATTATTCTTATTATCATTATTATTATTTTTGTATATCACTGGATTTCATTACCTTCCACTAAATATTTACAGAAACACACGTGCCCCTGCTGGTTCCCTTCACCCCCAGGCTCTCCTGCTGGTGAAATCGGGGGCTGCTCTGCACCATGGTACACGCAGCCTTGGGAAGGAGCTGGGGTGACAGCCCCTGGTGGCATCGGGGTGACACTGATCGGTGGCATTGGGGTGGCACGTCGATCAGGCCCTGGGTGTTGGCAGGGGATGAGGCTGTCATGAACTGGGGGTGACAGCAGGGACTGGCTCCTTCGTCCCCTGCCTGCAGCACGGCCCTGGCGTTCTGGTGTCCCTTTCACTTCGGGGACAAAGGATGCCTAAAGTTCTCACACAACCACCCTCAGAATTTGGGTCTTTTTCTCCAGTCTACCCCAAGGAAATTTTAAATTAGAAAGAAAAGGAAAGAAGTACTTCGTACCATTCTTAATTGACATTAACATGATGTGGAAGCTAAGCAGCATGCCCCCTGAGGCCAGGTACATGAAAAGATGTACAATCTCTCGAGACGTGGGTGCGCAATGTGCCAACTCAGGTACCACCTGATGGCTAGGAAGACGTGGAGCTATTCCACAGACAAAATGAGCCAAGACTCACCGCGCCGGCCGAGAACACAAATCCGGGATGCTTCTGCATGCCTTCTTTGCACACGTGTGCGGCGGGGCCGGGTGCTAGCGGTGGGCAGGGGGCACGCAGCCACGCTCCAGTAGCGTGTGGGTGGGAGGTGGGGGCGCGGGGCTTGTCCCCTGCCTCCCCCAGGGTTCCCTGGCTCCACTGGAGCCGCCTCAGGTCCGCCAGGTCGGTCTCCGCTCGCCGCTCCGTGCGGAGACATGCGGCACCTCTCGGTGCGGTTTCGCATCCCGTGCTCGAAGACTTGCCATGACTTTCATGGAAATAACACAGCTGTGATCAGGGTAAAAGACTAACAGAGGCCTTTAGCCCAATCTGAAAGAGGTTTGCTTTCTACAGCACGGACACACGACAAAGATAAATAGGTACTGGTTACTGTAAAGTGACGATGCAGCGTTGGCATTACTCTAACGTTTCTGCCATTAGGGAACGTGTGAGCAGTCAGGAGGCATGGGGAGGAGTGCTGGTGCTCGGCATTGGCTACGACTGGGATGGGTTCACAGCCAAAGACACTTTTAGCTTTACTCGATGCGCGGTTTTTACAGCATGCGACCAAACGCCCCAGACAACATTTTGTACAAAGCGTCTCCAGTCCCACCCGCGGCATCCCAAGGGACCGAGTAAAGCTAAGAGTCTGCTTGCGAGGGGAGGCCACGTGTGTGTGTGGGTGTGTGTACGGAGAGAGGGAATGGGGAAGGAAATCGGTTTTGTTGAAACCAAGCTCTTCGGCAAACCTCCCTCCTCCTACCGCTGGCCGGCCTCCCGGATGCGGCAAGCAACCGCCGTGATGAGCGCCGCGCCCTTGCCGCTGCCATCCTCTGACTGCAGGAAGGTCACCTCGCACTTGGGGGACAGCTGCTTCACTGTCTCATGCATGACGGTGGAGAAGCTGTGGGGAAGGACAAAGACAAGGAGCTCGTGAGGCCTGTGGGAGGATGATGTGCCCAAGGCTGCCCTGCATGGCCGCACAAGATGGCCGCTGTCAGCCATTGCTGCGGGGGCTGAGGAGAAAGGCGGGCAGGGAGAGAAAGGGCGGTGGAAGGCATGCGTTAAATACACATTGCCTGCCCAGAGCCAAACCTGGCCCCGCCTGTGGCCTCCCCAGGCCAAGAAGCCCCTCACCAGCCTCACCAGAGGAGGTTTTAGCTGCCCCCTACCCATGGTTGGGTTCAACACAGACCTGGCTCCCCAGCTGTTAGGGAGCAGCCACCCAAGCCAAGCCTCTTCTTCCCTCCTCAGCCCACATCTCCTCGGATGACCCCCTCGAGCTACTCACTGTGGGTGCAGCTTGTAGAGCGTGCCGTCCACGCCAACCGTCACCTTGAGGAAGTCCAAACCGCGGTTCTCCCGGATCTTGTCCACCACGGCTGCCATGCCGGCCCCGCAGAGCTGTGCGGCGCGCCGGGCCACCACCGTGCACACCTCCTTCACGATGATGCTGTCGTCGCACGTGCTCTCCAGGCCCAGGTGCTGGAGGATGGAGCGGACTTGCAGCAGGGCCAGGCAGTCGCTGGGGAGGACGCGAAGGTTGGGCAGTGTTAGGAGATGGGGGCAGCTTGGATGTGTGGCTTCCCCTTCCTTGTCCCCATCCTGCACAGCCCAGGGCTGCTGGCTCAGGGAGCACCAACCCAAGGGGCTTCACAGGCAAAGGATGGAGGAGTCCATGTTGCCACCCCCAAACACCATTTCCCTGTCCCAAATCCCTGGATTTTATCCAATTATTTTCACTGTATCGCACCCTGGTGCGCTTGGGGCTTCTCCCGCAAGACATGGGAACACTCCCCCCAAGCTCCAACCTGCAGCAGCGAGGCCAGGATCGGGTCCTCACCTTTCTATCTGGGACAGGAACTTGGTCTCAAAGATCCCTCTGGTCTTCAGCCTCTCGGAGATCCGTCCACGGAAGAGCAGCCCTCGCTTGGTGAAGTCCATCAGGATGTTCCGGACGATCTCCCCCAGGTACATCCCGCTGATCATCTTCTCAAACCTGGCATGGAGAGGGCAGGGCTGAACCTCAGGGTATGAAGGATCCGTATGGATTCACCAGGAGGCAGACGGGGCAACCTGGAGCTGCTCCTGGACACCTTATCTCCACCTTCCGACACCTCCCCACAGGGACATCAGAGGCGAAGGGACACTCGTCACAGCCCCCAAAGCTCCCATGCACCTTTGTTTCCCGGGGTTGAGAGACAGCTCATCCACGGCCAAGTCAAACTCTGTCCGTATGTCATCCAGACACCCACTGTCGCCGAAGGCGCCCCACTCCATGTTGATGCACATCCGGCCCTCGTCGCCTTCCACCAGCTCCACGTTCCTCATCTCCTCCATGTAGCAAGCGTTGCTGCCCGTGCCTGCAGGGAGAGAAGTGTTTGTCATCAGGGCAGATGGTGAAAAGCAGGGTGTGCAGGCAAGGCAAAAGCCGTTGGACACCCTTTTCAATGAGATCCCAAAAGAGGAGGCGCTGGGAGCAGGCGTCGGTTCCTGACCAGGGTCAGGGTGAGTGGAGGAACCCCGTAAGAAAGCCGCAGCTCTCACCGACTATCAGCCCCACTTCACAGAACGGATCTTCATAGCCACACGTCATCATGGTGCCGACCGTGTCATTTACCACCGCCACCACATCCAGGTCGAACTCCTAGAGGGAAGGGGTTGCACATCTTACTGCTGGGGGACACAGCTCACTGCGCTGCTCCTGGGGTCGGAAAGGGACCCATCGGCTTTGTATGGCTCCACGCTTCTGCTGGTGGGTGCTTGGGGCTCAGGACAGCTCCAGTAAGATGCAGCTGGAGAGGAACCAGCGTGCTGGGACAGCCCGACCAGAAAGAGCCCTCAAGGCAGGAGCTTTGGGCAGTCTGCACGGAGGCAGTGGTGTCCCCTCAGCTCATGGGGACGTCTGCTCCTACCTGGCCAGGAGCTGGCTCCTAGCTCCAGGGCCTGAAAATCCAACCTCTAGCAATGACTAAGGGTGGTTGTTAAGACTCAGACACTCATTAGCTGTGCTCAGCCCATTAATTTGCAGCCCAATTAAAGACGCCAGAGAGAGTCGGGATGTGGGAGTGAGAAGCCGGCTTCTCAGCGGCGCGGCCGCTCACCTCTCTCCTGTGGATCGCCTCCTTCAGCAGGCTCACCACATCTTCTCCCTCACAGCCGGTCGCTTTGAAGCCTTTTGTCCACTTGAGGAGAATTCCCTGTGGTGGAAGAAAAACAGGGTAAATGGAGAGGGAGGGGGGCACCCCTTGCCCACCAGCTCGCAGTGGGCACCCTTAGGTCTCTGCCCGTGGATGGGTGGGCTGGGTGTACCTCATCCAGGCTGGTCTGCTTGCAAGGGAATGAGAAGGTGAACCCCAGCGGGAGCGAAACGCCCTTCATTCCCATGTATTCCAGGAAGTCGGAGATGCAGTGGACGATGTGGTCGAAGAGCTGGGTGCACAAAGACAGAGGAAGCGGTTACAACCACAGTGAGGAACACCAGCCTGCCCGACGGACCCGAGACAGCAACCTGTGGGTGCCACGGGGACACTTCCCTCCTCAGGGTATCCCCAGAGCCCATCTGTCTCCTTCTAGAAACGCTCCCCATCCCTGAGCGCTGCCCAAAGTGGTTTGCAGAGCACAGAGTGTGACTAGAGACATCTCTCACTGCTTGTGTGCTCCCAGAGTCCGTGGCCGGACAGCGTTGGCCATCTGAGCTGCTGCTGCCGCCACCCCAGGGCCCTGATCCTCCGCCTCCAGCAGCCCGTCCTCACCTCCTCGCCTGTCCCCTGCATGATCTCCAGCGGGATGGAGTAGATCTTGTTGTGCATCTCCACGCCGCGCCTCATCCCGTTCCGCACGCGCACCAGCAGCACGCGGAAGTTCGTGCCCCCCAGGTCCAGGGCGAGGAAATCGCCTTTTTCTGAAAACCAGGAGAGAATCATTAGGAGAGAGACCCCAACAGGGAGCATTGTGGACATGGCCCAGAGGCCGAACCCAATCTGCCCTCATCCTGGGAGGCCCAGAAACCGAGACCTGGATGGGAATGGGGTGGGAATGGGATATGAATTGAGCTGCATGTGGAAAGCAGGAAGGTGCTGGAGAAGTTTCTCCAGAGCTCAGGAGACTCCTTGCCAAGGGGCAGGCACACACCCGAGCCCCAGACAGACCTGGGAGCACAACCTAGGACAATGGCAGTGAGAAACCTGCAGCGGAGCGAGCACACCCAGAGCAGAGGTTTGTGTTGGGTGCAGGCTGGCCTGGGGGCTCTTCCCAGTATCGTACTGGAGGCTCAAACCCTCGGTGCCACTCGCACGGTAAGGAGGGAAGGACAAAGGTCACAGCCTCTCCTGTTCAAGCCAAGATGCTCCTTGCCTTACACAGGACACGAGCAAGTTGGTGCCTCACCTGTCCCATCCGGAGTCGAGCACACGTAGGTGGGCAGCATCTTCACCGTGGCCTTGGCGTGCGTCTCCTTGCCCAGCCCCTTCTCCATCTCCACCCTCATCCTCCGCTTCACCTCCAGGAGCTGCTCGTGGCTCAGTTTGAGCGCCTCCAAGATCTTCTGCCTCGCCTTGTGCTGGGCGGCCAGCCTGTAGGCCACAGCCGTCACCATGGCTGCCCCCTTGCCGCTGCCGTCTTCCGACCTCACGAAGCGGATCTCGCAGTCGGGCAGCAGTTTTCGCACCGTCTTATGGAGGCGCCGGGCAAAGCTATGGAGGAGGAGGAAGAAGAGGACCCGAGTGAGCCACCACGGGTCGCATCAACCTCTGAGATGGCAAATGACGAGGATTTGGGATCCAAACGGATTTGGGTCCCCACCGGCCTCCCCAACACTTTGTGGACTTACTGGGGATGCTTCTTGTAGACGGAGCCGTCCACGCCGACCGTGGAGCGCAGCCGGTCCACCCCCTTGTTCTCCTTGATGCGCCGCAGCACGGCAGCCAGGGTGGCCCCGCACAGGTTGGCCGAGCGGGTGGAGACGATCTGGCAGATGCGGTGGGTGGCCAGGCAGTCCTCATGGGATGGCTCCAGGCCCAGCTTGGTGAGGATCTCGTGGGCTTTCTGCAGCCCTTCTTTCTCCCTGCACAGCAAAACCAGAGGGATTTATGCCTAGAAATCCAGCTTTTGCCACCTGAGGTGTCCCGGTTGGCCCAGCAGGTCCAGTTTCCCCCAGTGTAGATGTCAAGAGGTGGGCTGGGACCCCAAAAAAACACCCAGACCCTACTCACTTCTCAATAGCGGAGACGTATCTGGTCTCAAAGTGGCCGGTAGTGCGCAGGTCTGACGTGAGCTTCCCCCTGAACAAGAGCCCCTCCTTGGCCATCTTCACCAGGATGAGCCGGACCAGCTCTCCCATGTACATGCCGCTGATCATCTTCTCAAACCTGCCAAAGGGGTGAGCACCAGATGCATTTGTTCAGTTACCAGAGGCAGCCACCAGCGGTTTAGGCACACAAAAATCAGCTGGTGCCCCAAAAAGAGGGTAGACACTGAGCTATTCAAGGCAGTGGTGTGCCTGCGTCCCCACAAGAACTAAGGCCAGGCTGGCTTTACATCCTTGGCTGTGACACCGCAGCCTCCCAGGCACAGTCCAGGTGTCTTTTTCCATATTTTATCCCATCACCACAAAATTAAAGGCACATTGATGGGCGTCCTCCTGCGAGGAGAGCTTAGGGCTTCCTGAGGGGCAGAGATTCCCCTTAATCCCACCACTGCTGCCAGCTGGGCTGGTACCCAGGGAAGTCTGTAGGACTTGGCTGTGAACATTAGGTGGTGGTGTTCGCTTTTTGAATATTCCATTGGCAGGGGGGAAGGAAACAAATCAGTGCATCTGAGCGGAAGGCCAACGAGGGAAGCGGGCGTTAGGGGGCTCACAGCCCAAATCTCTGACCCATCCCCTGCTGGCAGGGTGGAGGACGCCGTGACCCACTTAACTGGGATGACCGCATCCGTCCCCCAGCGCCAGCACGACAGGAGGACAAAGCAACGCGGAGCAAAGCCCATGGAGCCAGGACCCTGCTTACAGCTGCTTGCCGGGGTTGAGCGAGCCCATGTCGATCTCGTGGTCGAACTCTGTCCTGATGTCGTTGAGCGCGCCGTCGTCGCCAAAGGCGCCCCACTCCATGTTGATACACATCCTGCCCTCATCCCCTTCCACCAGGTCGATGTGCCTCATCTCCTCCATGTAGCAGGCGTTGGTGCCGGTACCTGAACCAGGCGTGGGGACTCGGTCACGCGGAGGTGACAAAGGGTGCCGGGGTTCCCCTTATTCTCCATGATTAGCACCATACAAAACACTAAAACGTCTCCTTGGTTCACACAGAAGAACAAACAGGAGGTGCTGTTTGCTTTTAAGGGTTTGCCACCTTTTTCACTCCCCAAAAGACCCCAAAACCCGCAAGGAATGTGATCCCATTTGGGAGCTGCTCAGGACGGACCCTAATTTTCCCCCCACTCAGCCCTGCTCACCGACAATGAGTCCAACTTCACAGTTGTGGTCATCATAGCCGCAGGTCATCATGGTGCCCACGGTGTCATTCACCACGGCCACGATGTCTATGTCAAAGTCCTGAAATGGAGGAGAGGAGGCTGAGTGACGCCGACCCCAATCGCAGCACCTCTGCAAACCCCATGCACCCCGTCCCATCCCCGCGGGACCTGCGTGGCTCCTTACCCCTCGCTTCTTGATGGCCTTGCGCAGCAGGGACACCACGTCCTTCCCCTCCACGCTGCTGCACTTGAACCCCTTCGTCCAGGTGACAAGGATGCTCTGCAGAGGGACAGCAAGAACCAGAGCTCAGCGGGACCCACGCACCTCGGGGTCCCCAAATCACCCGACCCAGCACCCGGACAGACAGATGGACAGCACTGCAGGCGGCGTTCCCTCCCTGTTATCTCCTGCGAGCCATTGCATCAGCAACGGTTTCCGCATCCCGGTTTATGGCCACAGGCCCGTGAGTCACTCGCTCCCTCCTGCCAGGAACGTGACCTTGGCGGCTGGGTTCATGGAGCCCTGGAGCAGAACCAACCCCGACGCACGCAGCGGATTCACGGATCCGTGTGCTATGGGATGCATCTTGCCACCCTACCAGCAGAGGCACTGGGACTGTCCCCATTTGGGGACGGCAGAGCTGTCCCTGTCACCCAGAAAATAGGTGGGGGCATCGACCCAATTTCTAATCTCCAACAGCAAATTTTCAGCCCAAGAGCTGGGGGTACTTTGGCAAGAGGCAGACAAACAGCCGCCCGCCTTACGGATGGGGAAACTGAGGCACAGAGTGCAACAAACTGGGTGCAACCGCGGGGCTGATGCTTCCTCCTTCAGCAATTTATCCCTTTTACAGCCCTTGCTACCCCCGCGAGGGAAGCAGACATCCTTCCTCATTGCCACCACCACATCCCCGGTGCAGAAGTTGTGCTGTGCTGCCGGACCTGCGTGGAGCCGCCCAGATCCAACTCCTGACCGTGGCAAACGAGTTAAAAACAGCCCCCGGGAGCAGGAGACGGCGGCACGTGACGAGCGGAGCAGAGCCACGTGCCTCGGGGCTTGCAGCGAGGTCGCGGGTGCGGATGTGATGCTCGGCACGTCCGTGCTGTGCAGCGCTCGGGGCTGCTGCTGCTTCGTCGAGCGCCGGCTGCGCGGGGGTACGGCTGCTGCAACGAGCTCAGCATCTCCCCCCCCCCCGAGCCCTGCGCATCCCAAAGTGCTAAGGTTTAGCAGTGGGGATGATCTCAAAGGTTTTTTTTTGCAACCTAAATGGTTCCGATTTGGTGCAGAATGAAATGTGGAGCAGATCCCGTCACCCACCTCGTCCAGCTTGGTCTGGTGACACGGGAAAGAGAAGGTGAAGCCAAGGGGCAGCTTCTTGTCCTTGATTTTCAGCTTCTCCATGAAGTTGGCCAGGCACTCGGCAATGTGGTCGAAGAGCTGAAAGGTTGAGGATGTGCATGAGAATGGTGGTCACATTCTGGGTGCCGAAGGGGTTGGTGTCACCCTCTGTCCCCCACAGCACACCCGGACGGTCCCGACCTGGCGTCAGGGATCCGGAGCTCCAGGCAAAGCGAGGCAGGAGCTGCCCGGAGCAGGGAGAGGCCACAATGGGACCAGCCCCAGCCCCAGAAGACATCTCGGTGGCTTGGAGCAACCCTGGCTCCTTCTAAAGGATGGAGCCACCATGCACTGGAGCTCCCAGGAGATAGGGGCTGAGGCGTAAAGGAGGGGAGGCTGCCACCCACCTGCCCCCCACTGCCTCGCATGAGGTCCTCGTGGATTTCGTAGATCTGGCTCTCCATCTCCACCTTCTGCAGGCCGTTGTCGGACACCTTCACCCGCAGCACTCGGAAGTTGGTGCCGCCGAGGTCCAGCGCCAAGAAGTCGCCGTCCTCTGAGGGGAGAGAGCCAGGAGTTAATGGGGCTGGGCCCCTGCAGCAGCATCCTGGAGCACGATGCCTGAGCTGAGCCGCAGGGCTGAATGGGGGGAATCCTGCCCCCTCCCCAGATGTGGGGCAAGATCTGGGATGGAGCCCCGGGACGAGGTGGGACGTATCCTGACCCCTTATGTAGGAGTGCTGGTCGTGGTGGAAGCAGGACTGAAGGCTCTGTACAAGGAACCCTGAGCAGCCCCATCCAGGCAAGCTGATGCCCAAAACACTGCCCAGAAACGATGCAATTCCTGGGGAAGTGCCAAAGCAGTGCCATAAGGGAGGTGGCACCAGACTGTCCCCGATCCTTTGGTGCAGGGACCCCCGGGAAAGCTCCCAGGTCCTCATCCCCATTGACCAAAGCCCTGCTCCGAGGCTGGACCACGCCACGTTCTCCTTCCTCGAGCTTGGCTAAAACTTTGCTATGGGCAGGGGACTGCTCAGGGCTGTCCCACATCTGTCTGCCCCACACTTTGTGATTTTTTTTCTCCATTTTACCAAGCACTACGGCAGCTCGCTGACAGATCTGGGATCGACTGAGACCTGGGGTGCGGGAAAAGCACCCAGCTGGCTGTTTCAAAACCCTTGCGGTGCGGGGGAGAGGGCTGGGGGAAAGCCCTCCATCAGCACTGTTTGGTTTCTGCACACATTTAAATGTGCTGCGCTGGCTCCCCCGGACAGATTACAGCACCCAGGGGCCTCATTGTGCCCAGCCCTGCATTTACAAAGGGGCTGCGGCTGGAACAAAAAGCGTGGTTTATTGGTATTCCAGGGGGAGCAGGCGGCCGGCACCGCTCGGCCCCGGCCGGGCACCGCAGGCGGTGACAGACCCCCAAGGGTGGCCTGGAAGTGGCTTCACAGGGCCTGGTTGAGAAACCAGGGGTCTCCCACGTAGTGGTTCTCCCTCCGCAGGAAGGGGGGATTGGTGGCGAAGAGAAAGAGGTCCTGAGGTGGTGTCGGGCAGCTTTGGTGCGATGGATGAAGGAACGGGGAGGTTTGGGGGGCTCGGGGGCTGCTGGGCTGCAAGGTGGGGTCCTGCCACCAGCCCTGCCCCAAGCCAAGTGCTCAGGCTGATTTTGGGGTGGTTTCATGCTCATTTACCAAGAATGGGGTCTGCAGGGGCTCTGCATGGCCCTCGCTTCATCCCTGGAGCAGCGCAGGCAGCCCAGGAGAGCCATCAGTTCAAAGGAACCTTGGATAAACCTCAGCACGGCTCGGGGTCGGGGCTGGAACCCTGCATCTGGGGGGTCCCAGAGGTGCCCCAGGTCCTGCCCACGGTGGGGTCTCCCCCTTCGGTTCCGCGTGGCCCCCTCGGATGGGTTTTCGCAGGTTTCCTTTTCACAGCACAGCACTAGGGCACTTCAGCCCCACAGACCCTTTTTTGTGGGGGGCAGTCACTTCCTGGAGGCCAAAGAGCAAGGACAGGGCTGTCCCCTCGTCCTGCCCACGTCCAACCTCCCATGGGAGGCCCAAAGCAGCCTTTCCTTGACCCTACAAACAGCAGCCATCACCACAAAGCAATGACGGGACATGCCCATGGGCCCCAAGGAACGAAACGCTGGCTGCAAGCCAGAGAGGTGTGAGCGGCGGTTGGGTTTGCAGCAGGAAAAAAATGAAAACCGGGGAATTTCTCTCCTGGAAAATTACAGGATCTGGGCTTGACGATGGACTGGGTTTGCAAATATCACAGCCACGTCCTCCCTCAGATTAGGGCCTGGCTAGGTGATAAGGTGCAGGCGGCGATGCCGAGCTCCCCGACCAAACAGGAAGGCGAATGCCGAGCTCTGATTCCAGGCACTGTTTGCTCTCAGCCCCGAACACCCGCGCTACCTGGAAGGAAGTGCTCAGGCTGTTAGCTAAGCGGGCAGGGCGCTCTGCCCTGCTTGGAAATGTTTTCTGGCCAGGCTGGGGCCAGGGAAAGTGAGAGTCTTGCCCAGGAGCCTCAGGGTTTGGTGGCCCCGGCTCCTTCCTGGACCTCAAGGGGTCAAACTGGAGGTGTCTGAAGTCCCCTTCCATTGGGGTGACCTGGGACCTGAAGTCCCCTTCCACTGGGGTGGCCAGGGATCCAAAAGCCCCTTCCATCGGGGTGGCAGCAGCTCAGCACTAGGAGCACAGTGGGACTGCAGCTGCATCAGGCTGTGCCATTCTATTTTTGCACCAGGAGGGATGAACCCAGCAGCTTGTTTTGGGCACAGCCAGCAGCAGAAACTGTGTGGCTGAGCCCACCGTGCACTGGAAGAGAGCAAGGAGGTGCCAAAGGCGAAAGAAAAGCTAATTTGGGGGCTGTTTGCTGCCTTCAGGTGGTGTCGACTGGGTACTGCTGTGCCCTTGCCCTGCGTCTCCCACGGGCACGACCTTGTGTTTGTGTAAGCCCCTCTCATCCAGCGGGCATCAGCCGGTGTAATCCGACAGCAGAGACTCTGTGCGGGAGCATGGGGAGGTAGGAAGGGCAAGGACGCTTTGCAGGAGGATGGTGCACAACCCTGGGAGCCTCAAAAATAAATACAAATTAAAAATAATGGAAAACTGCATCCCTTCCTGCAGCAACATGCCCCTTGTCACCCTAAACTGCCACCCAACGGTGGTTGCGATGATGCTGGCTTGCTCTGGGAGAGAAATCCTGGTGGAGAATTGTTTTTTGGGGGGGGTGATGGTAAAGGTTTTGCTCGTGCAGCCAGCAGCAGCGGGCGCAGGCTCTCCCTGCGTCGCCCTGCCTCTCCTCGGGGAGCACCGCCACACACGCCCCGCTCGCTCCCGCGCCGCTCCCATCACCTTTGGCTGCCGTTGTTCACGTAGCCGGGGGCAGGACTGGGGCTATCCCTGTAATTAAGGCATTCTCAAATATTTAAAGAGATCTAAATCTCAATCCTGGGGCAGGCGGCCAGGTCCGGCTGTCGGCGGCACCGGGGTGCGGGCTGGCACAAGGCTGGCTCCTGATGCTCCTCGTGGCTCCCCGGGGACCCGAGAGCTGCAGACACCCCCTGCACCTACACCCATCCATATCCTATATATCAGCACCCGTGTCTGCAGGTCTGACCCACACCAGGATGGTTTTTTTCCAGCAGCTCCCTTTTTCCCTTTTCCACCGAGGTTTTATAAGATCCCATTGAAGATGCCGGGGCTGAAGAGCATCTCCAGCCACCGAGCCTGAGGAGGAGGAGCTGGAGGAAGGGGCTTGGTGCGGGATGAGCAAGTCAGAGCCCGAAACAGGAGCTGTGCCTGGCCAGGAGCGTGCTCCATCTCCTGGCCGAGCGGGGTCTGGTCCCCGCCGGGAGGCCGGAGGCACGTGGCAGCATGCAGAAAGGCGCATTGTGAGGCTCTGAGCCTCCCCAGCGCCTCCTCACGCGGTCCCCACGGCGTTCAGGGCCGTCTGGCAGCACCGCCGCCTCCAGCGCTGATGAAATGTGATGAGCCGGACCCGTGACAGACTCGTCCTGCCAGGACGGGCACGTGAGGGCTGCCTCCCACGCCGACCCACGTCACCACGAGCTGGAAGCCCCCCGGTCCCTGTCCTGTGCCAAGCACCCCCCGGCACAAGTGGGTCCTCCCTTTGGGCAACGCCAGCCCCGTTCCTGCGAGGACAAGTGGCCCCTGGCACGTGGTGGCACCTCCAGGGCCACCTCGCTGGGGACAGCCATACCTGTGCCGTCCGGGGTGGACCTCACGAAGGAGGGCAGCATCTTCACCGAGGCGGTGGGGTTGGTGTCAGCTCCCAGCCCTTTCTCCATCTCCTTGCGGAAGCGCTCGGACACCTCCTGGAGGGTCTCCTCGGAGAGCCGCATGTGGTAGAGGTACTTGTCCACCTGAAAGGTGCCGAGAGGGCAGGAGGTGAGCGCAGGAGGCGAGCGGGATGGGGGAGACCCAGGCACGAACCCCATGGCCAGAGGAAGCCCTGCCAGCAAGAGCAGATCACCCGTGCCAGGGGACAGCTGGGACCATGCTGCTGCAGCAGCTTCTCTGCATGCAGATAACGCTCGCCATGGCCCTGGCACGTCTTCCTGAACACCTCGGGGTCACAAAATCATGCCTTGTGCCCTTTGCTGCAGCATCACCAGACGGGGATGCGGGAGAGCCAAACCCCAAGCATCCTCCTGGCCCGTTCCCCCGCAGCCCCCAGCCACATTGCGGCAGCAGCAGGGGCCTGATTCTGCCCCCGAGTCAAGTCCTGGGGCCATGGAGCAGAGGATGGCTGGGACTCAGCACCTCAACCCGCTCTGTGTAGACTGCTGGTGGGAAATTCACCCCATTTATTTCATTTCCTTGCTGTGCTGGTCGTTTGTTCCCTACTGGGGAGCCCTTAGAAAGGGTTACGGTGCTGGCAGCTACTCAGCACCCTGCAGCAAACACCCAGAGCCACGTGCCAGGTGCCTGGCTGCCCCTACAAGTGGCATCGAAGCACCTTGTGCTCCCCTTGGGAGGACAAAGGGAAAATCCCGACCCCGAGCCAGCTGCAGGCGCCGGGCACGCTCCTGTCCGTGAACCGGGCAGGGCCAGCAAGCGGAGAGGCGGACAGACAGACGGACCGCCAGCTCCCGAGCTATGCCCCGTCTCAATTAACTTCACTTAACGTTAATTAAAGGGCAGCTGCAAGCCCTGCGAAGCCGGAGGAGAGCCCCACCCAGCTGCTCACCTGTCTGCAGGCACGTACCACGGGGTCACCCCGAATCCGGCGTGCCTTTTATTCCTCCTAATGGCGGAAATTGGCGTTTTGTGGGCACGTAACGAGCGCTGCCCTCGCTGCCCTGCTCCCCCACCTGCCCCAGGCTCAGTCTCAGGGCTGCTTGGGGTCACCTTCCTCCAAAATTTCAGAGCCTGAACCCTGCTGAAGGGGTTTGGAGCGGCGGGTCCAGCCTCCTCCTCGCGTCCCCTTGGGGGTTTCTGACCAGGATGCGACCTGGAACAGGTGACCGGAGCTGGGGCAGATGCAAACCAGGAGCAGCCCACGAGGAAATCTGCCCTTCCCCACCCCCCGAGCCCATTACCCTGCCCCTCCTCACCCACCTGGGGAGCAGGAAGGCAGACAGACACCCGCTGCTTCCGCTCCCGTTTGCTTTCCCTGACTGCTGCCCACGGAGCAGGGCTGGGGTTGTGGCCGCTCGCCTCCGCCCGCTGCCTCCTCCACGAAATTCCCTCTGGAACCGCTCTGGCGGCCGTGGGTCGATGGCACCGAGCCGGGCCGGGTGGCCCGAGCCCACGGGACCGCGTTCTGCTGGGCTGCGGGTGCCCTTCCCCAACCACCACCCTGCTCTTTCGGGTGCCTCAGAAGCACCTCATGCCACCTGCAGCTCCAGAGAGGCAGGATCCAACCTTCCCTCTTGCCTTCTGCAACCTCAAGTGGCTCGGGGGCTCCTGGTAAAGACGTGCTGTGTGTGGGGGATGTGGTTTTGGGGCAAAATGTCCCCAGAAAGCTTGTTTAGGTCAGCGGTGCAAGCACCACACTGCTGGTGCTTGCGGCATTGCTCCTGAAGGGCAGCACCACAGTGCAAGTCTCTCTCCCGTCCTTCCCTTGGACCTCGTGTGATGGGTCTCATCCCCTTGGGGTCACAAAAAGCTGCCAGCACCTGCCAGCACCCTTCATCCTTCCCACGGGAGCTGAGATCTTCTCAGCATCCTCCGAGGCCAGCTCCCTACCCCGGCGCAGGGCACGAGGTTGCGCCTCCCCTCCGCAGGACACGTTCCTCATGTCCTCCAGGAATAATCGGCGGCGTGAGACGCAGGGTGACCTTCCTCTAATCCCCGAAGCTCTTTAAACCCGGGATCATCTTCTCCTACAAATGTAGACCCTGTCCCACTTGGCGGCTGAGCCAGGTCAGGGTGGCCGGGGCACGGCGGGCGCTGCGGCACCTCCCTGGGTCCGGGCACCCGCGTGCAGCCGGTCCTGACCCAGAGCTGGGGAACACGACGGGACCCACTGAATAAATGGGGTCACTGGTCCCAGCATGCCTTCCTGCTGGTACAAACTGGGAGATGGAGGACAGGATGGGCAGGAGGCTCTACTCCTCCGTACGTGCTCTGAGGGAGGAGGAAAGCTTGAGCTGCAGGGGAAGGTCCGAATGGTTTGGGGTGGTGCAGCTCCGTGAGCTGGCCAGACGATGACATTTCCTGATTTTTTTCCTTTTAATCCTCCAGATGTTCCCACCAGGGTGTCCCTAAGGGTTTGGAGCTACGAACACACAACCAGGAACAATTTCCTTCCAGTTCAGGGAAAACTCCCCAGTGCTTGGACCCTACCCAGGCACATGGGCAGTGATTTGGGTTGGGACACCCCAGAAAGAGAGGGGGGAAAAAGGAAACGGAAAAGGATGCTCTGCGACTCGTGGCGGCGGGACCGGCACTGCTCGAGGGTGGCAATAGCAGCGTGATTATGGCTTCCGGCAAGCGCCGCCGCTTCCTGCAGCGCCGCAGGGACGGCCGGGGCGCTTCGTGCTCCTGCAGCGCCCGCGTGGCCGCTGGCAGCCGTGCCCCTTGGCCATTTTAGGCTCTTTTTCCCCAAAAATAAAGCGCCACGGGGTCGGTCCCCTCTGGTTTCCAGCCGGATGCAGCCGTACCAGGAGGATTCGCGGGGGATGGCGTGATGCCACGAGAGTCCGGCAGCGTGCTGGGGTGGATTCTTTGCCTTTTTGGCAACGGAGAGTCAAATATTTGTTAGTATGGAAAACATGGCCCAGTTCGGAGAGGGCTTCAATGCTTTGATGAACAGAGCTGGGCCAAAGGAGTGCTCCTAAAAACTAAAAGTGCCTCCCCTGGTCTCCTTCTGATGTTAACTTTTCCTGAAATCAATGAATTCCCTTTTCCTGAAATGAATTCCCTTTTCCTGAAATTAATGAATTCCCTTTTCCTGAAATTAATGAATTCCTGCCTCAGCTTTGACACAACCACGACCTTGGCAGACGCCGACCTTTCTCCAAATGCTGCCTGTCCCCGAGCCCCACACCTCGGGGGGGCTGACGCTGCGCCCACCCCCTGACCCCGGAGGCACCCACATCCCTCGCCCGCTCCCTGCCTGCTGAATTCAACCCC
>CM021786.1:882599-896541 GCA_011076525.1 Nettapus auritus | reverse complement strand
CACAGCCAAGCCCCCGATGACACAAGCCCCGAGTCATTTCCAGCCGCAGTGACTCAGAACCTTTCCTGCTCGGCCGGTTCCTCCCAGCCCTCGGCCGAATCCTGCCCCGCAGGAGGAGCAGGGCGCCCGTTCCTCAGCCCCCTGCATCACCGGGAGCCGGCGAACGGGGCCCTGTCCTCGTGCATCCCCCCCTGCCAACCCCACCCAGCTAAGGGCAGCCCCCCAAAAAAGCATTTGAACCTGAAAAAGGCCCCGTTTCCAGCTGGATGCCCTGAAATGGGGCTGCTCCCACTGCCCCCCAGCCGGGAGCAGGCCGTGGATCACCCACCCTATGCGCACCCTCCTCTCTACCAGCACCCCTCTCCCGTTTTAAACCATCCTAGACCCCCCTTCGGATGCTGCCCCCCAAAAATGGGGGATGCGAAGGCTGGGAGCAGCCTGACACGGCGGGGAAACCGAGTCACATCCCAAGGCAAACGGGAGGAGGCTCAGGACGGGGCTGCGACGTGGCACCCCCGAAGGGCCAGGGAGGCTGGGCAGGCTGTCTGTCTGTCTGTCTGTCCCTCTGTCCGTCTGTCCCGCCGCTGACCTTGCCAGGACAAGGAGAAGCCGCAGGATGGCTTCCAGGAACCTGCAATCCCGGCGGGCTCCTCCCACGGCTGCAAAAAAAAAGGGAGCCGGGGCAAAAGGAGCTATATAAAATTAATTTACTATAGCAAAGGATAAAGGGGGGAGTGAAACCTGCTGCCGGACGGGGCCAGAAAATGGGAGTAAAATGAACCTGAGCTCCGTTTTACCCTTCTTTCTAAGGAAAAGTACTGGCGAGGAAGGAAAGCTGCCGGCCCGATTATTTCGTGGTGAGTCACGAGCCACCCGCTCCCGCTGTCACCTCGCTGGCACGGGGCTGAGGCCGGCACCAGGAAGCCCAGGGCCTGGCACATCCCCGGGGAACGCGGTCGGGCGGCGGCAACTTTCAACCTGGGGTGGCAAAGGACGCGGCCCAGACTCACTGGGGTTTGCACAACCCCCGGGAGGTGAGGTGGGTTCGGGCCCCGACCCACTTCCCGGCCAGCTGGAGCAAAGCAGAGGAGTTCAGGGCCACCAAGCGGACCCCCGGGGACAGCTGGGTTCAAGGAAAAATGCAAAGAGAAGTCCGATTTTGGGGTGTTCTGAAGGCCTTTGCCCTGCTGCGGCAAGAAACCACAGTGCAGGGAAAGGGCACTTCCTTCCCACGTCCGAGGCTCGTTTCTGCCTGATTTGGAGCAAAAAAAGGCGCACGACCCAAACATGCCCTGGGCGAGTGCCCAAAAAAAATTTCCCGAACACAAGCTTGATATCTGGGCTTAGGTTTAAGTTTGGCACTTAAAAAATCACAAAATCACAGCTTTCCAAGAATTCCAGCCCCTACATTTCTCCGTGCCGGGTACCTGCTCAGGAGGATTTGCAGGGCAGGGATTAGTAATCTGTCCTCCCGGCATGGATGTCCCCATTCCCTGCAGGAGAGCCGTGCTGAGCTCTGAATTCACAGAAATTTGTTTAAAAAACAACACCAGCTGCAGGTCTCGTTACTTTTTGGGGCTGAACGTGGCCGTTTTGTCCCACATCTCCACCACCCGCTTTGTTTGGGCTCGGGAGCAGAATCACAGCAGCTCCCAGGCACGCCGTGTAACGAAGCTGAAGGTGCTCCACAAACCCCCCCGGCCGCCCTCCCCGGCTCCCGATCAGGAACCTGAGAGCTGACCCGAAGCCGAAAACGCAGCAGCGGGGCCACGCCGCTGGCCTATTTCTGCCGCCGGGTTACACAACCCTCTCCCGCGGCTCGCGCGCTTGCACAACCCCACGACACTTGACACAGCCAGCGGAGGGAGAAGACGAGCCCGTCTCTCTTTACGGCTGGGAAGTTATTTCTATGCATGTTTTTTTTTTTTTTTTTTTTAATTTTTTTTTTTTTTTTTTCTTCTTCTTCTTTTCCGCACCCTTGTTTGACTTCCTATTTCCCGCAGCCCCAGGGCCGCCGCCAGCGTGGCGGGTTTCGCCTCTCCCTGCCTGCTCCGCTCGCCGCACGTCCTCTCCGCCTTCTGAGACGGGAGCGAGGCAGCTGGGGCTCCCCGCGGCCGGGCGCTTTCGCCGCTGCTTCATTTTCATTTCCCAAAATCCCCACCAACTTCCACGGGAACCTCAGCCCCAACTTGGGACGCGGCGACCGAACCCCCCCGGGGCACTTCCAGCAGAGAAGCCCCGTACCCACGGCCCCAGCTGTGATTTTTTTGCCCCAAATCTTTGATTTAACGAGAGCTGCTCGCAGCCTGACCGCCCGCCCTGGCCAAACAAAGGACGGGCGCGGAGGCATCGCCGCTTGCAGTGCTCCGAGGTGCCGGTGCCGAACACGCTGTGTGCCACCGGGACGCCTCCACTTGCATTCGCAGTCCAAGAGCACGCTGCGGTCCTTGGGGGGTCGGAAATTAAGGGTGGCTCCATTTCCACGTGGTTAATTAAGAGGGTTTAATTCCCCCCAGGCCATTTCCCCGCCAGCCCCTCATAGGCTCCCCATGGGCTCCCTGGGTCCCCACAAGCCCCCCGGTGCCGGCGCTGCCGCGATGCCCGCGGGATGCTCGGGGGCCACATGTGCTACGGGGGTGGCCGGGCAAAAAAACCTGCAGGGAGCAGGGTGGGGGGACCCCCCAGCCCCTGCCCATGCGGGGACACATGGGGCCACGTGGGGACACTTGGGGACACGTGGGGACACGTGGGGACACGCGGGGCTCTCCACGGCACGTCCCGCACGGCGACACCGCCACCCGCCCACCACGGGCCCGCGGCCCCAGCGACACCACCCTCACCTCCTTTTTTTCTGGTTTCCCCTTTTTTTTCTTTGCTTCCTCTCCTTTTTCCCCCATTTTTTCTTTCTTTTTCACTTTTTGCCTTGCTTTTTATCTTGTCTTTCTTTTTAACTCTTTAACTTCTTTAACTTCCCCCCACTTTCTCCCTGTTTAAATATACTTTTTCTTCCCCATTATACATACATTCTTTCTTCCCCTTTTAATTTTCTTCTCCCCCTTTACATGCACTTTTCTTTCTCCCTTTATATATCTTTTCTTTCTTCCCCCATATATATTTCCCCCCTTTATATATATTTTTTCCTTTCTCCGCCTTTACATTTTTTTCTTCCCCCTTACACATTTTTTTTCCTTCTTTCCCCTTTTCATATACATGTTTTTTTCTTCTCCATTTTTACATATATATTTTTGTCTTCCTACTTTTTAAATATACATTTTTCCAACTTTTTAAATATATATTTTTCCAACTTTTTAAATATACATTTTTTCCAACTTTTTAAATATACATTTTTTCCAACTTTTTAAATATACATTTTTTCCAACTTTTTAAATATATTTTTTCTTCCCTCTTTTTATCCATTTTTTTTCTTCCCTCTTTTTATCCATTTTTTTTCTTCCCCCTTCATACACAGTTTTTCCTCCCCCATTTATATATATATGTATTTTCCTCCCCCCTTTCTCTCCCCCTTCCCGCTTCCATCTATCCCCCCCCCACCTCACGCACACCCCCCCCAGTTTTCTAACTCTCCCCCTCTCCCCCCGGCCCCCCCAGGCCCACCTTCTGCGCCTGGTCATGGCTGAGCTCGGTGAAGAAGTAGGCGAGCAGATGGGACGCGATCATCGCGGCGCGGAGCGGAGCGGAGGCGGCCCCCAGCAGCGCGCGCCGCGGTGCCCGCGCGCGCCCCGCCGCCTCATTGAGGATTCCCCCGGCCCCCCTGTGACGCGGCCCCCGCGGCGCCTCCCCATTGGCCGAGCCGCGAGGGTGTGTGGCGGCGCGCGCCGGGGGCCCGCCCGCCGGGGGTTGGGGGGGGTGGGGTGGGGATGTATGGGATTGGAGTGTATGGGATGGGGGTGTATGGGATGGGGGTGTATGGGGTGGGGGTGTTTGGGGTGGGGGTGTTTGGGGTGGGGGGTATGGGGTGGGGGTGTATAGGGTGTGGAATTATGGAGTGGGGGTGTATGGGGTAGGGGGGTAGAGGGGGAGATGTATATGGGTGGGGGTGTATAGGGTGTAGAATTATGGGGTGGGAGTGTATGGGTTTGGGGGATGTGTTTGGGGTGGGGGTGTTTGGGGTGGGGTGTATAGGGTAGGGTGTATGGGATGGGGAATTATGGGTTGGGGGTGTGTGGGGTGAAGAATTATGGGGTGGGGGTGAATGGGATTGGGGGAGGTGTATGGGGTGGGGGTGTGTGGGGTGGGGTGTATAGGGTGGGGTGTATGGGATGGGGAATTATAGGGTAGGGGTGTTTGGGGTGGAGGTGTATGGGGGTGTGTATATGGGGATAGGAGTGTATACGGGGTATGGGGGGGTATACAGGGTAGGGGGTGTATATGGGGTAGGGGGGACTAATGTGATGGGGACTGCATGGGATAAGGCTTGAATAGGATTAGGGGCACTAATGGGGTGGGGAGCAAATGCAGCCCTGGGGGGCGCACAGGGGGTGGTTGGGGGACACCAGCCCGTCCACGGGTGGTCAACCCCATCCTTCCCCCGGTGTCTTGTCCCGCGGGGCTTCCTGCTGGCCCCGAGGACACGCAGCGACCCGAGGACATGCAGGGACCCAAGGACACGCGGGGACCCGAGGCCGTGTCGCAAGGAGCCCTACGAGGGCCGGGGCACGTCTGGCACCGCCAGGCCCTGGGGCAGCTCGCAGGGCGGGGGGCAGGCGTCACCAACCCCCGAGCTCCCCCCACGCTCCCAGCTCTGCCCAGCTCCGTCCCCCGGTGGCTTTGCCTCGCATTTCTTTCCAAGCGGTCATTGACATCATTTTATTTTTTTTATTTTTCCGGGGAATTGAAACTGCATTTCAAAGGAAAGAGAGGGGGAGCAGCAACCCGGAGAGACCGCGAGGAACAAACCCGAGCCCGACGCCTTTTATTTTTCCGGGCACCCCGGCCCTTCCCGACATTTCCCACCAAGCGAGAGCCGACGTGGGGCAGGTTTCGGCTCCGGCTGCCCCGTGGCAGGGGATGATTCCTGTTAATCTTTCCGGCGTGACAATGTTTCGCTTCCCCCTCTCATCCAGCTTTCTGCTAAAGACCCGAATCTCCACGGTTAAGCCAAAACGAAAGCATCACCCAGCCTAAAAATAGCGAGGCACATCTGTCTGCTTTTTTACGAAGGAAGAGGCTCTACGTGCAAAAAGAGGAGCCCAGCTGCCATCTGCCCTGCCCCCAAACTCCCCCACATTTGCCTTCCCTAATCCCAACCTCCCCAAAACCGGCTGCGAATGGAAGCAGCATGGGAATTTCTTTGCACATGAAGCAGGAGCTGGTCTCTGCCCCGCGCCCGTCTCCAAATAGCGTGTTCTGTTAAGGTGAGTTTGTAAAGTGAATTTTCCACTGTGGTTCACGATTCCTTTCACACCACGAGACTCAAAATCCCAATCTCCATCCCTTAGAGCCGGCCGCCCCAGCCCCGTACAGGCTGGCAGAAATCTGGCAGCATTTCAGCGCTGCGCTCCTGGGTGATTCCCCTAATGCCATTCCAAAAATGACCACGGCGAAGGCAGCGTGCTGGCTCCGAAGGAAGGCAGGATCCTGGCAAAGGAGGCTGTGTTGAATCAGCTCTTTGCCCACGGCAGGTCACGGCGAGGGCGCCGGGGCCGCTTTATCCTGGGGAAACTGAGGCACGGATGGGGACGGCACGCGGTGGCCACGGATAATCCGGGAGCCGGCACTAATCCTGCCCCGTGATTCACCCGCATAGTTTCCACCGTCTCGTTCGCCGTGCACGCCGTGCGTCCAGTCCCAAAAGGAAACCCCGGCCAGGGGAATGCCAGCGGGGACCATTTGTTCACCTCAGAAAGCTTCAACTCGCCGGCACCCAACCCAACCCAAATCTCCTGGTGCTGGAAATAGAAAACCAGTCCGATTGCTCGGCTTTCTTGGCAGCCCACACTGAGCTCTGGCTGTGCTGGTGGAAATCCGTCCAACTGTCCATCCATCCGTCCATCCGTCCTGCTGGTGCTCGTGTCCAAATTCCCACTGCTGGCGCCAAAAAGCTCCAGCTGTGGGCGGTCCCCAAGGGGGTCGGGGCTGCTGGTGGCCGGTGCCGTGCAGCCGAATGGGGCCGAGCTCTTTGTTTTGGGGTGGCTCGGTAAACTGGAGGAGATTTAGCCGCCAGCCTCGAGGTTTCGCATGTGTTTCGCCTTGCTCTGGTTCTTTTCTGTCTCTGCCATCTTTGGGTGCAAGCCTGGGAGGGTTTCTGTAGGGGGCTGCTATAGGGGATAGGGAGCAGGGGCTGCTATAAGGGATGGGGAGCTGAGGCTGTCTCAGCACCAGAAAACACAATTTGCCCAACAAGGGGCTGAGAAAGGTGCCGCTGCCCCCAGATGTGATGGGGAGAGCATGGATCTGAGCCGCTGCCTCTGAGCATCACAGTCCCCAAAGCCTCAGGAAGGTCCCCAAAAGCTGGAGGTGGTGCGGGAAGGATGCTGGACCCATAAGCACGATTTTCTGGTGCCCCCCTGAAGCTGGAATGGCCGAATTCGCAAAGAAATCCAGCAGCCCCTTGCCCCAGAGGGATCCTGGCTGTGCTCCTGGGCTTGGAGAAGGGTGCGGCCCCGATCCTGGCACCTCCTGCAGGTCAAAAGTCCTGGCAGGGCCACGGGGCCATGAGTCACGGCCACCCCCAGATGAACGGCCCCGGTGCCCGGCACTTTCCCAATCAAACCTGGTTTTGTCACCAAACCTGGCCCGTGCCACTCTGGGGACCCGGTGTCTCCCAGGGGAACATCCCTTCAGTCCCGCTGGTAGCACCCCGGGGACCGAAGGTGGGCGTGAAGATGCTGGCTGTTCTGTAGGGTTTGGGTGCTCAAAACCATCCCCATTCTTTTTTTTCCTTGCTGCACCAGCTGCTTTGATAAAATTCAAAGTGCCCGTGGTTGGGCAAAGCGCTGGAGACCACCGTGAGGAGCCCCCAGCTCCCCTTGGGGGGGTCAGAGCCGCTGCTGCCTCTCGACCCGCAGGGATTCCCACGGGCAGGTCCCAGCCCGCTCACCCTGCCCAGCACCTGGTGCTGAGCATTGATGTTGGGAGAGCAAAGCCACGTGTGGACACCCCCCCTGAGCCTTCCTCGCTGCCGCAGGGGCTGCACAGCGTCCTGGCAGCGTGGGCAGGGGGCGAGGGGCTCCAAACCCAGCTTGGTTTGGGCAGCTCCAAAAAAAAAACCACAGGCTGGAAGCAGTCACAGAGCGCAGGGAAGGGATAAAGAGCCTCTTGCTTGTTTTCCACCAGCACCACAACCTCGGAGGGGCTCGGGGCAAACCCCCAAGCCCTGCCCCCCCCTCCTTTGGGCACCATCAAGGGCTTTTATTTTATTTTATTATTATTATTTTTTTAACGTTTCCAGCTGCAATAATACCAAAACACCAGGGGAAAAAAACAAAAACAAAAACACACCAAAAAAACACCAAAAAAACACTCTTCCACAGAACTCCAGAAGGTTTGGCAGCCACGTGCAAGCAGCGCCCAGCATACTCCCCCAGCAAATGTCGCGCCCCCTCCGGATGCTGGGGCAGGGAGAGTGCTCCGCTTTCACGCAGTCACGTGCCTTCCTCGAATTCACGCTGTGCTGAAAATCGCCCCAAATCTCGCAGCTGTGTCAGCTCCCTGGCACCGGGCCACGGGGCCGGGGCCAGCTCTCCTCCACCCTACCCAAATTCTTTGGAGTTGGGGTTTCGTGGAGCGTTGCCCAGTGGCGTGGGCTCAGTTCCTCCTACGGGAGGAAGCCGGCTGAAGCGGCCGTGCATCCTTCATGCCGGGCACATCACAACCAGTCCCGAAGCTTAAAAAAACCACAAAACCCCACAAAGCTGGGGATAAAATCCCCTTACCTGAGTGCAGCCCTTCTCGCTCGCCGCCGCCATCCTGCCCCCCTGCGCGGTGGCACCGGGCGCCTTTTGCTTTGCGGGGAGCGGGGGGCAAGAGGCAGCTTTATCATCTCTGATCCCCAGCCCTGCGCGCCAGCGCCCAGGTCATTGGCTGGGCACCGTGGGGATAAATACAGGATTTTAGCAGCCGTGGCTTTAATCCCACGCAAAATAATGGAGAGGGGTTGATGGAGCCAGGGAACAGCTCGGGGCAGCTCCTGCCGCGTGCCCCAAATCCCGCGCGGGCGTTGCCGGTGCAGGGATGCAGCTCTCCAGGACGGGGTTGCCTGGGGATGCCCGGTCCCCTGGGGGCTTTTGGAGGGCACGCCGGTGGCTCGTGGGCTGGGCGTCATTGTCACGGCGGCCGCATCGAGTGGGTCACCGGGTGTCACACCTGTTTGCACGGCCAGAAATAGAGGCTGTGTCACCGGCCAGCCCCGTGGCAGTGGGGACGGTGCGGTGACATTGCAGGCTGCCCTGATTTTCGGCGTGGTTTTACTGATCGGTCCTCTCCCTTTTATTTTTTTCAAGGAGCTGTGTCTGCAGGGTGAGCCCCAAACCATGCCAGGGCAGCCTGGATCCTGCTAACACCCCACAGGTGATGCAGCAGCCGGGAGATGGGGCTTGCACGTGTGCGTGCTTGCACGTGTACATGCGGGGCAAGGGCATGCGTTCGCCCATGCGGCTCTTGCAAGAATGCCCCACACCACGTTATGGAAGCAAGCACCTTGGCTTCTTGGGGAGGCTTTTTGGGTGGGATGCAGGCAGGGGGAGATGCTGGGGTGCCTGGGGAGGACAGAGCGGCTGCAGCAGCCGTCCCCAGCTCGCGGCCCCGTGCTCCGTCCCTACGTGACCGCGGGCATGCACGGCCCTGCTCCCCGCTCCCGGAAGAGGAGCTGGCGAGCAAAGAGGTTTAGGGCTGATGCGCTCCTTAATTCTATCCAACGGGGATTAGTGAGGCGGGAGGGAGGGCAGCATCGGCCGCCACAGCCAAGCGGAAGAAATCGCTCCCCGCAGTAACCCAGGCGTGCAGCGAGCAGCACGGTTTTCCTGCCCGGCCATGCAGAGGGAAGGGCAAGGCAGAAAATGCCTTTGGGGGGAAGGGGAGGCAGGCAGCATGCTGTGCTCCTCAGGTCTCCCAGCCTTGTGGCCTCTTTTCTCCCTGTTCCCACTGGGGACGTCCTCACGGTGCTGCGGGACCCCTCCGGCACCCACTCACGGTGCAGCAGGAGGAGGGAGGCAGGAGTCGGGTGGTGCTCGAGGGACCCAGAAATCAGCTTTTAGGGTGTCCCAAAGGCGATGCCTGCTCTTTTCCGGTGCTGCAGCCAGAGAAGGGATGGGGCTTGTTTCTTGCCTGAGGTTCCCCGATCACAGGAGGCAGGATTTGCAGGGGGGCTCAGGCACCACCCAGACATGGTTAAAGCCAGCCTCAGAATTCGGTCCCTGTTCTGGGCATGGACCTTCCATTTGTAAGGTGATGCACCGGCAGGGGAGAATGCAGCAGAGCTGAGCCCCGTCATCCCCATCCCTATCCTGATCTCATCTCCATTTAACTCCATCCCGTCCCTGTCCCCATCTCTATCCTCATTAATCCCTATTCCTGTCCCTGTCCCCAACTTCATCCCCATCCATCCCATCCCCATCCCTGTCCTTGTCCCTGTCCCCATCCCCATCCTGTCCCCATCCTCATCCTAATCCCATCCCTTTCCCTGTCCTCAGCCCCTGCCCTATTCCCATCCTCACCCTCATCCCCATCCTCATCCTTCCCAATCCCTGTCCTCATCCCCAACCCCATCCAACCTCATTCCCATCCTGTCCCCATTCATCCCCATCCCCTCCCCTGTTCCTGTTTCCATCCCCGTCCCCATCGCACCCCATCCCCATCCCCGACCCCATGTGAACCCTGGGGACAGCCCGCTGGTAGCAGCACCCAGCACAACCCCGCCGTGCTCTCCGCAGCCACTCCGGCTCCCCCTGAGCAGACCCAACTCCCACTGAGGCTTTTTGGCAACGCTTTTGCATTACAGAAAACCCTTTTATCTCCCCCAAATCGCCATGCAGGAGGAGGGGGAAGCTGAAGGGCCCCTCCTGAGTGCGGCTTTTAGTTCGCTGACACAGAAAGGCTTCTTCCCGCAGGGGAGGACAGAGCCGCCTTTGTTCAGGGCCCGCTGCTGCTGCGGAGGAGCTGGAACCAAGTCCTGGGCGCTGGCGGCGTGACAGTGCCACTCCTGGCACGTCCGCACGGCAAGTGTCGAGGAAAAGCAAAATGTGACGGAGGGACAGCGAGCTAGCTGGGGGCAGGACCCCCTTTCCCAGCGCATCCCTGTGGGTTTTCACCTCCTTGCATGGATTTTATTTTACGGGCTGTGTTTCGCCTCCCTCTGTTGCACAAAAGCCGGGTCATGGGGAGCTGAGTGACCCTAAAGCATCTCTCACTGTCCCCACCCCACTTAATCCCCATTGTCCCTTCTCCTGACAAACCCTGTTACTATCCCCGACGGTTTGCTCAGGGATAATTCAGAGCATTTGGGGCTGCGTGGCCAGGACCAATCCTGCACAGGACCCAGTTTGGTGGGTGGCCGGGGACTGGGCGCTGTGCTGGGACCCAGCCCCAAACCCAAGCCTCTGCAGCTGAAGGCTCCCCCAAAGCCAGCCCTGGGCTTCCCCACATGAATCCCTGCTCAGATTTCTGCTCCGAGCAGCTCTTGCAGAGGAAACCTCTTCCAGGACGGGAACTCAGCATCTCCTCCTGGAGCTGGGCCCTGTGGGGCTGGGATAAGGTGCTGTGGGACCACTGATACAGCTGTCACCACAGCACCTACGGCAGGAAAAAGCCCTTTAGGGCAGCAGGCTTTGCCTGCACGAGTTGCTAAAGTCGCTGCAATTTGCCTTATTGCCACCTGAATTTCCCCCGGCCCTGGGGACCAGAGCTGCCCGTGGGAGAGGAATCGGGGCTGCTGTGTGCGAGGGGTTGGAAGAAATTTGGGGAATTCTGCTTGTGGAGCTGCTCAGCATGACCAAAATTGCTGGATGAATTACGTCTGAGAGCTCAGGAGGGGTTTCCCGGGAGCTGCTCCTGCAAGTCCACGAGTGGCAGAGTTGGGAAAGGCTGGGGGCTGCCTCGGGGCTCTCATCACTGCAATGAAAAAAAAATATGGAAAAGTGACTTCCAGTCTCCTTCCCTGGTGTGAGAAACTAAGCTGCATTTTTGCAGCAGAGAATTACTTTTCTGTATTCCAAGGTAGTTGTGTGGTCATAACAAGGAGAAATGCTAAGTAGATAAGTGGACAGCAGAAGGCCTCACTGTTCCAAAACAAGGTAGAAGCTTAAGAAAAACAGGATGAGCAGTGTGAGAACAGTAGGGGGATTTTGTCAGCCCCTGTCCCACAAAGCCCCCCTCCAACGGCATTTTCAACCCGAAGGCACAAGGGAACGGAGGCCACACGGTGCTGAGGCTCAGGGTGGAGGCCGGACGGGGACGCAGCAGCCGCAGCTCCCAAAGGACGAGCACGAGGCAGGATCCGGCCCGCAGCCTCCGGGCACCACGGGGCCAGCACGAGGCCACGGCTCCCTCGGGTGCGGGCACCCCGTGGGGATCGGGCTCCTCCCCGATGGGCTCTGCCCTCCCTTGGACGACGTCTGGGGCTGTGCCAGGGCAGATGGTGCTAATCGTGTGTCAGCAGCTGCCCCGCTGCAGGATACAGCCCTGGCGCTCACCTTCCCCCTTCTGCTGACCTTTCCGGCGAGGGTAATTAGAAACCTCTGGGTAATTTTCCAGTCTCGTGATAACAGCAAATGTCAGCTCCCGGCGGGCAGCGGGACGGACGTGGTGCTGGGGGTGAGGTGGCCCTGGGGACAAGAGACCTGAGGCTGGCTCCAGTTATGGGGTCTGACAGCTTCCTGAGCAAGCTGCAGGCCAGGGATTGTTCAGAACCCTTTGTTTTTTGGGGGCTGAGCTCCCCGGGCAGGGGGAGCCCTGTGCTGGTCACTTGCTGTCACCCCATGTCGGGAGTGAGCCCCAATAACCAGGGCCCCTAATAGTTGTGGCTGCTAATAAGTGTGTCCCCAGTATCCGTGACCCCAATAACCATAGCCCCTAAAAACTGTGTTCCCTAATAATCATGTCCCCCAATAAATGCAACCCCTAATAACCTAATAACCGTGACCCCTGACAGCCGTGTCCCCAATATCAACCCTAATAACAGTGACTCCCTCAAAACCATGACTCCCTATAGCCAGGGCCCCCAATATCCCCAGCCCCCAATAACCCTGACCCCCAATATCCACATAAACCCCAATAACTGTGACCCCCCAAACCCTGACCCTCCTATACCCATGGCCCCAATAATTGTGACCCTTAATAAGTGACCCCTAATAACCACGACAGCAATAAATAATTCCCTACTAACCGTGACTCCTATTAACTATCACATCTGTTAACTGTGACCCCAATAACCATGGCCCCAAATAGCTCTGTCTCTCCAAACCATTACTCCCAGTAACCATGCCCCCTCTATAACAATGACCCCAATAACTGTGACCCCAATAAATCACCTTTAATAATCCCGAGCCCTAATAAGTGCGGACTTCCCAGTGGGGTGAGCCTCGCTGCATCGTCCCCCACCCCATCCTCGCTCCCCTCGTGTCTCTGGGGCATCCCATGGCACAAGCACACCCCAAAAGCTCCCCACACCAGCACCAGCAGGGGAGCTCCGGGGGCTCGAAGCCCCGACCCCACTGACGCGGTTGGGTTTGGGGGATCTCTGTCCCCGGGGATGGTGTGGGCTCACCCCAAACGGGAATTTTCCCCATTTTCCAGCAGCCCTCGGTTCAGGAGGCGGCTGTGAGGACCAACACTGCCATCTACCGAGACCTGCCTCCCGGTCATCACACCACGCACATTTTTATTGCCACCCCTAAAAATAAAAAACCCTATTCCCGCGTTTCTGGGGACACGAGACCTCCAAAAACCCCATTCCTCCCTTTTGGGCAGTGACCGCCCGTCTCTGGCACATCGGGGCTCATCCACCACTAGGCCCCAATGCTCCTAGGGGTGTTCTGGGAGGGAAATTTGGGGTCACACTGCACAACCCCAAGGCTTTAGGGTTTTGCAGGGACACCACCAAACCTCAGACATTTTCTCCAGTGACACCCTCACCTACCCCCTGCTTGTGAGAGAGCCCCCACATAAAACTCCCAAATACTGGAGCTCTGGGGTCTCTCCCTATGTAACAGGCCGTTTCAGGGCCAAGGAATGAGCTTGGAAGGTCCCAAAACCAGCATTAATTTGGGCAAAGCAGCTCCCCCGTCCTGCTTGTTAACCCCAGCTGGGCACCAGGTGCAACCCATTAGGCCGGGGGGCTATTTAAGGGAATTTGGGGCCTTTTGGGGGTATTTTCAGTAGGTGATTGTGTTGTGTGTTGGGTGCAGGCTCCAGTTCCCTTTTTTCCTGGTTATGGGGGAGCAGAGCAAGGCAGCAGGGGGGCCGGGGGTCCTACTGACCACACCACCCCCTGAGGTGCTGGGCATGGTGCTGAGCCAGCGCCACGGTCCCCTGCCGTGTGTGGCCCCCATCGTCCGCCTGCGCCGTGGCCCCACGGGGGGCTACGAGGCAGAGGGGGACATGGCAGGGGTCCTGGAGCGGCGACGGGCGGCCAATGCCAAGGAGCGTGAGCGGGTGAGGCCCCCCCCAAAAAAACTTGCCCCCCACCCCAAAATTCAAAGCAGATTGATCCCAGCAGGGCAGTGATGCTGGGAGACACCAAGAAATAGGGTTGTGCTTTTCCATCTGAATGGGCACCCCCAAAAATAAAAAAGGGGGGTCACCCCCCTAATTTTTTCCACCCTAGATCAAAAACCTCAACAGCGGGTTCTCGGCGCTCAAAGCCCTCGTGCCCCTCATGCCCCGTGACCGTAAGCCCAGCAAGGTGGACACGCTCAAGGCCGCTGCTGAGTATATCCGCCTGCTGCGCGGGGTCCTGCAGGACACAGGGGGCTTACAGGTGGGACCC
>CM021786.1:867822-881778 GCA_011076525.1 Nettapus auritus | reverse complement strand
CGAGGGCCCGGTGCGGTGCCGGCAGGGCGGGGGCCCCCCGGGGCTTATCAGCGGGGTGCAGGCGGGGGCTGTTCTCACCCCGTTTCTTCGTGGCCCCTGTTTTGGGAAGCACTCACCATGGGGAAGCCTTTTGGGGGAATGTAGGGCTGTGGCGTGGGGGGGTGATTTGGGTGGGGATTGGGAACCCAAAACTGTCTGCAGGGCCGCCAGGATGAGCACGGCTGCCAGCCCCGAGCCCTTGCCCTCGCCCCCCGGCCCGGGACCCCGATATTTCGACCGCTTCGCCGAGGGGGACCCCGAGTACCTGCGGGAGCGCAACATGGCGGCCGACCTGCGACAGGACTTCAACATGATGGAGCAGAAGAAGCGGGTCACCATGATCCTACAAAGCCCGGTGGGTGGCCGTGTCCCCATCCGTCCCCACCACCTCATCCCCGTCCCCCCTGCCCCAAAGCGGCGGTCATCCTGTGATGGCTCAGGGCATGTCCCCACCTGTCTGCTGGTGCCACCACAACGGTGACATTGCTGCCACCAAGCTTGTGGGGCTGGTGGCACTGTGCCACCGAGCCGGTGGGGTCACTGGCACTGTGCCGGTGGTGCTGCCGTCACCGTGGTGCTGCTGCCAAGCTGGTGGTGTCACCACTGTCGAGGCACTGAGCTGCTGGTGCCATTGCCACTGAGCCCATGGTGTCACTGTCACCATGCAACCAAGCTCATGGTGTCACCATCACCATGCCACCAAGTCCATGGAGCTGCCACTAAACCCTTGGTGCCACAGTCACCATGCCACCAAGCCCATGGGGTCACTGTCACCATGCCATAGTGCCAGTGGTACCACTTCCACCAAGCCAATAGCACTGCTGTCACCCACCCAGTGGAGTCCCCACCCCTGTGCCACCAGTCGGTCCCTTTTCGGGCACTGGAGTCCCTTCTCCTGGGGACCATGATGCCGGCGGGGCCGGGGTACTGCAGTCTTTTAGGGAGGAGCTGGAGAGCCTCATCCAGGAGCAGATGAAGAAGGGGAACAACTCGTCCCACGTCTGGGCCCTGCGGCAGATCGCCGACTTCATGGCCACCACGTCCCCTGCTGTCCTCCCCACCTCGCCCATGGGTACGGCTGCACGTGGGGCAGGGGGCAGGAAGGTTTTTTGAGAGAAAATGAAAACCATTTGGTGTTCTTGAAGGGTTTTCATTTAGTTTGTGGGATTTTAGGGAAGAAAAAGCTCTCTAATGTTTTTTTCTTGTAGAAAAGCTGGGAAATGGTGCTTGGGGTTGGGAAAAAAAAAAAAAACAACAAATGACGTTGTCCCCTTGTTGTCACCTGCTGTCCTTACCCAGGGCTGGCCTCTGTGACGCCCATCAACGACCTGCACGGCCCTGATGCGCCCGCCCTGGCCAAGGGCGAGCGGCTGATGCGCTGCAAAGTGGGCAGCATCCATCGCCTGCTCGACCTCTACGGCTGGGCACAGCTGGGGGATGCCTCCGTCACGGTGAGCACCATCCCCCGTGCAAAATACACCCCTTTTTTATTTTTATTTTTTATTTTATTTCCCTGCATTTCTTTCTTTTCCCCCTGCAGCTGCGGGTGAGCAAGGAGCAGGAGCATTTCTTGGTGGCCCCACAGGGGCTGGCGTGCAGCGAGGTGACAGCAGCCAGCCTGGTGAGCATGTCCCCAGCCCCCCGGGGGGGGGGGGGGGGGGGTTTGGGGTGTGGACGGGGATGTGACAGGCTCTGAGCCGCCGTATCCCTGCTGCAGATCAAGGTGAACGTGCTCGGGGATGTGGTGGAGCAGGGCAACACCGGCTTCGCCCCCGATGCCCGCGCCTTCAGCCTGCACGCCGCCATCTATGCCGCCCGCCCCGACGTTCGCTGCATCGTCCGCCTGCACACACCGGCCACCGCAGCGGTAAGGGGGGGGTCTGGGGGCTCCGTGCCATGCCTTTTTGTGCCGTGCTGTACCATTTTGTGCCGTGCTGTGCCATGCCCGCTGTGCCCCAGGTGTCGGCCATGCGCTGCGGTGTGCTGCCCATCTCCCGCGCCGCCCTACTCCTGGGGGACATCGCCTACTTTGACTTCCGCGGGGAGGTGGAGGATGAGGCCGACCGGGTCGAGCTGCAGAAGTGCCTTGGCCCCACCTGCAAGGTGGGTTTGTTGCTTGTTTGGTTTTTTTTTTTTGGACCCCTTCCCCTACCCCTGCCACCTCACTGATCCCCTGTGCCCGGTGCTGCAGATCCTTGTGCTGCGCAACCACGGGGTGCTGGCGCTGGGTGACACCGCCGAGGAGGCTTTCTACAGCATCTTCCACCTGCAGGCAGCCTGCGAGGTGCAGGTGAGAGATGGCCCCCGGGGGGGCACCGAGCTGGGCACAGCCCCTGCGGCTGCTGCAGGGCCCCGGGACCATGCACGGAGCTCTGTCGGGTGTCTGGGTGCAGTGTGAGGTGCTGAGACCGTGCGCCGAGCTGTGCTGGCTCTTTGCTGCTCCAAGACCACGCACTGAGCTGTGCCAGGTCTCGGTGTCCAGCGTGGTGTTCACAGTGTGCACTGTGCGAGCTCTTTGCTGCCAGTGTGGGGCCCTTGGTCCATGCACTGAGCTGTGCATGGACTGTCACTGGTGCAATGTCCTGGGACCATGCACTGAGCTGTGCCATGTCCCTGTCACTGGTGCAATGCCCTGGGACCGTGCACCAAGCTGTGCACAGTCTCTGTGACTGGCACAAAGCCCTCGGTCCATCACCCGAGCTGTGCACGGTCTCAGCTACCATCACTCGGTCCCATCCCGAGGACACGTTCAGTGCTGCGCCCCCCCATCTGCTGCCTGCAGCCTCTCCCTGCGTCCCCCCGCAGGTGTCGGCGCTGGCGAGCGCGGGCGGCGCCGAGAACCTCATCGTGCTGGAGCGCGCCAAGCACCGGCCCCACGAGGTTGGCTCGGTGCGCTGGGCCGGCAGCACCTTCGGGCCCATGCAGAAGAGCCGCTTGGGCGAGCATGAATTTGAAGCCCTCATGAGGATGCTGGACAACCTGGTGAGCACACCGTCTCCCCTCGCCCCCCACCAGCAGAAATGCCCTAAATCCCCCCCAAAACACCTCCTTTGACACCGTTTTGCTTCGCAGGGTTACCGCACCGGCTACACCTACCGCTACCCCTTCGTGCAGGAGAAGAGCAAACCCAAAAGCGACGTGTTGATCCCCGCCACGGTGACGGCCTTCGTCTTCGAGGAGGAGGCCGCCCCCGTCCCCGCGCTGCGGCAGCACGCGCAGAAGCAGCAGAAGGAGAAGACACGGTGGCTCAACACCCCCAACACCTACCTGCGGGTCAACGTGGCCGAGGAGCAGCAGGGCAGCGCCGGCAGCCAGAGGACAAAGACGACGGTCGGGGGCCGGGGGTTGTTTGGGAATAGTCCTGGCTTCGTGCTCCTGGGGGGGCACCAAAAAAAGGGAGGCGAGAGGTGCTTGGAGCAGTGATTGCATCAAAATTTGGTGTGCTTGAACCCCTAGGGGTCCTCCAGGAGTGGGAAATGCTGAATTTAATGGTTTTGGTTAATTCCTTCATTTGCCCCGGAGTAATTTTTGTTTTAAAAGCCCACCTCCAGCACCCAATGCCAGGGTTTTTTTGGGGGTTTGCTCTCCATGACATGCATTTATTGGGGCCTGCTCTCCACACCACACATTTATCGAGGTTTTTTCTCCACAATATGTATTTATTGGGGTTTGCTCTCTCCAAACCACACATTTATCAGGGTTTTCTCTCCGCAACAAGCATTTATTAGGGTATACTCTCTTGATGCCATGCATTTATCAATGTTTCCCCTCCATGACATGCATTTATTGGGGTTTACTGTCCTCATGCCATGCGTTTATCAGGGCTTCCTCTCCATGACAGCCATTTACTGGGGTTTGTTCTCTCCACACCATGTGTTTATCAGGGTTTTCCATCTCTGCAGTGGCTGAAAGCAGATGAGGTGGAGAAAGGTAGCAGTGGGACCGCAATCCGCATTGAGAACCCCAACCAGTTTGTGCCCCTCTACACGGACCCGCAGGAGGTGCTGGAGATGAGGAACAAGGTACAGGGAGGGGGCTCCGACGTCCCTGGGCACGGGGCTGTGGCGGGGCAGCATTTCCCTATCTCTCTCTTCTTCTCGCCTGCAGATCCGGGAGCAAAACCGGCAGGACGTGAAGTCGGCTGGGCCCCAGTCGCAGCTGCTGGCCAGCGTGATTGCTGAGACGAGCCGCAGTCCCGTACGTCCCCACTGCCCTCATACCCATTGCCCCGGGTCCCTCCCCATGCCGGGGGGGTGACGCCACTCTGGGGGGGTTTCAGTCCACAGAGAGCCACTTGGCAGATGCAGAGGCCAAAGACACGTCCCAAGAGGAGCCCCCTGCCGAGCCGGAGCCTCCAAACCCCTTCAGCCAGCTCACGGACCAGGAGCTGGAGGAGTACAAGCAAGAGGTGGAGAGGAAGAAGCTGGGGCTGCACGGTACGAGCCGGGGAGGGGAACGGGGGCTGCATGGATCCCAAAGCCCCTTTAGGGGTCTGCAGCCATCAGGCCTGGTGGATGGCAAGTCTCTCTGTCCGCTTGCAGGCGAGAAGGACGCGGCAGTGGAGGAAAGCCAGGGATCTCCCCAAAAATCACCCCCGGCATCTGCACCGCAGAGCCCGGCCAAAAGCCCGGCCCCGTCACCCACCAAGCCCTCGGAGGGTGAGTGGGGTGGTGAGCACGGTCGCCCAGCGGAGAGGGGCAGGGGGATATGGGGGGGCTGCAGCAGAACCCCCCCGAGATGCAGATATAAATGTCTCCAGTCCCGTGGTACTGCCCTGCACTCGGTGGGGACGCATGCCATGAAGGCACCGAACCCACCGCGTCCCTTTAGCATCACGGCCAGAGGATTTCAGCGTCTGCTGGTGGCTTTGGGGGGTGGCGGGGAGCACCCCCTGCTCCCCCCTAAAGCACCGACCCCAGCAGCATTTTGGCATCACAGCGGTTTTAACGCGGGTCGGGGCGCGGGGGCGGGCGGCTCCTGGCTGTCTCATCGTGTCTCATGGTGTCTGTCTGTCTGTCCGTCTGTCTCCACAACGTCTTCCTTTCTCTTCCCTCCACGTGTCGCTTTCACCCAAGGAGTTACCTCTGCCCCTGAGTGCTTGTCGCCGTAGTAAGTACGGGGAGGCCTCATGCCTCGCCGCTCTCCCCGCTCGCTCGGGGGGGGACCTTGCTCTCCGCGGCCCGTTCCGCAGCGCCCCGCTCAGGGTCTGCAGGAGGAAATGCCTTGGGTTGCTTCGTTTTTTTGGTTGCTGCCCGCTTTTATGTCCAGCAGCGAGGCCGGGAAGGAGGGCTCAGCTCTGCCCCAGCTCTCCATCCTGCTGCTGCTTGTCCCGTGGGGGGGAAAGGCTCAGGGAAGTGGCGCCAGTAGCAGGAGGGGATCAGGCCCCAGGGCTTTCCACTTACAGGGGCCTAATCCTGCTCCTGCCTGGGGTAAAGGGTGGGTTTAAAGTTGGCTTCCAGCCTCGATAGCTCTCTGTGGTGTTGACCAGATCTGCTCTGGCCCTCACCTTTCCCTTTCTCCTTGCCAAGGTGACAAGAAGGTGGAGGACGGCCAAGCTCCTGCCGACTCCGCCACCGAGAAGGAGCCGCTGCCGGCGGTGAACGGGAAGAATGAGGAGCAGAGCACCGAGGAAAGCCAGGGCAAGGAGGGGGACAAGACAACCACCCCTGCCAACCCCGACACAGACGCCCCCAAGGAGAAGAGCGAGACGGTGACCAGCAGCCCCGTCTCCCCTGAAGGCTCTCCCTCCAAATCACCCTCCAAGAAGAAGAAGAAATTCCGGACCCCGTCCTTCCTGAAAAAGGGCAAAAAGAAGGAAAAGATCGAATCTTGAGTCTCCTCCGAGGCTTCCCACCGCCGGCGCGGCCGAGCATCTCTCTGGACGGCTCCTGCGTCGTGCGTCTGGCCGAGGCGCAGTTGAAAACCCTGGAGGCTCCCGGGGTACTCCTGGCACGAAGCACCTCGTCCCCCAACACCTGCTTCGGAGGCAGCCACTGAGCTTTTGAAAGATTGTGGCCCCCGTTTGCTGCTTGGGGAAATACCCACTGCCATCTCCCCGCTCCCACGAGCACTCCCTCCTCCCTCCTGGGCACGGGGTTTGTTTTTCCCCCCCGCCGCTTGTAGAGCCTCCGTGCAAAGCGGGGTGCAGCCCGGATACGCTTGGTTTTGAGAAAGAAAAGGGTGTTTTGTCATCGTCCTTTTTTTTTTTTTTTTTTTTTTTTTTTAATTATTATTATTGTTAACCTTTTGTTTCAAGCTCCGCTGGATTGGCGCTGGCTTCGCCCATGGCACAGCTCTCCGCCGGTGTGATGGGATCGAGCAGGATGCCGGAGGATTGCTCTTCCTGAAGGAGAGGCCGAGGTGGTGGGGCTGGGGCCCTTTCCTTCCCAGATTGCAATCTTCCCCCCCAAGGCTGGAGAGCCCCCTCCAGTCCCCTTCTCCTGGTGCCACAGTCTCACAAGTCTGCTGCCTGGTGAAGAGCAGCAATATTTCACACCACTGAGGGAAGCCCCCGCACCTGCGAACGGAGAAGAAGAAAGAGCCTCGGGGAAGCATCCGTTGTTATTTAAACTGAGCAAACTTCACTCACTAAGTGCTACTTTGGGATGAACACACGCTGCCGATTCACTTATCAGAGGCACTGTCAAGGTGGACGCCCCGGTCCTCCTGCACCACGTCACGGTGATGCTGACACATGTACGAGGCTGTGCCTGTGTCGGCCCCATCGGTGAGTGCCTGTCCACGTAGAGAGCACGAGAGTCACGTCTGAAGCCGAACCGCTGCTTTTCCCTAGCTCTGGACTCCCAAGCACAAGCTGAAACCCTCCCTGGTGTTTCCTTCCCGCCCAGCCTCGCTGCCCGTGATCGTGACCATCGTTACAACCTCCTGGCCATGCCCCAAACGAAGAAGAAAAAGCAGTGATGCTGATTTGCTCCGCGGCCTCTCCAGTATGGGAATTTAGGGAACAAAGCCAGCCTGCGTGCCATCATGAGCCACAGGGGTTTGCCACAGGACTCCTGCAGGGCTGGGGCTCCAGCAGAGAGCCCCCGAATCTCCTCTCTGAGGCCAATGGGTTTTCCCCGCCAATGTTCCACCCCCCTGTGGTTTTCCCACCACCATCTTTGCAAAGCCTTCTCGCTACTGCAAGGCTGCTTTGGGCTTTTGTGTCCCCCCTGGGAGAGCAGAAAGGCACCCGGGGGTGAGGTGGATTTTTGGGGGCACTTGGGAACACCTCAGGCAGGGAGCGAGGCTGGTGCAGGCAGATGGGATCAAGCAGAGGAAATGTGTAAGCGGGGGTTGGTTTTCTTTGCAGGGCTGTAGTTTGGGGTGGACCAGGCAAATTCTGAATGGGAAAGTCAAGTGCAAAAATACAAACCTGGCAGGAACGTTCTTCCCCTAAGCCTAGAGCTCCAGGGCAGACCCAAACCTGGATTTTGGAGCCTGGGACAGCACTTGCCCTCCGGCTGTTCCCCAAGCTCCAGCCCTGGTATTAGAGCTGAGGCTCCTCTGGCTCTGGGGTGAGTCCGAACACCTAAATTCAATATCTGAGAAGGACGGTGTGAGTCCTAGCCCCGTGCTGTTGCCTGTGTTCAATACATAGCGTATATTCAGCAGACTGACATGCAAATCCCAGGCCCGATTCTCTGACTGTTCCTGTAAGGCGTAGTTTATCACTGTTGATTTCAAGGGGCCTGGGGACCATGTTCACCACCTGGCCACCACCCAGGGCTGCAGCAGCTCCCGGGGCCATCTGAATCCCAACACTGCCTCGCTGCCCACTGCAGCCCCCACGGCTGTGTGGTGAAACCCGGGGCTCTTTGGGCATCGCATGCAGTGCAACCCACACATAGGTACATAAGGAGAAAGGCTCAGAGGGCTGGCAGCGCGATGTGCGGCCTCACCGCTTAGCTATTAGAAAGAGTCACAGGATCCTTCGTTACAGGAACACAGCAGCGTTACAGCTCCCCTGCCTGCCGAGGCCTCCCACTCTCTTCCCATTTTGCTCCCCTTTGCCTTGCTGCTTTCTTCTTGCCCCTTTTGAGAAGCCAGCCTGGGCAATGCCAGCTTTCAACTGGCCCCAAAATGTGGCAGCTTCTTTTCAGGGCATCATCCTGGCTGTGGGTGGGGAGCCATCCCCTTCCAAGGTGCAAGGAGCAGCCTGGAAGCAGAGAAAGATGTAAATTATAGGATCACAGGATGGTTGGGGTGGGAAGGGACCTCAAGAGACCCCCTTGTCTAACCCTCTGCCTGCAGGATCACCTAGGGCATGGTACACAGGTTGTTATCCAGGTGGGTTTTGAAGAAGGAGACCCCACAACCTCTCTGGGCAGCCTGCCCCGAGCCCTAAAGAAGTTCGACCTTCACATGGTGATGAAACCTCCTGCGCTTTGAAGAGGCCTCGGGGCACCGCCATGGCCAAGCGTGGCACTAGAAGATGCCCGAAGGCTCGTGGGGGCCCACGCCTGTGCCGTGGGGGGTTTGTGGCCAAGGGGGGAGGCCGGTGGGTGACGGCCGGTGCTGGGCGCGCTGTGTAACGCCTGCCTGTAAATAAACCCGAGTTCGGCTCCCGCTGTGCTGCGTTGTCGGGGACGGGAGCGGGGACACCATGGCACCCCACGGCCATGGGATGGGGTGGGGGGTACGGCTTCCTGGGATGGAATTTTTTTTGTAGGGGGTTCCCGGCCTCGCTGCGGTCCTGGCCCCGCACCCTTCTCCTCTGGAGGCCGAGCTGGCCTCGCCGAGGCCGGGTAGGGGGCGTTCAAATACCCCCGGGCCGTGTTGGCGGCGGAACCAAAGCGCGCGGGCTCCGTTTCCTGACGGAGCCGGGGGGGACACGGAACGCGGCGGACAGCGGAAGCCAAGGGAAGTGCGGGCGGAAGGGAAGGCCCGCCGGGCGCCGCCATGGGCCGCAGCCGCTCCCGTTCGCCTCCGCGGCGCGGTGAGGGGAAGGCACCGGGACCGGGGAGAGGCCCTGGGGTCACGGGGGGAGGCGGTGGGGAGGGCACAGGCCTCTGGGGGCCGGGGGTGAGGGGGGTGCGGGGCCCGTCCCCGTGGAGCCTGCTGCGGGGAACGGGCCCGGGGGGAGTCGGTGGGGCCGGGCGGGGTCCTTGAGCCCCCCGCCGAGTCCCCCTGAGCCCGGCCGGGGTCTGGTGTGCGGGTGCAGTGCCTGGAGGGGGTGAGGGGCTCGGTGTGGGCAGGGGGTGCTACGGTCTGGGGGTGTGTGTGAGGGGGTTTAGGGGGATTTGGGGGGGCTTGTGGCGGTCTGGGGAGTTTGGAGGGATTATGGGGGGCTCGGGGGGTTACGGGGGGCCTGTTTTTTTTTGGGGGGGGGTCTTGGGGGATTTGGGGGGCGTTAGAGGGGGCTTGGGGGGGGGAGGGGGGATTTAGGGGGTCATTGGGGGGTTTTGGGGCAGGGAATTAACGGGAGAAGCTTGGTAGAGGTGCAGGAGTAAAGGGGGAGCCGCCTTTCTCCTGCTGTGCCTCCCTGCAGACCGCAGGCGCTCGCGGTCCACTTCGAGGGAGAGGGAGAGGAGGAGGAGGGAGAGGTCGCGGTCCCGGGACAGGGACAGGAGGAGGAGTCGGTCTCGCTCCCCGCACAGGAGACGGTCCAGGTGAGGGAGAGAAAATGGGGGAGAAAGAGGCAAAAAACGGGGTGGAGAAGTTCTTGGTGCCAGCATCACTGTTGGGAGGGAGCGGAGTGTGGCACGGGGATGCTCCTGGTGCCTCCTTGCAGCCGGAGAGCTGAGCCCTGTATGTGTTGCAATGTCAGGTCACCGAGGCGGCACAGATCCAGCTCTTCCTCCCCTCCGCGGCTGAAGGAGAGGCGAGATGAGGAGAAGAAGGAGATAAAGGACTCCAAGGGGAAGGAGCGCCAGATCACAGGTAAAAAGACAGAGTCCTGGGGCGTTAACTCACCCCTGGCTCTGCTAGGTTATGGCCAGCACAGAAATATTCTTTATTCCTGGTCGATACTCGTGGCTGCAAGAGGTGAACTCTCCTTTCTCGTTGCCTTTTCAGAGGAAGATTTGCAAGGCAAGACGGAAGAGGAAATTGAGATGATGAAAATGATGGGTTTTGCCTCTTTTGACACGACAAAAGTGAGTGCGGGCTGGGATCAGCTGGAGCACCAGGCTCATTCCTGTGACGTTGTACACCCAGTCACAAGTCCCTGCTTTCAGGACGCCCAAATTGAGTGTGGGGCTCGCCCTTCACAGCCCAGAGCTCTGGCAGTGATGTTTTCTTTAACTTGTCCTGCGTTAACCATCCTCATCCCTCCTGTGCTGTCCCTTTCCCAGGAAGGCTCCAGGTGGCGCACTCGGTTTTTGACCATTTCCCTTCTCTTTCAGGGGAAGAAAGTGGACGGCGCCGCGAACGCGTACGCCATCAACGTGTCGCAGAAGAGGAAGTACAGGTTTGTGTCAGCACACCAGGAGGCTCACTGTGCTCCTGCAGCTGCACCAAATTGCCACGCTTTTCTGATAAAACATAACGTTGTTTACGAGGTAAAGTGGTTCAGAAGAAATTTAAGTCCAAGCTGCTCTCTGTAGGCATAAACAGGGGGCAATCTGGCTTCTTTTTGCCCTTGGTAAAGAGTTTGGCTGGCAGAGGTAAGAGCCCTCACGTTCTTCACTGAAACCACAAAAACAGAAAGATAAAGAGCACGCAAGTACGTGGCACGTGGACAGGGCATGCTGGAGGCGGCTAGAGCCGGGCAGAGCTCGGCTCTCCTGCTTCTTGGGCTAAAGGTGGACTCCGTTAACCCCGTTATCTGCAAGGCAGCTGGGGTGCGGAGCCTCCAGAAAGTGTGGGGCCAGGCTTCAGCCCCTGATTGAACACGTCGGGTCTCAGCGAGGTCAGGCAGAGCTTTTTTTGGGCCTTCATTTGCACAGCTGGGTGGGGAATTGGATGATTTGTGGCTTCTCTGTGCTGTCACAACCCCCATCAGGTGTTTTCTGATCTGGAAAGCTGCCAGCGGATCAGAGCTGGGAGCCCCCTGGTGTTTCGGTGCTCCTGGCTTGGTTCCTGATGTTTCCTTTCCTCCTGCTGCAGGCAGTACATGAACAGGAAAGGAGGCTTCAACAGGCCGCTGGACTTCATCGCTTGATGGGGGGCTCGCTGCGACCTGCGAGGAACGGCCCCGCCGCCGAGCAGCACCGCCTCCCGCACCTGCTGGTGGCTCAGAGACAGGCTCCAGGCTTCTCCCCAAAAAATGATTTTAGGGTTATTTATAGCGAGATTGGGTCTGCTCCCCCTGCCCTGTCGGAGGAGGGAGTCACAAGCACGTGGTTTCCTGAAGCCGTTGTTTTTTGTTGCGTTTGGTTTGGTTTGTTCCTGCCAGTTGTGTTTTTCCCATTGTGTTTTTTTTTTTTTTTTTAAATAACTCAGTGTTGTCCATTGCAATTAAAAACTGTATATATTTTTTCCTTTTTCTTCTCTCTAACTGTGACAACACCACTCGGGAATAAAAGAGGAGGCAGCTGGGACTACCCGAAGTCACTGCATGCAGCAACAGCATTAACAAACCGTCTGCATTTGGGGCAGAAAAGTGTCCATTTACTTTCTCTTCACATATTTATGGGCCAAACCCTGTGCTTGGGCAGGGTTTCTCACCTCAGAGCTACACTTTCAAGCCTCTTGTGAGGGTTTTGTCATGTCCTGCTCAACAGAAATTACCTCGAGCAAGTCTACTGTGACGATTAAGGGAAAGAGATGTGTGGATACTGCTGAGCTCTTCTAGATTGCACCAGGTAGGCCAGATACCTGTGCAGCAGGTGTGAAGAGGATAGCGCTCATGAATGAGATGAGAAGTAGAGGAAAGGCACTTAGAGGTAGTAAAACTCAGTTAACGTCATGTGCCAGGGAAGCTTGAGTCTGCTTAAGGAGTAGCAAGAACAAGCCTAAAGTCATAGCCAAATGAACTGGAGCGGCTGCAGGAGCTGGAACTGGGTTGATAGTAGCACCAATTGCAGCTCGATAAGCATAGGCCAGACCCCAGCACGTTACAGTGAGTTGTGTCACTTTGGAACTGCCAGAGTCATTACGCCTTTTTTTCAAGCATTCTACCAGTTTTTTAGGATTTTGCAGTTGTTCAGGGGTGAATTTCCAAAACATCGGAGGTGCCCACTGCTCTAGATGCTTGCCCATAGCCTCCCACACTCCCTGCCACTCACCACTATCCCACCTCAGGACTGATCTCTGAATGAGTTTCCTAAGTAGTTGTTTAACCTTAAGCAAAGCCTGAAGCATATTCAGTAGACATAACAACAAGAACATGCTGGTCTGAGTATCCCAAGGATATTCAACATCTTGGAGAACTGTTGTAACTAGCTCGGAGGATAAGAGGGTGGTGAAGGAGAAAGGGGAAGTGAACAAGTAGGAGAAAATATCTTCCCCTGTGCCCTCCACAGACTGGCTCCCTAATGAAAAAAGGCAATAGGTGTAACTGCTAATAGTTTCCGAGATATGGTTTCCAAAGTATAGAGTTGACGACAGTGCTGAGTACAAGTACCAGGTTAGAGTCATGACCAAATATTTTATCATATCATAAGCTATTGCTACACAGCACGGTACCGTAACGATCTTAAACCAGGGCCCGGAAAGGATAAACAGCACGACAGGGATCACATACAGGAGGTAACGTACAATAAAACACAATTTGGAATACAGGTGCGGCAGATGCGAGATTAAAGCAATCAACATTGTGACTAGCAACTATTAAGCAGGTCTAATACCAATTTTAGTTTAACACACCCTGATCAGATCTGTCGTTATCTCAACCCTTTGAGCCCCACGTTGGGCACCAAAAGGACTGTTGTGGTTTAACCTGGCCAGCAGCTAAGCACCACACAGCCGTTCGCTCACCCTCCCCCCTCCCTCTCTGGGATGGGGGAGAGAAACGGGAAAGTGAAACGAGAGTTGAGATAGAGACGGTTTATTAAGATAGAAAACAACAGCAGCAACAACAACAACAACAACAACAATAATAGTAATAATAATAATAGTGTGTATGAAACAAGCGATGCACAATGCAATTGCTCGCCACCCGCTGACCGATGCCCAGTCTATCCTGAGCAGCCGGCCCCCCTAACCTGGCTAGCCGCCCCTATATATTGTTTAGCATGCCGACAGATGGTATGGAATACTCCTTTGGCCAGTTTGGGTCAGCTGTCCTGGGTCTGTCCCCTCCCAGCTCTTGCTGCACCCCCAGCCTGCCCGCTGGCAGGACAGAGCAGGAGTGAGGAGCTGAAAAGTCCTTGGCTTGGTACAAGCACTGCTTGGCAACAACCAAAACATTGGCATGTTATCAGCACTCTTCTCATCCTAATCCGAAACTCAGCACTCTACCAGCTACTAGGAGGAAAATTAACCCTGTCCTAACTGAAATTAGGACATATATAGAGGAGGACGTGAAGCTTCTGAGAGAAAGGAGCTTGGTTTAGGGTAAAAATCAGTCCCTTCTATCATTGAAAGGCGTAGGACAGCAGCACTTCAGGGAACCAAGAGATGCTGCGCATTTCTCTCGCTCCCCCACCCCGAGACAGCCACTAGGTGATGATGTTTCTAATTCTCTTTAAAGAAACCTAGCTTTCTCAGGCCCAGGTGTCCAGCTGCACACCAAGGACGTCCTGGGCTAGGAGACGCCAATGTCCTGCTGGTGGGACACGAGACTTGAAGGTCCTGCTGCTGGAACAAGAGGCGCTGATGTGCTGCTGGTGCAGGAGGAGACTTGAAGGTGCTGCTGGTTAGAGGTGCTGAGGAGTGGGCAGCCTCCATCCCGGCGGCTGAGCATGCTACTGTTAATTAGTGCTCTACCCTTCCTATCTTTTTACTAAGGTGGATAGAGAGAAATGCACACATTGATTTATTTCCTGGTAATAAACGTAAGAGTCTTGTATCTACATATTCGCCAGATTCATC
>CM021786.1:706182-810208 GCA_011076525.1 Nettapus auritus | reverse complement strand
AGAAAGAAAGAAAGAAAGAAAGAAAGAAAGAAAGAAAGAAAGAAAGAAAGAAAGAAAGAAAGAAAGAAAAAGAAAAAGAGACACATTTTCAAGATGAGTGTACTGATATTGGGGCTAGCAACAACTGCATGGCAAGTTGAGTCATTCCCAAGTTCCACTAAGGGAAGGTCTGACCTCAGCACACAGCAACACAAAATGGTTATTTCCAGCCCCCTAGAAGCCAGACTTTTTCCTGCACTTCACTCAAAGTAGACAAAGCTGCTCCAGCCCCAGCAAGGCAGGTGGAAACACTGACTTCGGCAATGCTTGGAGGAGGCTCAAAAAACTATTTCCACCCTCTATGCCCACACAGCACTGAATTAGTTGGCTAAATACTGCAAAACCTGCTGTGCTCGTGGAGCTTTGCTGCCTAACAACAGAAAGTGTTTCTGATTTACCATGCTGATAAAGGAGAAATAAAGTGCAAATGCAATAGTTTAGGGGTAGGTTTTTTTCTGCTCTCTTTGAAGTCTCTTTATCAAGGTAAAACCCTCACTTGACAAATAAGCATTCCTTATGCAGGCTGAACACCACCAGCACACATTTTTTCTACCAAAGCAAACAAACAAACAAAACACCCCGAACCCTCTAAAAAGTGTGTTTTTTGTGCAAGTGATGTTACAGCTGCACAGTTGGCACAGAGCTGGAGGAGGGATGTGCAGGACATGCATCGCTGCCGGACACTCACCGCCAAGCGGACGACAGCTCCATCTCCTGTCTGAGCTGTGCCCCGCTCCAAACAGCAGCCTGGAGATGTTTTTGCAATGCTCTTGTTCCCAAATACACCTCCCAAGGCAGCTCTGATGTCTCGGGAGTTGTTATTTCAGAGGAAAACGAATGAAAATGCCCTTACCTTGCCTGCAACTGCTTTCATAAAAAGGTGGGGGGAAGGAGGGGCATGTCCCTGTGTATTGCATACCCTTCGGAGGGAGAAAGCAAGGTGGGACTGCATGAAGCTGACACCTCTGAACTCAGGCTGCAAATCAGATGGTTGAGTGGAGGATGCTTGTAGCATGGTCCTGCCATCTAGCCTGGGCAGGTCGGGATGCAAAACATGGGTTGGAAGATGTAAATTCAGGCTTATCGTTTACTTCACATAAGCACACTAAAAACAACCAACCAACCCCCAGTGCATTATAGGAACGGCTGTACTTGTTCAGCCTAAAAGTGAACCCAAGCTGTGTCCTAAGCCAGAGAAGAGGTGACAGAAAACTATACTCAGCATCATTTAAGTGAAAAAACCAGGCTCAGCAATATTTATCCTTACCTGCAGGAAGATGAGGCTGGGGACTGCCCCATTGTTTTTTGGGGGGAGCCACAATAGTTTGCTTGGTTCTGCTTTGCTTGCAGCAGTGGCTGACCTGCCACAGCTCAACCAGGTTTTACCACACGAGACAGAGAATAGAGACAAAATGCAGGACCCAAGGGCAAAAGGATCCCTCTTTTCTCAGAAGGACATCAGAGAGGATTTCCATCAATTTCTCTGCTGGGAAGGCCTGAAGGAAAAGCAAACCTGAAATATCCACAAAGGGCAAATCCTGGAGCAGGGAGCCCCTACACCCCTGGGAACGGGCAATCCCACAGCTGCCTGTGTTTTGGACAGGGGATGCTAAAGACTGGGACAGATTTGATCATATTGATGCTGGAGAGATGGGACAGGAGGAGTTAGACCCCAGGCAGTGTGGTCACCCCCCAGTGCCACCCTCTCTGCAATGTCCCTTAGCAGTGCAGGACTTCCCAGGCTGCAGATGGTACTAAATATGATGGATTTGGTTTCAGGCTCCCCATGACACAAGCAAATCTGCAGTCCAAGAAGGTATGCCCCAATACTGCAAACTGGAGCAAGAGGCTGTCTCTAGGCCAAACTTTATTGCAAGTCAGAGGGGTTCATTTTGGAGCCCCATGTCCCCATCGAGTCCCTGTGCTCTTTTCTGGAGGGGAAGGAGCATCTTTTTGCAAAGCCGTGCAGTGCAAAACCAGATCCCAAGCACCATGACTGGTGGGGCTGATCCGGCAGTGCCTGCCACCATCCAGGTGCAAATATTGACACTTCCTTGCAGGGTTTGATTTGATTGTATGCTTGATGGGTTTGCAGGATCCAGTTGGCCCCAAGGTGGCTGCAAGTGTGGTGATGGCTGCTCGGCTCCAGCTGCTCACAGAGGGTCCCGTCATGCCAGTGGGGGAAACGAAGACAGCAGCATCCTCCTGCCTCCCTCCCAAGCCCCATCCCACTTCCCAGCACAGTCACGCACCAGTAAATCCCCACAGCTTCGGCTCGGAGGGGGTCACCCAGGTGCCCATGCCCCCTCCCCACACTGATGCTCAGAACTGCATCCTGTAGCTGACGAAGCAGATGGCATTTGCCAGCAGCAGAGTGGGGACGATGCCATCGTGCTGTTCCCTTGGGGCTCGGCTGGGAGGTCCCCGCTTGGCCCCCAGCTCTGGCCAAACCGGGGCATGAAACCCCCCCACCAGCGGAGGCTGCCGGGCAGCTGGGGGGCCGTGGCCAAGACGGGATGGCCGCGGGCGCCCCAGGAGCCCCATGCCGTATCCTGCGGCAGCACCAGCTGCGATGGCCCCTGCCACCTTAGAGCCACGGCTGGGGTTGCCGCCACCACGGGAGACAGCGCGAAAGCCCCCGCGCAGCCCACCGCCACCACCACCTCCTCCTCCACGCCCCCCGGCTCTTCCTCCAGCTCCACGGCGGCCACCAGCAGCATCGCTGAAGAGGACGAGCAGCAGCACCACCACCCAGCACCAGGCATCACGGGGCCTCATCCTGCACGACCTGCAGAAGGGGCGCAAGGAGGGATGGTGAGCACCGGCATCCTCCTTGTGTACACTGTGCATGCAGCCAACTATTTCAATCCAGATCAGGCCAAGTGATACATCTTATATTTTCTTACATTGTATATTAGGTTATATTATACTACACTACACTAATGTATTCGATTTTGTATGTGATATATTTGATATGTTTCATGTATTTTATGTAGATGATATAGTTGACATAGTTGATGTATTTTATGTAGTTGATGTAGTCAAAGAACCATAGATTGGTTTGGGTTGGAAAGCGCATTAAAGGTCATCTACTCCAACCGTACCACCATTGGCAGGGACATAAAATATATTTGATATATTTAACATATTTATCATGTTATTTATCATGTTATTTAACCTATTATTTAATCTGTTATTTAACCTATTTACCATACTCAGCATATTTAACACATACAAAGTTAACGCGGAGGGTTGGCACTGCTGTTGTGGCACAACCTCCCGCGATGCCAAAATGCGATGCGAATGCTCCTGACTTCCTGAGAAACTGCACCTTCAATTTTGTGACCCAGCAAAAATCAGCGTGGCAGCGTGGTGAGGACTCCCCCCTACTCCCCCACCACCCCTCTGGCTGAGCAAACAGGCTGATTGTGCCGAAGCTGCTGAGCCATCACTGAGCCATGTCGACAAAGGCCTTTTGAAAAGCCAGAGCCCCGTGGCTGGGTGCCTGGGCTGAATGAACTGCAGCAGAGCATCCCTGTGTCAGCATTTCCCCCGGTAGAAGGTGCCAGGCGTGAAACATCCCAACCCCCCCCCCAAACCTGACACATGGGAGGCAGTGCAAACACAGAACTTCCAAAAAAAGCGCTTAATTAGTTAAATTTGCCAACTTTGTCACTGTTAAGAGGACCTGCTCCTCCAAAGATCATAATACCAGATCTTTTTTTTTTTTTTTTTTTACTTTTCTTTAAAGAAAGCCTAGATAGGTGCATGTCCCCATTCCAGATGTTTGCAGCTACATCACTGCTACTGGAGCAGCAAGACTGGAAATGCAGCAGACCTAAGCAGCAAAGCCCCACAAAAATTAAGACTACTTTTTTCCTTCCTATTTCCCTCCCCTTTTTCCCTACAGCATCAACATTTATGGATCAAATCCCAGGGAAAACCCTGGTGCCGAAGTGCCCAGGCAGGGTGCAATGCCTCCCTGGGCAGCTCTCTCCATCCCGACCCCCAGCTCTGGTGCATGCTGCAAAACTGCAGTTTTCACTGCTCCATCCACACCACATCTTATCCTCTTATCCCCCTCTGCCATGCCACATGGCTATGAGCTGCCCTTACCGTGCAGCCGTGGCCGTGCTGGAACTACCTCTTCCTGTCTGCACGCGCGGGGCTCGACTCACACTGGGCTTTTCCCAGCTGATAAAACATCAGCAACAAGGGCCAACGTCACACGTTTCCCCTCCTGCACGGGGAGGGATAAATTTCACTGGGCTGGCTAACATGAGACGGTGGCTTCCAGCAAGCTCAGCCTCACGGAGGAGAAAAAACAAAATGCATCAGGTTGAAAAATTCAGTGGGTTTAAAACAAGCCCAATCAATGCACAGGTTTCTTTCTAGACATGAATTTATGTTCTGGAAGAGAAATACCCAGAGGATCAAGCATGCTAACCATGATGCATGGGGATGAACAGTCTGCTTAAGGGCCGGATAAACCTCACAGCAGCAAATACTCACAAAAATCCCCTGGTGAGTCTCCAAATCTGCAGCACAGGATGCTTCTCCTTAGCGAACACCTCAGCCTTCCTGCTGGCAGTTTTGCTTTTCTCTCTCATAGCACCTAGGAAAAACCAGCTCATGCAAAGAGCCTATTTCTCAGTAGCATTTCTATCCACAAAGTGCTTTATTTTGAACAAAACGGGTTCTAACTCATGTGCCTCCACATGGTATTAAGTTGCTACAGACATTTTTTTTTGTTAATAAATGAAGCAACGCCACAGTTGTCCTCCAAATACATGAAATGCTTTTGTCACTGGACAATAATTTTTGTAACATGTGTTAAAGGTGTAAAAGGTACCATTAAAAAAAGTTACAAAGATATATCGTAAAAAACCTAAGGGACAAAGTCAGAGTTTTAGTTCACATCGAGGTATAAAATTGATATTGCTGGTATAGCGTTGAAGGAGAGAGGCATTTGCCTTGCAAAACAAACCTCTTTTTGTCTCTCCCCCCTCCTGCCATCCTCACCATCCTCACACACAAGGAGGAACATCCCCCAGACTCAATTTCAACACCAGCAATGCACAAACACACAAAATCCCCCCAAAAGAATGAGATGAGGGGAGTTCACAGATGATCTGTTCCTGTGCTGCTCCAGTTTCCTTACAGCATCCCTCAGGAGCAACTCACTACCATGAGCAGCTCCTGCGAGCAGTATTTGGCATGTTATATCTACCAGAGAGGTCTGACATCAGGTGTGTTGTTTCTTTTTTAAAATCCCACAGTAAAATTAGTGCAAATTAGAAAGAGGGGGAAGGTTAGGCAACAAGATGCAGGTTTAAGGGAGAAACACAGCAGAATAACTCTTTCACTGTAAGTCCAACATTCAATCCTGTTTTGCTTTCAATGGCAAAAGCAGAAGAAAGCAATTCTCAGAGGTCCTTTAGGGATGTACGAAAGCTTCCCATCACCTGTGAATTATTGCAATAGAAATGTGCTTTAAAAAAAATCTGAGAGGAATAATTTGTGCTATTTGGCCTCCTCCAGGCATTGCGCACGCGAACTATGGAAGAGAGCATTGCCAAATGGAGCTGAAGTTATTACTCTTGAACACCTGCAGCCCCTCTCGTCCCCATATTCAGTGGCTTTGCCCTTCTCCTGAATCTCTTCTTTTTTTTAGCTGGGGTTTACAGGCAGTTGAGGTTTCAGCCGAAGCCAATTGTGCTGCTGCTAGCCAGCGCCCTGCACCTGGCTCTCTGCATACAAAAAGGAGTAGAAAAAGCATTTGCAGAGAAGGAGCTGTTTGAGGATGCTGCAAAGAAGCTGCCAAGTCCCATGCATGGGACGGGGCTACCCTGAGTGTGCCGGCACCCCATGAGCTTGAATTTTTTGGGTGACATCCAGGCATGGCAATAGATGCATCGAAGCTGCCTGAACTGCTCTGCCTGATGCAGGAGGCTGAGTTGGCTCGAAGATGGAGCGGTCGAGGCAGGTGGGTCCACTCCCAGAGCAATGAGCATTTAGGGTTCAGTACAGGATGTCCTTCGTGCAAACCTCTTGCATTGTAAGCAGGGCGCAGTGCTGCAAACTGCTTCACAGCCTCGCTGGCCCTTCAGAGATCTCTTCCAGCCTTTGTTCGATCATCAGCCGGAGGATGGAGTACCTGGAAAGGCAAAGGAAAAAGCAAAGAGAGCAGAGCCTTGCAGAAATGCTCAATGTTTCCAAGCTCCCCACTGTGTCTGCTTGATCAGAGGTCAGAAATGTTGGGGTTAGGATAAATTCATCACTGGAAAGGAGCCCAGAGCATCTCATGGGATGTGCATAGACTGCAGCCAAACTCTGACCTAGGGGACTATGTTGTTTCGGGAGCCCAAGGCTAGCAAAGGGACAGGCTCCAGTGCAGCATTTTTGGCAGCTGGGCAGGGAAGGGGTTTTGCTGGTGGGAAGCCTTGTGGCTCTGCACCAAGGTTTTAGCAGCAGAAGCAGCGAGATGGGCTCTTAATCCAAATCACTAAGAAAGCCCTGGATAACGCAAAAAGCAATGTCTCATGCATGCATTAGGGATGCCTGCCTTGCAAGGCTGTTCAAATAAATCTTTGTCATCTAATTCCTGCAGCTGAGCCCTTCCCCCTCCCCAATGTCCTGTAAGCTCAGCAGTGCTCAGCAGTGAAATGCTGAGTACGTGCATGCATACTTGCGCATCAGCTTCTTCACTTCACGATCCTCCTCCTCCTCCAGCTTCTGAATGAAGCTCCTCAGGACAGGCATCTCAAATTTGATGTACTGAGCCACCTACAGCGGAGAAATGTGCAGATAAATGTCCACCTAATTTTTTCAACCAAGACCAGTATGCTTCACATCCTGGGAGTGACATGCGCATTGCCCAACAGTTCATTAAGTGCTATTTATGCCCAAATGTACCCCAAAGCACCTCAGCTGTGCCCTGATTTAGGAACAAAGCCACAGCAGGGGCACGAGCAAGCCAGCAGATGGCACAGCAGAGCTGTTTCCCCATGAGCAGCATTTTCCTCAGCTGGAAAAAAAAAAAATATATATATATATATATATATCAATTGTGCTAAAAGATGTGCAGCAGGGAGATTTGGAAGGGCTGAAAAGGCAGGAGACAGATGGAGGCACACCAGATGCTGGTGTCCATGCAAAAGGTGGGCAGTTTTGTATGCCCCTGCAGACAGGAGTTACAGTCTCCTGCTCGGCATTTTTTCCTAGATACTTGTGTCCTTTGTTTAAGCACCCAGAGAGATTTTGAGCTCTGAATTTAACTGTTTCCAGGGATTTTTTGCCACTTTGAAAATGCTGGAGTGAGCCCCATCCTTCTATATGTCAAGTGATAGAAACACAGGAATTGGATCAGTACCTGTGGCAGCCTTGATTGCAACATTTCCCACTGACATTAATACATCTTCACAATTACAGTGGGGTCCCTTTGCTCTCAGTTGCTCTTTAAGCACAGAACAAGGTTTTCCACATGAGAAAGCTTTAAAAGTGGCACAAAACATTGCAGATGGGTGGAAGGAACTGGGAGGCTTTCTCCTCCCTCATGCAAATGGATGATACAGAACAGGGCCACACTGGCAGGAAGCTTTGCAAAGCTAAACAGCATTTCAGAAAGCAGCCCCTTGGTCACCTGCAATGCTTTAAACCCCAGGAGCATGTGTGCTCCTGCACCCAGATGTGGGAAGTAAAGGATGCATGCAGAGGGGCTGCGGCTTCTGTAAAGCAACTTTTGCACCCCAGTCCTTTTGGGGGTGCTCACCCTGAGTTGCCAGAGTGTGCAGCCACCAGGGACATCCGACAGCAGAAAGCTTGCCACAATGTAAAACTCACATCATAGGTGACTTCCTCCACCTGGTCCTTCTCCATGAGGAAGACCTTGGAGACCTGCTCGCAGGGGCCCTGCAGGATGCGGGCGATCAGGGGGTAATCAGTGGCCCTCAGCTTCTGCTTTTCTGCAATGACAAAAGCACCAGTTTTACACCAACAAGGCCACCAGCAGGCTTGGTCATCACAGTGCTGGGCCCTTCCTGCAGCCTCACCTCCGCTGGTGTGGACAATGTACAGCGCGAACTCCTCCGCTGAGTTCTCGATCTGAGCACAGATGTAAAGAGGCATTACATCTTGATTTTTTTCAAACCAAGAAAATAAACATCATTTTGCTCTCCCATTACATTTTAAACTAAGCTCCCCATTACATCTGGTGCAAAGCAGCCCAAGGATCACCCCAACTTGCCTTGAACTTGTTGAGCAGCAGCTTGAGGACCTGCGGGGTCGTCATTGTGCTGTTTATCCGGACATTGGTGACAGAGCCGTACGCCGGTGTGAACACTGATGTCTAAGGGGCACAACGTTCATTTCACCCTAATGAATACCAGAACCCCCATCCTTTACCCCCACAGCAGCTTCCACCACCCATCCCCACCCCACCCCGGTGCCAGGGGCGGGAGCCGGGGCTCGCCTTGTGGTTGTAGAAGTGCCCGTTGATGGAGAAGCGGTGGCGGCGGATGCGCCGCTGCTCGCTGGGGGTGCGGGCGCTGCCCCGGCGACGCACACCCACATCACTCCGTGTCCGCAGCAGCTGTGGCGGCTCCTCTGGCTGCAGCCTCGCAGCACCTGGAAAAGCCAGGATGGGGTTAAAGGTATGGATGGACAGGTGCTTGCCAGTGACAGTAGGATGGGGCAGAAATCACTTCTTTGCTCTGCTTTTTTGCCCAGCAGGGTCCTGGTCCAACATTTCCCTGATACAAAATAGCTGTTGCAAGCCACAATACCCCAAAAACATAAACAGTAAGCCCTTCCTGATCTCTTGCCCAGGACATCCATCAGCCCAGACCACTGGTTTACTTTCCCCCAAAGGAGGCTGTTAATTCACAATTACTGCCTACATCCATGCTGCTACCTGGATAAAACCTCACCTCCTGGGAAACTGAGCACCTTACTCGCTTTTCCATAATTTATCTTTTTTTTTTTTTTTTTTTTTTTTTTTTCTCCCTTAATGAGAGCAGGAAAATGAGGCCAATGCTTCAGATCTCGGCATGAAGACTGGCATGGGTCCAGATTATTATAAACTCGCTGTTCATCCATTTTTAATGAACCTCTCCAGCTCAAGCTGATGTTTTAATTCAAAGCATGTCTGCACCAAGAAAATCTCTTGTGTTCCAGATGCATTTCAGTGACTAAGCACTCACAAGGAGCCATGCACACACATTATGCACTGATTTTGCAGACTTTTGGAGAAAATAAAATAAAGACTTCTTTCTGTGCACTGGCATATGATTCACATCATATGCCCAGCCAAAATAGTGCCTGGGTTATTTCCATATGTCAGTGCGTTGCGGTTATCGCCCACCAATCTGTAATACGTCTCTAGGGCAAAAGAAAACACAAAAGAGTCGTGCATGGGAAGATCAAAATGAGGAAGAGGAAGCGGGAGGACAGAGGGCTGTGCAAGGAGTTTTACAGATCTGTGAGCAATGCAAGGGCCCAGTTCCTTCCCGACTGAGAAGCGGATGAACAGCAAAGCCCAAAGCCAAAAGGATTATCCGGCTCTTATCAGCCTCTAGGGTGCCTTTCCTTAACAGCATAAAAAAAAATAATAAAGCAAGGAACATGTGCAAAATGTCCTGACTGAATGAGAAAAGGTGTAAGGCAGGTTTGTCTGGTGGGAGCCCTGGTTTCCCATTCACTGCTGCCGCTTGCAAAAACGAAGAGTAAATCTGGTGCCAGGGTGAGTAATCTGGGTCCCGGTGGGATTAAGGAAGTGCTGGGGCACGCAGAGGAAAAGCCCTAGAACCTGACCTCAGTGCATGCAGTAACGCGATGGGGAGGGAAAAAACTTTGCAGAAATGTTGACTTCCCCATGGTAACGACACTTCACAACAGCACCTATTATTCCTCCATAAAAGCAGAACTGCCAGGAAGGGGAAGCAGCAACATCCTTTTCCCTACAATCCCAATAGGCCTTTTTCTTCATCCCCCTATTTCTTTGCACACTCCTCACAACACACCCACCTCCCACATTTCCCTGAGCAAACTCTTAGGAAGGGTTTCAGGTCACTGCAATTAAATATAAGCACTTAGGAAATGGCTTGAGCTAACCTAGAGAGGCAAGGACACTGATTTCTACCAAAAAAATAGCCAATTTTATACTTTTACAGATATAATTGGAATGTAAGGAAGCTGGTGCAGAGCATGGCATTGCTCGCAGCGGTACAGCCAAATCCATCTCTGTCTCACCAGTGCTGCTGCCGGCGCCTTCCGTGTTCACTGTGGCATCCACATCTGTAACCTGGATGTCTGGCAAGGTGCTGGGCTTCAGCACCAACCTTGGAAAAAAGAAAAAATTGAAAGGAGGTGCATCATTACTAGGCAGTTGCAAAGGAATTAAAACCATAATAATTTTCCCTCCCAGCCCCATGCTGCTATCGTGTCAGGAGGGAAGGTAAAATACTCCATGAATCCATCCACAACTGGAGAATGCGGTTTTCCCACCAGCTTTGCAGTTTCAACCTGCCCTTCTCATGGCTTTGCCCCCCAGCCAGACCAGAGCATCCCCAAAACTGCGGGCAGTGAGGAGACTGGGTACACCCTACTACACCAGGCTGATGCTTAGAGCACCTGCTAACCTCCTGCAGGGTCTCTGCACAGTGTATTTCCATTAGAAATCCTGGATCCTGGACATTTTTGTTTCCATTTGTAGATGTCTACGTGATGAGTGAAAAGCATGCAGAAAAACCCACAGACATGCTGCTCTTAGTCACTTCTTAAGTGACCATGATGCAGCCCCAGGGTCCCATGGGTGTCTGCAGAGCACAGCTCAAAAATCACTGTCCTGCAGAAATTACTTGTGTCCAGATTAAAATTCAGCATTATTCTTGTTTTGTATTAAAGTTAAAACTGAGGCTATTTTGGAAGGATCTTCTTGATGGCAAAGGGGTCTTCTTGATTTGCAATAGGGGTCCTTACAGAGTGAAACCCGGTTGCTTTACTTTGGACCTGCCCTCTCTGGGCATTGCATGTTGGAATAAAAGGACTTTTCCTGCACAAAGCAATGACTGAACACAGCCTGCAAAAGACCACCTTGGCCACCACAGACTCATTGGTGAACAGTTATTGGGCTGCGTGGATGAAAAGCAAATATTAATAGCCCTCAGGTCTCATATTCATTAGGAGAAATGATGTCCTCCTTTATTACAGCCACCCAACCGTTACCATGTGACCAAATCCTTTCAGAGACGGTAATTGTGATTGCACCCAGGCAATGGATGCAAAGCACAGCCTGGGCCTCTCTTTTTCCTGCACTCACCCATGCGCTCCCAGGTTGCAGCCCGAGTGCCAGGAGGAGGAGGAGGGCGGCGGGCGGATGCGCTGGTTGTCATCCTGCATCTGCAGGCGGATGGGCCGCCGCAAACCCCACGAGATGTTCAGCAGTCCCTCAACGATGAGCTCACCTTCCTCCTGCACAGCACAGAGAGATGGGCATCACTCTTGCCACCCACACAAATCCTAAAGGATGCACTGGGGAGGAACAGTGTGAACATGGATGGGAGGTGGGTTATAAAGAGACTGAATGGCCAGAGGGTGGTGGTCAGTGGTGCCAAGTTGGAGGCCAGTCACCAGCAGTGTACCCCAGGGGTCAGTCGTGGGTCCCATCCTGTTCAACAGCTTCAAGAATGAGCTGCATGACAGGGCAGAGCATGCCCTCAGCAAGTCCACTGCCAGTCCCACAGCGGGAGGAGTGGTTAATGCACCAGAGGGCTATGCTGCTGCCAAGGGGGACCCAGGGGGACCCCTGGGGAGGAACAACCAGAGGCAAGCTGGGAGCACTCAGCTGGAAAGCAGTGCTGCAGAGAAAGCACTGGGATCCTGGAGGACACCAAGTTCAACACGAGCCAGCAAAATGCCCAGACCGCAACAGAAGCTAACAGTGTCCTCGGCTGCAGTAGGCGAAGTGTCAGCAGCAGGTCAAGGGAGGTGATCCTGCTCCTCTGCTCAGCTCTGGGGAGGCCACACCTGGAGAACTGTATCCAGTTCTGGGCACCCCAGTGGAAGAGAGCATGGCCACACTGGAGAGTGTCCAGCAAACCAGCAGCCAAGCTGGTGGAAGGACGGGAGCATCTGTCCTTTGAGAGTCTATGTCCATCCATACCCGCAGGAAGGTGTGGAGGGGACGCAGCCAGGCTCCTTCCAGTGGTGCCCAGTGCCAGGCCCAGTAGCGCTGGGCACAAACTGGAGCCCGGGAGGCTCTCCCTAGGCATCATGAAGTGTGTCTGTGCTGGGAGGATGCCGGAGCCCTGGCACAGGTCCCCAGAGAGGTGCCAGAGCCTCCTCCTTGGGGTCTTCGCATCTGACTGGACGTGGTGCAGGGCTCTGGGTGGCCCTGCTGGAGCCAGGTGGGCCCAGATGGACCCAGGGGTCCCTTCCAACTTTAACCATTCTGTGATTCTGTGGGAGAGTTACGGGGTTTGGGTCTTCAGTTGCTTTGGTGTACCCATATATGATAAGCAAGTATCAAGGAACGTTGCTAACACGTACTTCTTGGACCTTGCAAATCCAAATTGAATCAGACATTCTCATTTAGTCATTGAGCCTCTCCTGCCAGAGATACACCCCTGCTCAGTGCTGCCCCAGTTCCTTACCTCCCGGTGCCGCAGCTGCAAATTCTGCCCTTCATAGTAGATGTTGTATGTCTTCAAGTGCAGCAGCAGCTCATTTCTGCAAGAAAAAGAGGAGAGATGCTGAGAAGAGCAGGGGGGAAAGCAGGTGTGAAGGCTTCATTTGGGGCAAATTTGGGTATTTCACTGCCTCTAGAACTCCTTTATTGGGGATATCTGCTCTGGGTTCCCTCATGGAACCACATCCCTCTGGCCACTGGTGACCATGGTTTTGAGGACAAGCTCCCACATAACCAAGCTCTTCTCCAGGCTCGCAAAAAGACATAAGAAAACCTCAGTGGAGTCGGTCACAAGGCCAAAAAGAAAGCAAGGCTGAAAAGTAAAATTTAGGAGTTCCTAAGCCTTGGGGTCATGCTGGAGTCACAAGTTATCACAAGTCTATCAGTTTGGCTCAAGGCGTCAGACCCCAACCTCGTGTTCAAATTAAAAGTCTGAGCCTGCTCCAGCTGCTGATATATAATGATAACAATAATGATAATTACTGTGATGATGATAATAATAATAATAATTAAAAACAAAAACAGGATGTCCAAGTACAGCTGTGTATCACTGGGAAACAGTGACTGATAGCATAAGGCAGTCATTAATTTAGCTGGCCTGACTGATTGAGTTTAAGGGTGCTCAGTATCATTGGATCAGTAAAAAGAAGCACAAATCACCAGGATTCGAAGTTATGAGAAAGAAAAAAGAGGGAAATATCACACATATGCTCTATCACCTCATACTTGAAACTTAGGGGTTGATTGCTTCTTTACCAAAGCATAGAAGAGCAATGACTGAGCTAGAGCTGATCAGGACTTCTTCAGCACAAAGCATATTTCAGCAGAAATTCTGTTTGAGCAAAACTGAATGGTTTTAGAACAGCTGGACATGTTCCTAAGAAAAAAAATAAAAATCACTTTAATAACCCTCTCTAGTACTTTTGTTTTAAAGAGAAGTTGCCATTTCCTGCCCCAGAATATCTTTTTGTTTCCAAATCCAGACAAATCATGTTAAAAAACAGGTGAGGCCAACACAGCTGAAACAGCCCATTTGAGCCGGGTTGACCACTCTCCCTAAAAGGCAAAACCCCTGGGAATTTTGCAAATAACTGCCCACCTAGCAGCATCGCACGTATTTTTGCATTACAGCTCCACTGAGCATCTTACTTGGAGATGTATTTGTCTTTTCCACAAGGGACCAGGTATTCGCAGCTGCCGTAATCCATCCTCACGCTCCTCTTTCATGAGAACTGAATGGCAAAGAGACAAAAGCAGTGGTATCAGCCTGTGTTATCGCATCTCGGATACACGCTCATGGCAAATGGGAAACAGAAATTTGTTTGGATTTGTAAGAGCTCTTAGGCTCTGGCACAGCAGCTGCAGACATGGGCAAAATTAAATGCTGCTCCTCCAGCTAAACTGCTGGGTAGGGCAGCAGGAGGGGAAATCAGATAAGGTGAGAACCGTTGTAAACTCACTGAAAATTTAATACTGGCAGAGATACGCTTACTCTAACATTTGCATTTTGAGCAGCCTCCATCCACAGACTGTCACAGCTATACAAGACCTGGGTAGAAATGTTCTAAGTGTAATTTGCTGCTTTTCTCCATTTCTTTTTATAATTTTGTTATGGAGCTCTGGACAGGTAGGTCCTGATTCAACTCAGCTCCTGCTTGCACTGTCCCAAAAATCATGCGACATGCACAAAGGCTGGCCACCTTTCAGAAGCAGTGTGTCCTTGCTCCTGTGTTGGTTTCTTTTTTTATTATTTTTTTTTTAATTTAATATACAGCGTTCATTGACTTTTCTTGCATTCCCTCCAGTGCCAAAATACCCCCATCTCTCTCACACAGACACTCAGAAACTGTCCCAACTGTTTGACCTTTGAAGAGGCCTGGCCTTTAAAGTGCTACAGACCATAATCAAATGATTTGGGTGAAACACTCAGGATCACTCATTTGCTTGGAGTAATTTGCAAAACCAGCACTTAAGAGAATTTGAAGTGCAGCTATGGGACGATTTTAGGCTATGAGCAGGGGCTTCTGAGGTCATGCTTCTTCCTGTGTGTTTGTGCAAATCCATGTACAGATGGGCTCTAATGTCACTGAGGTCTCTACATGCACTCCTCTCCCTTTTCTCAAATAGAAAGCAAAAAAAAAAAAAAAAAAAGAGCATTTGATGCACAAACTGCAGTTTTCTCCACTTCCTGCATTGCCCAGCACTTCACAGCCCCTGCACACTCCCAAAGCCCCAGGAAACAAAACTGTTTTACTGCAGAAAAACCACAACGATGCCCAGAGAGATAAATGACTCAACCAAGGCCATGTTGCAAAACCTGTGTCAGGGGAAGGCACTAAACCCCAAAACAGAAGTGCAGCAGCAATCCCTGCTTCCTACCCCAGAGCTGTGTACACTTGCTTATAGCAAATAAACTGTATGCAACACGAGAAATAATTCTGCTTTGCACTTCAATGCAGAAAAGAGGTTGCAAAAGCAAAGCCCACATTTAAGCTGACAGCAACGTGGGGAAGGGCAGGACGAGCCTGGGACCATGCTCCTGCTCTCCCCGCAGAAAGCAGAAGAGAAACCCGCCTGCAGAGCTCACGCCTCACAGCGGAAAAGCTGACAAAGCTGTGCGCTTCCTGACAAAGCTGCTGAAGAGTTGCGCTGCTGCCCCAAGCTGTCTCAAGGCAAAGCCGAGCTGCAGATGCATGCCCAGAGTGCCTTTTCCCCATCCACACTGTCCACTGCTCTTAGCAGGAATAGGCAAATAATTTAATAACCATATGTACATGTAAAAAAAATATATAGGGAGGGAGTTTCGCAGCCTGCTTTTGCAGGAATGCCGATGTTCTTGTGATAAATCCCAGCACAGCATCTGCATGGCACCCAAATTTGGGGTTTACGCAGAGCACAGGCAGCTGTGATACACGGGCTGGTGTTGATGTCTTGCTCGTGGGTGTCCTCTGAAACCAGATGAAGACTCGGTGGAAACTACCACTAAGGAAGGATTAAATTACATGGGTGCTTCCTTGGGTCATGCAAAAGTGTTGCCAAAAATATCAAAGTGGCCAAAAACCCCCTTTGCATTGCAGCTGAGCAAGGGGTGGAGCCTGCTCTAACAAGAGGGAGTTTCACTCCTAGTATCAGGCTGATAAGGGATGAAGCCAAACCCATTTTACCCTATTGAGGTAAAATCCAGGCATTCTGAAGCAGAAGGGGAGCCCCAGAAAGCAGGTTTGTGCCCTGAATGCTGCCGCTGAGGAGCTGGGTTTCCTGTTTACCACCTTGCAGCCCAGCCGGCGCTACCAGCTTCACCTCCGTTATCACATCCCCTTCCGAGCAGCCAGGAACAGGGCAGATTCTTCCTTTTTTGGCTCTTGAGAGCATCAGGCTGTGCATGGAGCAGCGTGGCAGCCAACAGAGATCCCCAAACAATGACTGACAGATTTTCAGCTATGGCTTTGGCAAACCTAACAGCACTGGAAATCACCAGAATTAAATAGCTGGAAGCATGCAAATTGCCCAGCTGGTTGCTCAACCTCTGCAGCTTGGCATGGTCAGAATTTCCAGGCATCCCCATGCATCAGTTTCCCATTCTGATGCATTTCCTTCATGTCTGTCATGGGCTGAGATTTCATCACCGGCTTGCAGGGCAGCCCGAGGGCTGTATCAATACTTTAAATTAATCAAATCAGTGCTCCCTGCTGCAGTGGCAGGAGTACTTAGCACTCTTTGCCTTCAAATACGACCCATCAGCTGCTATCACCATCACTTTCAAACCCAAACATGACCCCCCCCAAAAATAGCCTTCCTAAGGTCATTTGCCTGATCCCCACAGCCCCATCTGCTCCAGAGCGCAGAGCAGGATTGAGTGCCTGCTTCTGCAGAGCTCCTGGAGAGATGCCCAGCCCAAAGTCAGCAAAAAAAAGGGGAGGGGGGGGGAAATAGAAAAATAATTGATTGCATTTTTCAGTGGGAGAGAGATGGCGCAGCTCTGTTCCTGCAATGAAGGGTTGTGTTTTCCGGGACTGTTTCCTTGACCCCCTCCCATAGCTCGCTGCCATGGGTGCTCCAGAGTGGGAGAGCGGTTTCGGCACGGCTGAGTCCTCCCCCAGCTGTGTGAGGGATTGTGGGAATATCCCACTCCTTGGGGATGCTTCTCCTGCCCAAACCCTGCCCAGGGCATCATGGGGCGGGTTTCAACCAGCCCAACAGCGCATCCATTGATCCCGATGCAATCAGAGGCAAAGCAGTATCCGAAGGCGACAACAATTCCCTTGTAGGCACGGGGAGCCTCTAAGAGGGCCTCGCTCCGTGCTGGGCAGTGGCTGCACGCTCTCACCCCGTCCTGGCAGATCCCGGCTGTGCTTTGCTCGTGCAGCGGTGATGGCGCAGGGACAGCTCTGACCCAGGCCCTGTTTTCAGGCTGGGATTTCTTCCGAGTGGTCTTGCTAAGCGTGAAGGTGCAGCAGCTCCATTGTTTTCCTGCGCTGCTATTGTTCGCCAGCACAATTGTTCAGCTCTGTCCTGCGAAGGGAAAGGAGGTGAGCAGTGAGCGGTGGCAGAGCTGCCAGCGGGCGATGCCACCCAGCCTGCGGAGGTGCTTGGGGCACGGGGACGAGCCAGGGGACGAGCCAGGGGACCCCCTGCCCGTGCGCGGCAGGTCAGGCCCCCCAAGCAAAGCCAGCAGCCCTCAACGGCTCTTTGGGGGCCGCAAGGAAGGACCTGGGGGCGGTCGCAGCCACGGGCCTGTGTTGGAGGCATCGTGCCCAGGTGCGGGGCGCTGCGGACGCCCGCGGCTCCCTCCCAGCCCGCAAAGAGCAGCGGGCTCCGAAAGAGAGGGCGAAGCCCAGGACGTAGCGGTGCCACCCCGGGCGTGGGGGCCAGACCCCGGGCTGGGGAAGAGCCGCCCCGCCGCGGCTGGGGCTGCGGGGCCGCCTCCGGGGCACCCTCCCGCTGCGCTGGGGACGGGGACGGAGCGGGATGGCGGCCGCCCCCGACCCGCCCGCACTCACCCGGCCCCGCTCCGCGCCGCTCCCGCCGCTCCGCCACCGCGTGGGGCCGCCCCTCGGCGGGGCCGGGCGGGGCGGGGCGGGGCGAGGGAGAGGGCGGGAGCCGGGGGCGCCCCGACCCCAGCGCCACGGCCGGGATCCCGCAGGGCGCCGCCGTCGAGGGTCGGACTCCGGGCCCGGGCCCCACGGGCAGCCCGGCTCCAGCAGGGGGTTGGACGCGGGGTGGGGGTGGCTGGGACCGGGCTCCCAGAGGATGCCGCATCCCGGGTACCACGCCCGGGTTCCCGGCGGATGCCCCATCCCAAGCACCCAGCTTGGAGACGCTCCCATGATCAGCTCCAGCTCCGTGCGGAACTCCCTGGGGGACCTTTTCCAGGCTTCACCACGCAGCCTAAAGAGGTTGATTCACCCTTAATATGCCCCAAACGCTGTGATACTGTGTCACATCCTTGCACGCATCGTACCGTGCCGTGTTTCTGGGACGGTGCGGGGCTGTGTGCTGTCAGCACAGCCAGGCCAGCATTCTGTCCACAGCTGTGGGATCCTGCCTGGATCCAAAACCGCCCACAAAACGGGGATTTAAGAGGAAATAAATAATAATAATAATAATAAAAATGAGCATGGAAGCAGATGTTGCAGCACAGGGTGGGGGTTGCCTCCAAAACACTGCTCAGCCTCTGCTCCTGGGGTCCCATCCTGCCATGTGCCCCACGCCACCCTGGGGAGGGCTCGGGGAGGCACAGAGGCATTGAGTATTCCAGAAGCGCAGCGGTGCCTTTGTCTGCTCTTGACCTTTCCCAGTGCTTTGTGGCTTCTCTGGGCCTTTTTTTCCTTTTTAAGGAATTTGAGTAGAAACAGCCCACACTGGGGGAAAAAATTAAGAATCCCAAACCAAAGAAGTAATCTAAACAGCTGGTTTAGCAAAAGAAGCAGCTCTTAACAACTGCAATATTGTAATTTTATTTTTTTATTATATTTTTTCCCTGTTTGTTTGTTTTTGACTTGTATGTAAAATATGAGAAGTTCACGAGGAGCCATCTGGCTGGGGAAAACACTGACATCGCAGAAGCAGGCAGGAAGGGGGGGGTGTTATTATTTATATTCCAGCAGCATCTTCAAGTGCTGGCAGAGATGAGAGGCCCTTTGTGGCAGGGAGAGCCTGGCCACACTGCACAATGGAGAAGAGTCGACTGCGCTGTGCATACCCCCAAAACTAGGGGTTTATTTCCAAAGCAACCAGAGCAAAAATAAAATGGGGGAAAAGCAAGCAGGATTTTGCTGCGGGTACCTGTGCAGGCACAATGTAGCAGAAGTGGGGGTAAATCCTGATTTTGTAGCACCTGCTCACCGCCCTTAGCATGCATATGGCCTGCAGCATGGGTAGGATGGAGCCCAGATGGAGGCACTCATTCTCATCCCACTCCTCTTTCCACGTGGAAGCTGCAGTGTGCAATTAGTTGGCCCAGGAGGGGAGGTGAATTTAAGTCTCTTCATAAATGGCAGACCTCACCCACACAGCAGCTGTGAGAGCAAACCCAAGTGAAAAAATAGTCCCACAACTCTGCCCTGCCGTGGTCCCTCCAGCTGTGACAAACCCAAGCATTGCTTCTTCCTGCTGCCAGAAATCTCCCTGGAAAAGGAGATTTTGAAGTCTGCCATTAGGTACACTGTGCCCATTTCACAGGTTAAATCAGCATTTCTGTGCTAAATGGCATGCAGGGAAAATGGCCGGTGCCTTTTAAACCTTTGATTTTGATGGATTTGTTACCATTCCCATTAAGTGAGGCAGGATGGTGAGGACCCAAGTGTAGGGCATTCACTCCAAAATACTCCCAAATTCGAGTATTTCCCCCTGGACTGAGCAAGCATCCAAATTCACTTCTTTTACACTTCCCCCTATTTCAACTTTAAGACCCCCAAGATAATTGTCAGTGAATACCAAACAGTACTATACACTTGGAATCATGCTAGTTCAGGAGCATCTGTTAGCCGTTACGCCGCCTCCAGGAAGCAGATGGGAAAAGATGTGCTTGTCTAAGGGATTTTGTTCATACCTAATACGTATTTCTTCGCAACGTGGTTGCTGCCCCCATTTCAGAATAAACCAAATGTCTCAGTCATTCTGAAAATACTTCTGAGATGCTGCCCAGCGTAAAGCCCTCCTTTCTGAGCCGCTGCAGCTGACGCTAAATTTTGATTCAGGCAAGACGCAAGGAAGAAATCCAAGTATTTTCAGAGCTCTGACCCAGTCAAAGGATTAATTGAGATTTAGATCAGAGTGATTGTCAGCGTAGCTTACAGATACAAACATATCCCAGCTCTTGCTTTAAGTGACTTTTTACCATTTTTCTTCTGTTGCCCACTGGTCTATGCAGTTTTCAGACTGGTGCTGTGACTTAACCTGTAGTTACTTGGGTGCCTTAACTCCTCTTAAAATCAATGGTTGTTCAGACACCTTGAAAGCTGATAGATGACTGAAGATGCTTTGTTTGTACTCGGACAGACATTTCAGCTCCTGATTTGCCATAGGTAGCCAGTGAACATCACTGGCGCTCCAGCTAACTTTAGGGATTTAGTGTTACGACCCCAGCTAAAACATCCAAGTTCATTAAACGGGTGAAGATTAGGCAAGGTGCTATTCAGGTTATTTATTTTTAAATGTTGCTGAAGAAGCAGAGTGATGCAAAGCTTATTTATCTTTACATTCTGCCTGAGAGGACCAAGAGCACATCTCCAGATACACCGTCAGCGTGCCCACTACCCCTGCGGGCTATTTTGGCCAAGCAGCAATCCTGACAAGGGGCCCCAAGAAACTTCGCTTTGGCTGCAGATTGCTAAACAAAGGGCAAGAATTTAGGCAAACTCCCAACCCTAAGGCTTTACCAAACCAGAGGCTATTTCCCTGCTGTTAACACTTTGTTGTTGCTCACATTCATAACTGCAGAGAGTCACTCAAAGATGCTGCTCAGTGAAACTTCCTAAGGGAACTTGAAGGCTGTGGGGTTTCTTTTTGTTAGGAAATCAGTCACTAGAAGCTTTGCTTCATGGACACTGCTCAGCCACACATCACTGCTGACTATGGGAGTGCCTTTATATCGTTTGTCTGCTCCTTGGCTGCCTAAACTGGTCCAAGACACACATACTGTGTATGATGCCTCTTCCAAATAAATCAAGAAGATTTAAAGTGTTTTGAGCAGGAAGGGTCAGGCAGATGTCTGCGGGTTGTCTTTTCAGATGGCACTTACTATGATGAGATGTGGGTCTTCACATCACCTGAATTCCCAAACTATCGATCCTACTTTTAAGGGAATGTTAAAAGCAAGTATAACACCATGCCACCGAGTTGCATCTATGCCCGCATTTATTTATACTGAACAGCTTTAAAAATACAGAATAAAATAGCTTTATCTACTATTATTCACAACATCTGGTCCAAATATTACATTTTTAAATATTTAATTGTTTAATGAAGCAATGTTAGAAAAAATATGAAATTAAAAAACTCCATAAAAGAATTACACATCTCAGAAAAAAAAAAAAAAAAAACCTCTTGCTGTTTAACAAAAAAGTTTTACAGCCAAAGTCAGTCACAAAATATCATGAAAAAAGAAATATTTATCCCCACTGCCTAAGAAGTTTGTTACGCCAAAGGTTGTTATAAAGAGACAAAGTACAATAATTTGGACTGGCAGCAAGATGACTTACCTGGAAAGATGTAGTAAATGCCAGATAATACACAAGGCAATTCTAAATATCTCTCTCATATCAGTATGTATGGATGGCAATGCACAGTCACAATCGAATTAGAACTAGACAGGAATATTTTGGATGTTTCTGAACACAGATCCCCAATACTTAAAAGCAGCCCAGCACTAAGCTGTATAGACTCGTGGGCAGAAGCTAAACACTGGCAAACTTGTGGCCTCCTCCAATACTGTAATGACCTACCATAGCTATAGAAACATGAGAGCATAGAGTATCTGTCATCCCATGCCCCAAAAAGGCTGTTGGCCTTGGCAAGAAATACTAAGAAACATGTACCTAGTGGGACGTTTCTGGGGAAGAAAAAAAAAAAAGTGACCCGCGGGGCGGGCGCGCCCCCCCCCCCAAAAAAAAAAAATAGAAATAAAAAAGTGGATCATGGTTTAAGAAGGCCACATAAAAGAAACACTGTAAGCTGTGCTGGTCTGTCACATGCATTTTCTACATTGATATACATATGTTAAGCACAAGTTGTTTTAGATTGTATAAACATCCAATGGCTAACTGAAACCACTAGAAGCTGGCTGTTGTTATACCACATGTGCCTGTAGTGCTGTTTATACCACAAATTACACAATTTTTGACACCTTTTGTTAAGAATACGTAACTGACTGGCCCAGTCTCACTTGACTGATGCTCCTTGTGGTATAAATAGTACCAAGGATTTCAGTTTGCAAGTGCTAATTCTGCATTGGGAGTATCAAGATCTCAGTAGGGAGATGAACAGTAAAGAAACCTTTCAGTTTTTGGTAGAAACATAAACATGGGTAAATAAAGTATACACAACCACTATAGATTCGTCAATGAAGAAATTCTACCATCACATGACATTGTCATGACAATCATACCACTCCCTCCCAGGAGAACTGTGGTAATTATCCTGAGTGGAAATGTTATTTTTTAATATATGGAAATAAAATACTGCAATATTCATGTACAAACCAAGTTGCCATATTTAAAGTCAGTATTAAAAGGCATAAAGCAAATTCTGGGTTTAAGTTTGAACTTTCTGAGCGAGGCAACTGGTTGAGTTCCTCTGCCAAACACATTCCAATATGACAACATTAATCATAGCTGAGTTCGCTATGAAACCTAAATTTCTATAGGTATAATTTGCAAGTATTTGCTTTAGAAAAAGTGTTTAAACATGTTAGCAAGAATTCTTAATTTAACTTAAAAAAATACAATAGAATATCAATTACAAAAGTCCCAAGTTATGTTGTTTTGCATACATTTATACCATCTTAGATATGACAAAATGATATTTCTACCATGAATATTTGCCCTTCCATCTTAAAGTTTGGTTGAAACATCTCATCGCCTCTCATCTCTGAGGTGTTGTCTTCCGTATGTGGTTTTGCTCAACACAGCAGTTTGAAAGGCAGGCAATTACCTATAGGAAAAGTACAGTATTGCATTTACAGCTATATTTCTATATCCAGCCACCTTTACACATCAAATCCTAGATGTAAACAGCTAAAACAAAGAATTTAAATGCTTTTCAAAACTGCAAGCTAACCCTCTGCAACACATCTGCCAACAACAACCGCACAGCAGCTCAGACTGCAAACTATGCTCTTCCAGGTAAGAGCATTTCACAACAGCCACTCTAGGACTCAACTGTAGAAAAGTGTACATGGGAGTAGTACTTAGGGTCCGCAATCGCCTGCCACAACTGTACAAAAATGGGGGCAATTCTGAGCATTTCCATCGCAAAGAAAAGTAAGCATTGCATTTGCATCTTCTCTGGGATTGTTTCAGATGCATCAGAAAGAGAAAGGGGAGCTTCTCTTTCCAAGGCAAATTATGTATCAGCTCTGTCCTTTGCTCACCTCAAACCACTGAAGAGATGCATGCTTTAATATAAATGTTTGAGGTGCAGCAGACGTATCAGAACGTTCCCTGCACGTCCAGGGTACCACCACTAACTTCATCATAACCTTTCCCTATGTATTACAGGTGCTTCAGCAGATCTCCATTGCAAAATTGAGGCCCATCTTTAACCATTTGTGTTTGTAGTACGACTGACAGTGTTGTTACACGTGATACAACTTTGGTTACAAAAATGACTGCTAACTACAGCTACTTATTTTAGTGTTACCAAGTTAAGTGGCAAGAAAAGCAAAGCATGCCAGCTAAATGCTAGTGCACTTCTCAGCCAGTCAACACAATCAGTACGGCAGAATCAAAAGTTGAGAAAGAATTAAATCCAAGTTTGACAGAGTAATTTGACTTCACCTATTCGGATAGTCTTTCCTACACTGCAAGAAAAGGGCGGTATTCTGCCTCATGAAGAAGGAAAAAAATCCTTGGAGTTGTTGCCCTAATTTAACTCAAGTGTCTCAAATTGTCTTGGCAATTCTTTCTGACATGCTCAGTTAAGGCAATACAGAAAACGTACAGCTTTACTCCAGCCAAAGGTGAGAGAAGATAAAACACTATTTCTCATCATCTGACCTCTTCAGTGTGTAAGCATTCAATGTGGTCAAAAGAATATTTGGGGAGAAAAGATTAGAAAAGCCTCACAACACAGCTGTCATTGCTGTGCTCAGTTCACAGCATCATTGGAACTGAAACACTTCAGTATTTACAAGGTGGCACTGTTCTCAATACCAAAACTTTGCCTCTCTCAACATTTTAAAGATAATCAACTTTGGCATTTTACACGATAATAACCACCATATACAGGTGTCTTGTTTTGTTTGTTTCCATTTTTAGTTTATTTACTTATTCTTAACTCTTCCATCTCTCCCACACATCTTTGGTTGCACATAAATTTGGGAAATTTGGAAGCTTTGTGTCACTAATTAGAGGTTTCTGCACTCAAACTATTTGCAAGTGGATGTGGAAACCTAACACCTCACTACCTGAAGAGCAAAATTTCAAATGATAAAAATGACTTAGTTTCACAGGCAAACTAACCTTGTCTATGACACAATAACTCTTCCGACCAGCTTTCGAGATAGTCCAACTGACACCAAGACTGCAAACTATTGAAAGTTCCCTGAAGCAGGGACACACACATGCTTTGTTACGGAAAAAAGCGGCATAAAATAGTTTCTGGAAACAGCCATGACATGCTGAAAAGGATATCAATGGAATCATTCTGATCCTACACTATTCAGTACTGATCCATTAAGCTCTTTCCTTGCCCTCCCCACCCCAACCCTTCCATGCTTCAATAACCAATAACATTCACGTGGAAGTAGACTCAGAGAAAACAGAGTTCCTGCGCTCCTGTCCAGTAGTCAAACTTTGATAAATATATTAGTGAATTACAGGATCTACTGTTACGTTTTTCCAGGAATACAAAATGCAAGCACCGTAGAGCATACTGGCCTTGAAATTACATTACACTACGTTTCCCTGATGATCTCCACAGCTTAAAAATGCTTTTGGGGCCACACTGAAGTCTAAAACTAACTTGCAATAGTAAGAACATTAAACATGAACAAAACTTTTAATTATGAATGCATGACGAGCATGAACACTCACATAACATCAGAGCTGAGACTATTCCAGGAAAAAAAAAATCTGAATGGTGTCCTGATTGGACCCAATACCCGTTAAACCACCCAGTGGATGAGGACATCAAATGTAGTGTCTCTGTCATTTAAGTTCACCTCTCTAGAAGTAGCAAGCTTTTGTTGTAATCCCTCAAATGAGGGAAAAAATTAGGCAATGCAACAGAAAGCCATTCATAGGCAGCACTGGCTCTCAACATCCAAACAAGAAAATTTTGCACAGATCCATACCAGCAAATGCTGGCTGCAATTTGACCATATGGTTTTCCCCACAGGAAAAGCTGTATGCATACAGGTGTTAATTGCTTAGAACCGCTTAACAAATTACCATTTTTGTTCAGAAAACATCTAGCTGGATACATGCGTTTTGCTATAAGAACAGTTATCAGGTCCCATCTGGAAGTTAAGTCTTTTATCTCTATAAAACTCAAGATACGTAAGGCCCTTTAAAGAAAACATATGCCTGGACACCAGTTCAGTGGTTAGAAGCCAGGCAGAAAAAGAAAACATTTAAAAATACAAACTGACAAGAAGAGAGTGGTATCTTCTAAAGCAACAAGCTAACGAAAGTCGGTCATAATTTTCACAGGCAAAATTATAATGGAAACTTCTGTCCTAACACTGGACATTTAACTGAACTACCCAGTAATTTGAAAAATACTCTAATGATTTGCCAGTATAAATTCAGTCTGGTTTCCAGGGATCTGAAAGTATGGAATGTGCGAATCAGTGGTTAGAAAACAGTATCTGTGATTAGACATAATTAGGTTTTTTTTCCCCACAGGAACCAAATTTCCTGGCATAACTAACATTACAAGCAATGAATAAGCCAAAATGGCAGCATCAGGGACTTAAAATCACCGTAAGTAACATTTTCCATAGCACTTACATACTTCAGGAATCTAAGCCCCATTTTAAATAAACAGACTTGGGTATACAGGTATCTGTAGTTTTTGGAAAAAAAAAAAAAAAAAAATCAAACAGGAGTATTTGCAAATTTGACCCAGAGACACTAGATCTGGCTACCACCACCCACAACAGGAAAGCTTTTTTTTTTTTTTAATCCGTCTCAGCTCTGGTTCCAGAATTTAAATGCAGATATACAAAACATATATTTTAACGCTTCTTAATCAGCAAGAAACTGCAAATACATCTCTTACTACAACTAGATAATATAATTTCAACTAAGGCTATACTGTAGCTTCTGAGTCTTCATCTGAACTCCTGCAGTTGCTGCTTTTCCTGAAACCTTTCCATGTGTAACCCATGAAGGTAGGGCTGATGGGCAGGAAGCTGAAACACCTGTATTTTTTTATGAAGTTCATGCCGAAGGGCAAATCATATGTTTCCATGCCATCCAGTGACTTGCTTCCTTTCCCAACCCCTTTCTTCCATTTCCTTATTCCTCTTTCTTCAGGGCTTCCTAGAAGTAAAATAAATAAATAAATAATAGGTACACATATAGATATATACATACACAAACACACACACATATAATAGAGGTAAGAGGAGAAAGAAAGCAAGCCTCAAGTCTCAGCAAAGCACTGGAAAGACCCAGAATCCTCAAAGAGGCAGAAAAATGAAAAACAATACTGGAAATGGCAAGTATCTGTTTTAGTATATATCTAGAAGGTGAGGCAAACTTTTGCTCTCAAATGAATGGAAGCAGGTTTGGATCCTAAAATATTTTTACTGTCTCTTCTGAAGAATTCTCCTCTGGTTTCATTTCTTTTTCCCAGTTATTTTCTATCTTTAAAGAAGATGAAGACCTTAACTTGAACAAGATTCAAAGAGTTATCAAGGAAACTGAAGCACACAGGAATGAAGTGGTCTGCTGAAGGTGTTTAAAAATAGAAGTTCATAAAAACGGCAATCACTTCCTCATGTCCTGCCTCCTTGAAATGAAGTACTATCATCATTCAGTAAGATAGTCGTTATTTCGAGTAAAATGACAAGTTCATATTCTGACCTGGAATGGTATTATCCAAAATAAATGCAACACAGCCACCAACAAACATGGCTGTAGTGAGAAGAACATTTAATACTTGATCAATGCCTGTTATTCCTAGAAGAACAGAAAGGAAAAAAAGTTAGTATTTGATTTTTTAACATATATACATACATCCTATTCATTTAATGTGAGAGAACTTTAAATTAATGTAGTCCATCATGAGGACCCCTTATTTCCAAAAATTCCATGAATTTTCAGCTGCTTTTAAAAATGTCATGAAATATTGTTTAAGTTTCAACCACAGGCAACTGTGCAACTAAAATTATTTAGAAAACTTCAAAATAGAAAATGAAAATTTTCATGATGTAATATCATGTGGACTAAAATAACTCCTTTCAAAAGCCTTTTTTTTTTTTGAGTAGGGCAAGAAGCTTGCGGCAGCAATTCACTGAAAAAGAATGTATTAATAACAAACTAAATCTTCACTTGAATGATTTACTTTTCTAAACATCCTAAAGAAGGTTAGATATGGTCTTAAACCTAGTTCTGAAGTGAGAGCTATAAGAAAATATTTTTTTTAAATCAAGTTAAGTGCTCCTCTACAGCACCTTCCTTTGATGATGTACACTGTCATAACCACTACTGAGGAGGTAGTATTAAAAAAAAAAAAAAAAAAAAAAATCAAACCAAAGCCACTTCTCCACAGATTCAATAAAACTGCAGATTTGCCAACAGTCTGAATCAAGTTCATTAAAATTCAGGCTCAAAGGATGTCTAGAGACAAAAAATATTTGAAAATGAAAACATATTTCTAGTTTTCAAGTTCTAATTTGGTATTTCCCCTTCTTCTTGTAACATTATTTAAAACTTGGATTCACCTTTCCAGTCCTTATTCCAGTCCAGCTGGCAACTGTGTCCTTGCATTGCTCCACAATTTTATCCAAATAAAGTATGACAACTTGAGATGTATCACACTGAAACAATCAACTCAGCTCTCAACACCCAAAATTTTCCTCTGAACGCACCTGCTTTCTTACCTATAGCTTTTGTTGTCTCTGTAATATTTTGTTTTGTTCTTATTCACTTTGTACTTGTATCTACTTTGTATATCAGTATTAGGTAAAAATATGCTTCATGTAAATGGATAGAAACACATACCTGTCACCAATGGATTTTGTTTGAGATAGCTTGGGAGGACAAGCCCAAAGAAAATGGAAAATCCAAGTACAAACAGATTGCGAGAAGAATTTAAATCTATGAACTGGAGGTTTGACAGACCCACAGCTGTAATCATCCCTAAATAAAAAAAAATAGAACACGTCTCAGCTTTTAGACTTTTTTTCTTGGGGGGGGGGGCAAGACAAATGCAGCACTAGAGTAAAAAGATATTGCCACAGAATACACAAAGAGGAGCAAAAAACATACGTTACCAAAGAGAGTGCAAAAGAGGGCACCAAGCACAGGGTCAGGCAGCGATGCAAAGAGAGCACTGAACTTGCCAACCATCCCAAGCAAGAGCATGAAGGCTGCTCCATACTGTATAACCCTGCGACTTCCAACCTGCACGAGAACAAAAAGGAAAGCACACTGGAAAAAGTCTGTCCTCTGTCCAACTTCGTGCCTCGCATTTTATGTTATTATTCTCTTTCAGATTCAAAGCTCCTTTTCAAGCTTCCGCATATATTTTTTTGCAGTGCTGAAACACAGGCTGCAGACCTTTTGCAAATGTCTTAGAGGACTCAGCTATAACATGGCTGCAGTCCAGTTCTAACATAAAACTTTGACTTTGTTTTCGTTAATGTTAACAAAACCATCTGCGTCTGCTATAGCCACTATAACCATGAAATGTGGCACGGTCAATAAAAAAAATAAACCAACAGTAACTACGAGGGATTGCAAACAGATCAACTGTAGTGCAAACAACAACAAAATAATTCCATAAGGCCATTGCTGCCCTTTTACACAAGAATAATATATCTCTAAGTCATCTTCCACGTAGTTCACTTCAAGCAGATGTAGCCTTTCTAGATAGATTATCAAGTGATTTTATAATATTCCTCCAAGATCAGAACTGAATTTGCTTCATATGCAAATCATGGCCGTGTTAACACTGAACTTAAATGTCTGCACTTCCTTCCCATTTTTATTTTAAGCATTCAGACTTCAGGGCAGTAGTTGTCTGGCATTATGTAGTAGTAGTAGCTGGTAAACCTGAATGTTCAATATTTTAAACAGTGTTGTATTTGCTTAAGAGGTCCACTAGAAACAACAACAAAAAATTTGTTACGCTGGTAACGTAGTTTCTGGCAAAGCTCTCTGTAGGTCTTTCTTTTACAGAGCACTATGGATGTTAATTTGTTAATCATGTGTGACTGAGCTAAATAAGTTAAATCAAGAAAAAAATATACGAGGCGTTTTTAGGGTAAAAGTACTCCTCCTGTATTTTTCACTGTTTAACTGTTAGATGAGATGTTCACCTAGAAGAAGCAGCTAGACTGTAAATTTTGGCACTTCAGTAGAATGAGTTAGCCTACAACTTTCCCTATTTAAATAAAAATACTCATTTTCTTATGATCAACAACAACCTTGCCCTAAAATTACCTTGCTGTATGAAATAAGCAGATTCTTTAAAGAAAGAAGAAAAACATGACATTGGTTTATGCAAATTATCATTCTCTACAAGCAAAATAGATTAAGGTCCAATAGAGTTTTAAATGCTACTAAAAGCATCTTCGTCAGCGTCTAGATCAAACTATTTAATTATTCCAAGGAACCTGTACACATACTTTAAGTAATTATTTTGGAGTGCATGAATAAAGATATGCTACTTAGTTCCTTACAGGAGTATCTGTACCATCATCAACATTATGGCATAAACTGCCTATAATTTTGGCCCAACAAATGAGTTTTCATCGATTACCCTCTCATCTACTCTAATTCACTCAGACTAGCTCAAAGACTTTGCAGTATTACCATCCAGTAAAAGCCTCATATTTAAATTCTAAAATGTAACCATATACTGATCGGAAGCAAAGTAAATGCTTTCTCAAACGTTGCATCGGTATAATGGGATCACTGGGACTCTATAGTCTTTTGCTCATGAACACAGGAGATATCCTCTCACAAATAAATAGAGTATCAAAGTAGTAAAAATCTATTTTTATATAAATTGAAGTTGCAAAGCTATTAGATTTTTAGGGGCAAATGTTTAGCCAGGAAAGCAGGACACACAGCAATCCAGCTGTGCAATCCTAGAAAAGGCATATTCACTTTTCCATCATGCTCTCTGAACAAACCTAACTAGTTAACTCTGTTCTCTGCAACAGCTGCCAGCTTAACATTCTTTTTTTTTTTTTTCTCTGTATCAAAGCAAAATACATGCTCATTTCTGTGGACTCTTAATAAAAAAAAGCACTGTTAATTCACAGAAATATGAAGTGAGTAACAGAGAGAGAGTAGAACAGAATAAACCTTTCTTTAAGGATTTTTCTAGCAATTTTCTTCTAGGAAATTTCCAACAACTCAAAGGAAGACTTATACAGACACCAGATGGTGCTATTACTATTTATATTTTATTCCAAAATAAACAGAACCATCCTTTGTGCAGAAAAAAATGGCTGAAGGTATCATCTATATTAGATTAATATCTAGATTAATATAATCTAATATCATCAACAATATTAAAGCAAGGGGGACGAGCTATTTTAAGTGGAGTGCATGCATTTCATATCTTGTATTCATTAAATAGATTTATAGCTTACAAACCAAATACACACCAAGTTGTACGTATTTGCAACGTACATTTATCTTACCAATTTTGCTGGTGTTTCTTAACAAAGTTAAATTAACAATGCCAAGCAAATCTCTCTGCAGTCCAAGGTCTCTCAGTTCAGCAGGGCATTCAAGCACACGCATCCAGTTTAGTGTGTGAACAAATTAATTTCTGAAGTGCTTAACTATTTTGCTAAGTAACATCCCAAAAATATGCATTCCCCTAAGCATGCTCAGTGCTTTATAAACCTATCACAGTGGAGACATACATGCATTTAGCATACATGTAAATTTGAAGCTACTTTGACCACATCTTCAGTTCTAGTTGTGTCAGCGTCACGTCCTAATACAGTTGTGGGTAAGACCTATGGATCTCAGCTTGCATTTTATTTTGTGTCAAAGTGAGACACTAAAAACAGTCAGTCCTCTAGAGATGCTATCAGTCTTGACATCCAAAAAAATATCAATTTCTATAGTTAGTAGTGTATGTGCCTCAAACAAACAAACAAACAAACACCCTTAAGCCTTAGAATACTTTCTTGTTGTTTTTTTTGTTTGTTTGTTTTGTTTTGTTTTGTTTTGTTTTAAATGACAATTTATTTAGTATCATCTGCTTTACATACATTTTCTAAATGCTATTTACTTTGAATGAAAGTAAGATTTTTGGGGTGCTTATCTAGAATGGATTTCTATCAGACAAGGTCTGGTACAAAAGGTTACATGAATTCAGAGTACTCTAGGAAGTCTGTCTGCACAAAGTATTATTTCGCAGAAGAGGATTATGCTGTGAAATATGAAAATGGCATAAGCCAGCCACCAGAGGAGATAAAAATACTCAAGTCACTGACCACTGAATGATCAAGGTAAAGAACATACCTTCGTGATGCCCAAGACACCAATGTTAGGGCTGGAAGAAGTGGATCCATTCCCTGTCCCAAATACTCCATCCAAAACACAGGAGAGACCTTCAATAAAAATCCCTCTGTAATTCACAAACAGAAAAATTGTCAAATTTGTATTAGTGTAGATTCACTAATTAGAAACTTGTAATAGTATAGATGGTGCTTTGTGACTGTCATGCCTATTCAGGCATCTGCACCATAGGATTTTATAATTCACATTTCAAGCTCAAATACACCTGGAAAAACACCCACGGTTCTGTTTTCTGTGTCGTAGATACCCTTGCTCGTAAAATAAGGAAATTACAAAATAATTGAAGTTGAAATTAGAGCTGTTCTTATTTCCAAAATTACGCTTCAAGCGAATTCAACAAGCTACACTGATTCTAGAACTGATTTCGAGTTCTATCCTCACTGAAATTGTACTACTAACTTCCTCAGACTCCAGCAGGAACGGGACTAGTTTTTCAATGTTACATTTGAATCAGGAGTTCAACATGACTGTTGCATCTTCCATTTCAGATCGTTAGCCCTTGTGTTTGACCAAATTTTAACACAATCTGAGAGCACATTCCTGTCTTCTTCTAAGAGGGTTAAAAAATAGTTTTTAAAAAGTAGTGTAAGATACTGAAAAATGCATATATGTATTTTTTTTAACATACCTGTTTATGGCATGAATAGGTGGAGGAGGAGCACATGACAACCTGGCACAGGCATAGTAATCTCCTATTGATTCAATAATGCTAGCAACAACTGCACTAAGCATTCCTATAACTCCAGCAGCTGAAATTGTTGGAAGTCCCCACTGAACTGTGAAGAAAAGAAAACTGAAATCTCTCATGCCACAGAAAGCAATGTAGATATCAAAACATACAGCAATTCATTAATCCTTAATGGAATCAACAAATTACCTTAACAGTAACACAGCCCGGCATGTTTAGTTAAATTAAAGGAGCAAAGGAATAAAAGCCTAACTAACTGCTTTGACCATGCTTGGGAAAAAAACAAAACAAAACAAAACAAAACAAAAACCTAAACGCCACCAAAAAGATTCCTCCTGTGCAGAAGGAAGGAATTTGAATTACTGTTTGGAAAAAAAGGAAAAAATGCCAACAGTAATTCAGATCAGTGAGGCAAATGCGACTTAATTATTGTTGCTCTGAAAACTCAGTTTTTGGTTGCAAGTTTAGTCTACCAAGTAAAGACAAGATCCAACAACCCGCTATCATCACTGCATAAACACCTTCCAATTCCTAATTTTTGTAGAAGGGAAAGTAAGATTAATTTAAGCCTGTAGAAAAGCTTGGCAGGTTTTCCACAGCAATTGCCTTGATGCTTTTTATCTCTTTGAAATAGAAGAGCCTCTCACAACAAAAGGAACTTTAAGTCACACAAACATGAATGAACAAGGCTTTACAAATAAGAAAGGTCTAATCAGGGTGGAGAAAAGTTTTCCGCCTCTTCTTTCCCAAAACCTTCTATTATACATTTTGCTTTAGAAGTGGTTTCTCCTATGAACTAATCAGAACCAAAGCATATGGAAAACCACAATGAAGCTCTTCATTAAGATCTAGTGGTATTTGTAATTTCTATTCCAGAAGAATATTATTCTATTATGATGATGTTTATTTCTGAGCAGCACAAATGAGTTGTGCAATTCTATCTCTGTCCTAAGAAACAGCCTTTAAAAGCTTTACACTCAGAGCAAAAGAATAAAACCATTGAAGATGTCACGTAAAGCATTTTGCGCTGTCTTATAATTCCTTTTTTCCTTTGATAAGCATTGACTAGTATCCTTTGGCTTTCCCATCAGCCCAATTCTAACAACACTTCTGGAAGCCAGGATGTTTTTGTGCGGTTGCCTAACGTTTGTCCTAATTCAAGAACAGGTGTGTTTGGGGACAGGGGAAGCGTATTAAGTTGGAAAAACTCCATACACTACTGATTCCTTTGACAACGAGAATCAATTATTTCCGTAGCTCTCTGCAGGAATTATAACAACATATCATTCTTATTGTATAACATCAACAGCAGCTACCCACAATATCAACATGTAGAGGTAAGTCAACCATTACCTGAAAACCCATGTTACACATGAAGTTACAATCACGTTATTAGGAGTCAAGTGTTACCTAGATAAACCTTACAACTTCAAGCTTCAGAGACTTGGTCTTTCCTGTGTGAGACCTTAAGGTACCATGTTAAAGAGCAAAAGAAGGGGAAAAATGCAAGTGTATCTTGCAGTGAATCTAAATATAGTACTGAGGAAAAGATAGCAGGGTTTCTAAGAAGAACACGAACGATACTCATACACCAACTATTAGAAGAAAACAGCCCTTAAAAACAGACATACTTACAAGGATAAGGAACTTTGAACCATGGAGCTACCAGCAGCACCCCTCGTCGGGCATCCGTGCGAGCGTAGAAGCCATACTTTGAACTGTCAGGGGGAAAGACGTCTGTCACAGTGAAGATGAAACAAAGCAGCCATGACACCAAAATCGCTAAAATAATCTGTGAAAGAAGATAAAAAAAAGAAGCTGTTTAGAATAAACTATAATTGGCAATATTCACCAAAAGCAGTTTCTACACAGATTATCTATTGCACACACACCTGAGTGCAATCTTAAGTGATATTTTAAATCTGAACAAGCAGTAAACCCTGTAATAGATCCACCAAGTATCTTTTTCCTCTAATAAAGGTGCTGTTACAAAAGCTTTAGAATTAGAGTGACTTCTCTCCCCTAACAAATGGATAAGTCTCCAAAAGGGCACTTACATGAACAAGTGAATTAAGTCTACGTTAACATGGAAATATGAGGAAGTCTTTCACATGGAGAAACAGACTATTGCTTTCATAAAACTAAAAGATAATGATCTTGCCGTTCCTTTTTTGAAGGACTCCATTTTAGCTTTCACTACATGCACAAGACTACCTCCTTTTCTATCCCCTTCCTTCCCCTCCCTCATCTTCATCACTTTATCAGCTCCTCTCATTAGAGACAAATGCCAGAACGTTATCTAGCAAAACTACGAGACTATTTCCTGTTGCAACTAAGCCATTTAGTTAAGTTTCTCACCAGCACATTTAAGCTTTAATCTCAGCTTTGTAATGGACTGTACTACCTAGAAAAATTAAAATCAAGAAAAAAGCCCCAAATGATAAATTGGTTTACTTTACCAACTGAAGAACCAGTTCAGCTACTTACAGGGAACATCTTAAAAAGCTGCAGCCTATAAGCTGTCCATCCTTTCTTGGATTTGTAAATGGGTAAGGGAAATTTGACGTTTCTGGCGTACTGAGAAAACAACAACACTAGGAAAATAGTCCTGAGAAAAAAAGGAGGGTAAAACGAGAAACATGCCATTAGCACCAATATTTTAAAAATCCTTCTCAGCAGAAACCTGATAATCCTTCAGGCTGTTCAGACTTGGAATACAAATGTACATGCTAAATTTAGCATAAGACAAAATATAATGAGAGAGCGTATTTTAAATAAATTATTATTCCACAAAATCTAAAACTACATCATTTGTATTCTGAAGTACTGCAACAATAGCCAGCAACAAATAGGTAAACAAGAACGGGAAAACGAATCAGACTACATTTCAAAATCAGACATATTTTCAGAGTTAAGACAACCATTAGCAAAGAGGTAGGCTACATTTCTCTTCTCTTTTTGTCTCAAAATCTGTAACTATGTGTACCCATATCTGCACCACACATAAAGCACAAAGGCTACTGCTAGCAAATAGGAAGAAACAGGAAAACTGGAGGCCAATCACAAGTATACAGTAATTTTTTGCATAAAACTTAAAAGCACTTGAAAAATGTCTGTCATGGGAAAACCTGTCTAAAATTCTTAAGAACCCCAAAGTATGCTGTATGTGCCCTTTAACTTTACATAGCTGAATGGAGTCCCAAAACTAAGATTGCAGTGAGCTGCACCAGTAACCTCGTTTATTACAATTTTTAGATGCCTTAGGTATTATGCACTTCCCCCTTGTCAAAGCTGCTAAGCTTCTCTGTATGTTAAAAATAATTTAAGTCTACAGCTAAAATCCACTGCAATGAAAAATAAAAACCCGGGATGGGTTGTTTAATTCTGAAACAGTAAAAAAAAAAAAAAAACAACAAAAAACCATTTTCCTGTAAAAAGTCTAAAGAGTCACACTGCCTGAAGGAGTAAAGCTTTTCTGAAATCTGAGATTATGCTTTCATCAGATTTATTAAAAAAAAAAATACAGATTTTAAGCTTCCCTCCCTTTTCTATTCAAGATTGGTTTTAGTACAAAAACAAAACAAAACAAACAAAAAACAAACAAACAAAAAAAACAACAACAACAAAAAAAACAGAGCTTTATTCTCCCTCAGTCTCCAGGAACAAAGAGCTCTGCACAAGAAGGGTGTCATTTATAGCCTTTACCCCTGACTAAAGTCGAATGATAAAGACACCTTTTCCTTTGCATTCAGGAAACATTTTGGCATCTCTCCAAAAGTCTATTACAGAAAGATGATGGCCTCCACTCCCTAACAGCAGCTATTCTGGCATATTAGCCTTGAGGACAAGCAGTTACCATGACTTTTATTTGAAAGTGGCTTATATGATTTAAAACAGTGAGGAGGATACATGCATTGCATGGTATGACGGAGGATAAAGCAGGAGACAGATGCAAGAAATAAAAACAACAACTAGAAGTCCTGAACTGTTTCACTGATAACATAAAGATTAGTTTCTCAGTTTGCTTGTCTATATAGTAAGCATAATACCAGGTCATTTAAAATACTACCAAAACTTTAAATACCCAAAGAAACATTTCATTCACCAGATGTACAAGTGTACGAATTCAGGAATACTTGCTGTTTTTACAGAACATAATGTGTTGTGTTTTATTATTAAATTATTGCAAACCAGCACCTGCAGAACAAGCAAGGTCAGAAAATTATTCTGGAAACTGAAAACCTTGTCAAATAACACCTGCAGCTAATAGAGAATCATAGCTCTTACACAGATACTATTCTGCCATGCTAGATAGTGATACAATCATTTTATCTCATCAGAAAAATTGAGACAATTCAAGTGCCCCATCTTGTAGAGATCAAATTACTTTTTAGTGACTCTACATGACTATGAGTTATTTCCAACTAGTGCACAATTTTTGAATGGCAGAAGCCAGAAATACTTAATGACTGGGTAACATTTAAACCCGGTTCCTAAACTCATGTATTTTCTCCATCTGCAAAACATCAACTTTCATAGCAGGTTTCCACATCCAATTCATCACAGGTCTATATGATTGACATAATGTTAGTCTCAACTTGCATGCAATTTGTTTTACAGGAAAACAAGTGTTCCTTTTCGTCAGCTGCTTAACATAAGAGTAATCATGATGCTAACACCCAAAGTAAGAGTCTTAAACAGCCCTTTTAATCATAAGCTGCACTTACAGAATACTTTATATGTTCAAAGTACTGTGCTAACAGATTAGTAAGGTCAGAGTCTGATTGGATCAAGTCATTCCTTCCACTTCCAGAGCAAGCACAAAGCTGGTTGCTATACATTGGATATTCTGCTTCAGCCAATTTCATACTTCCTAAAGTGTGTTTTTCATCCTGATTTGGCTGGTTATCAACAGTATTTCACAGGAAACTTGTCACTAAATTTACAGACCCAGCAGTCCATGGCTCCCCGACCAGCTAGTTTCACAAAACTCCGTTCTCCAAAACTCACTTTCAGCCTCCTTTGCTTCCTCCTCTCCCAGAGCCACTGTGGTCTTCATTCCCAGATTGCTAGCTGACCCTATACCTGTACATTGTACTCCTCTCCATGATGGGAGCACTGCAGTGCTACCTTTGGCAGCCAAGCAGACTGAGGTTTGTCACTGGCACCTCAAAATTCCTCCATAACAACTTACCAGATGGGACCCACTGGCCTAAGACAAGAACACCCAGGAGTACTTACAACATCGCGATACCCCAGTGTTTGCCAGCTCTTTCTCCAGCTGCTTGGAAACCAGAGAGGCCAATTAGAGCAACAGTTGGAGTGATGGTCAGAGGTCCAATGTATCGCAAGAGGGCGCCGGGAAGGCCAAGCAAACCAATCACCACTTCTATCAACGAGGACATGATAATAGCACCTTGGATCTGAACACACAAAAATGGGAAAGAGACAGTTCAGCTGCATCTTAAAGGCAAAACCAAAACATTTCTTTTTCTACTCTGGCTTACAAACTGCAGTTAAAAGAATTCAGTGACACAGAAGAACTCAGCAAATTTTTTGTCATAAAACAGCTCATTAGGTTCAAGTGACTTATTGCTTAAGCATAACACTTATGGTTTTCTTCACAAAACTATTACACAACAGACCAGTGGGCCAGTCTGGTAGTTGTGTGGATAGCACATCACACTGTCAGACAGGAGACCTGGGTTCCAGGCTAACCTTTAAGCTCTCAGATCGAGCCGGCAAGGGTTGGTGGCGCCACGGAGGTGATGCTCCTAGCTCCTAGGGGCAGTGTATGCTGCATTGTTCACAAGTGCTCCTTAGAAGCTGGTATAGAGCAGCGTTGTGGTCTCAGGAGACTGTCAGCCCTCTTGGCTGCAGGGCTCTTGGCAGGATGTAGCTATGGTTTGAACATGGGGAAGAGAGAGGGGTTGTTTTTAATTAAGAAAAAGTTTGCAGCCCAAAGCAACGGGATGGGAGATAAATTCCATGACACACGCCTTAATTTGGACTACGCTATCTAGCAGTCTAGTGTGATGCCTGGGCACAACCCTCATTGTGAGCTCTGCAGAGACTGATGAAGTTCAGACTGTAATGCTGCGAATGGAAAAGGAGTTTGGTATATTTCAGCAAGTATCTTGGGAGAATCAATGTCTCATCAGGATAGTCTCCAATTTAAGGCACCTAGGAATGAACAGATTTGCTGACTGCATTTTACCTTCCATTGGACAGCCTACTGAACAGAATGACAGAAGGCAAGTGATCTGGTAGTAGCTTTCGGTTTGCTGAACTGCTACTGGTGAGCACAAATTGGTAAGTGCTACAAGAACAGTATTCATCTCACTTGCGCATTGTACTGAGTATCTTTTGGAATGTGGCAACTAACTGATTGTATTTGCTGTTCAGCAATGAACAAGTTGAAAAAATGAAGACTTCCATGAAATGAGTAAAGGGATATATTCAAATGAAATTGCAGTGAAAGAAGAAATTGCCAACTTAAAGACAAGAACACACAGATGGTTAAATGAGAAACTTAACTGAATCGGACAGATCAACAGCTAAAGGCTACTCCCACATTACCTCTCGTATTCTGGGATACCAGATGTGCTCAGTATGAAGCAGTTCTGTTGTTCCATTTGTAACTGTTATATCTTACCAAAAGAAAAGACAAAACACAGGTATTTATTCCTCAGCCACTTTTCCATATTTAATAAAAAATAAATTTCTCCTTAAACTGTATCTAACAAATGAGACTTAATTTATACAGAAAAGAAGTTCTGCAGTGCTACCAATCACGTAATATGCTTACATTTCCCAAGAGCTAACCACTAATTTTACCCACTGTACCAAAGTGGAAAAAAAATAACCTCCAGAAATAGAGGTCATATAGATCTTTTTTTTCCCCACCCCAATAAATGGATGAATGGAGAACTACTCAATTACACACTAGGAATCAAGGAAACATTCCAATTGTTGTTTGCCAATTTAGGTTATTCACCGAATGATGAATTGACCCATACCAACAACCCAATCTGACACCTTTTGAAGGTTAAAAGGTTAAAGAGCAAAACGCAGCCAAGGCTCTTTCTGAAAAGCTGAAATAGTGGAAAAATTGCTTTTGCAATCGAAGGTTATCAGACAGTTTTTTCTCTCAACAAGTTGCGTGTTAGGACACTGGCATATTTTGTCAAGAAATACCCAACACAGCCACGAGATCTGAAGTACACCACAGTATGCCTTTACATCTTGGGCACTGAAACCCATGTGGTCTTTCCCAGTAGCTGAATCTGATTACTCCAGTGTGAAAATATGAATGCTTAAAGCTATATTTTATACATGAAAACACGAGAAAAATTGATTAAGTGGTCATGAGTGAATTGAAGAGTGTTATAAACACACAAATAATGCAAGAATAACCACACCCCATTAAAAAGAAAACATCCGGAACTGTTTCCACTTCAGTTTTCTAACCTAAATTAAAGGCAGCCTACACCACCAGTTTTACTGCACATTTTCATTCTAAATAAATTCGCTACCTTTCACGATAGTAAAGGTAGCAAAGAAAAAGTTAAAAAGAACATCCAAACGTCGTTAAAGCCTGCTCTGCAAAGACTATGACTTAAATGAGCAAAAACACTGATCCTGAGGTGATGTTGAGCATTGCTCAGAATTACTACTACAACTTCTCAACTAAGAAGGACTCTTAATGGACTCACTACTTCCAGAGGACACAATCATTTATGGAACCCTTCTGCCATTCTCTATGTTATCAAAGTAATTGTTTTAAGCTACTGCCAGATTTCTTAGTACTAAAAGATCTCTCTGTCTCCCTCCTCCCTCTCTCCCCACCCCCCCAAAGCAAAATTATAACTGGATGTTAACCTTAACATGAACAGGTTTTCTAATAAGGCCTTCGATTTCCCCTTGAAGCTTTCTTACATTTTTCATCTTCTATTTAACTCCTTTAAGTAGATTGGACACGAATATAAAGGTTTAAAACTAGAATTCCACAAGGGATTTTTAGAATTCTTCCAAAGCCAGGAGGCATCAAGTTCAAAAGTTGTAAAATGAGATATTTTTTTTTTTATTCCCTGCTCATTACTTTCAGTTTCTGTTTGAAAAGGTTCAGCAGTTGCACTACGTGTCATCTAAGTCATTTGTCACTTAAATGGGAGCAAGCATAAACGACAATTACCTGTATTATTACATTTCCACTTCTCCAGGGAAAGTATTGCTCTAGCAGGTGCTAAGAATGCAAAAGCACTTGCCTGAAACAAGGGTAACCTGGTGGAAAGGGAAAGAGGAGATGATATTACTCTGTGATACAGTATTGCGTCAGGGTATCAACTGCAGATAGGTGCTTACTCATCCTCAAAACCATCCTTTATCAGGTAGCTACTAAATATGAGAATTTCTTATTAAAAAAGGACAGACATAGAAATGCTAAGACATCACAAGTGAAATCCTAACCTAAGACACTACATGAGTGAAATTATTAACACAATGCCGACAACAGATATTACTGGATACGGGCACATAGGTACCAGATATTGATTTGAGTTTTTGAGTCAGTATCATAACAAAGATAAGGATGCACGTTCTGATGTGAGTACTAGCCAGACTGCTGAACAAGCAGCTTTTACAGTCCCACAACATTAAAAAACCTCTTTGACAGAAGTAAGCAGTCTATATATTCTACCTTCTCTTTGCATAACTTGAAGTATAGTCATTTACAGATCCATCTTTAAGTGTACATGTAAATAACAATTAGGCTGATAAGTGCTGATTAGATGTTCCAGGTGGCTAATAACAATAAACGCAAACGTTGCAAGAATTTCAAGATGACATTCTTAGCATTGGTGTTTATACTTCCCAAAAGGTTCAATATCTGAAGAGCGTTCACCAGCACCAACTATGTATTTATTGAATAAACTGTAGCATGCATAGCATTACAAATATCCAGATGTTACTTAACTACACAGAAGATGCACTTTGAACTATTCTATGAACACCAAGGACTGAATCTCAAACCATAACATGTGAAACAAATGCTCACGTAGCTCGTTACTGCAGTACATTTATGGCTGTTTTACAGCCACAATCAAGTGCATTGATGCCAGTACAAGTACCAGTAAAGGAAAAGAACTAACTGCAGCAGATTTAGATAAAGATCAGAAAAGAGACAAGGAAGATGAAAAACGTCTGTAGGGGAAAAAGATCATGCTCGACAGAGAAGAGATCAAAACAGAAGCATGTTACAGACAATGGCTGTAAAAGTTCACAGGCAAGAAGTTAGAATAGCTGAACTGTTACTGGAAAGGAGTTTGGGCCATAACCAATCTAAAATGTTGATCCACCTACTGCAAACTTTGAAAGCTACATTAAAAATTCAAACTCCATAAAGCACATGAGCCACCAGAGCACACCTGACCTACACACAATTCCCTCTCACATTTCTTCTAGCAAAAACAAACAAACAAACAAAAAAACCACAAAAGTTTTATCTTTGGGGAAGAAATGGTAGCTATGAGTGAATGATTCACCTCATTTTACAAGGTTTGTTGGGCAAACTGAGCAAGCTGGTGCCCATGGCAAAATACGCAATACCTCTAACGAACTGTTACTCCTCTATCCCACCTACACAGTACTCTGTCCCTGCATAATGATTTTGTAAATGTACATTGCAAGAGCATTCTCCAGTGATGAAGTCAGTTGCACCAAGACAAGTCCGGATTATGAGTTTTCTATAACATGAAATACCCTTCTGAAACCTTGCACAACCTTCACTTGGTGGTATATGTAGTACACAGATGTTGCCGTGGGCATTCAGAGTCAGAATTCTCCTTTTAAAGATAATAAAACCATACAATCACAGAATCATTTAGGTTGGAAAAGACCTTCAAGATCATCAAGTCCAACCATCAACTTGACCTACTACTGAGTCCCATCACTGTACCGTGCTTCTTGATGCCACATTCACACGTCTCTGAAATGCCTCCAGGGATGATGACTCCTCTCCTTCCCTGGACAACATGTTCCAAGGCCTAATCGCTCTTTCCATTAGGAAACTCTTCCTGATATCCAGTCTAAACTTCCTGCTGGCTCGTGGTCAGCTGGCTGTTGACCAGCACCCGAGTCCTTTTCTGCCAGGTGAGCCTGCACTGTGTGGGGTTGTTGTGACCCTGGTGCAGCACCCAACGTTTAGCCCTGCCAAGGGCCGTACACCTGGACATGGCCCACTGATCCAGCCTATCCAGGTCCCTCTGCAGAGCTTTCCTACACTCAAGTAGATCAACATGCCCACCCAACATGGTGTCAGCTACAAACTTACTGAGGGGGCACTGCATCTCCTCATCAAGAGTGTTGATAAAAATGCTGAACAAGGCTGGGCCAAATCCTGAGCCCTTGTGAACACCACTGGTGACTGGCTGCCAACCAGACTGAAATCCATTCACTATGACTCTGAGCCCGACCATCCAGAACAGCATTTCACCCAGCAAACAGTATACCCAATCCAAGCTATGAGCAGCCAGTTTCTCCGGGAGAAATCTGTGGGGAACAGCATCAAATGCTTCACTAAAACCCAAGGAGACCTTTGTACAGGTAGACAATTTGTATTAAAGACCTAGGACTGCACACACTTGATGAATCAACTTCCCTGCTCATGATCTGAAATAAAACTCAAGAGATCCTCCTGTATCCCACATACACATAATTTCTTGTTGACAGAACTTAGGTAAAATTTCTGAGTTTAAAAAGATAAAATTGCAAAGTCTTGAGGGAAATAGGCACCTAAGGAAAAAGAAATTGAGGGTTTCCTGCAATGTTCTGAACAAGCTTTTCGGTTAAGTGTTTAGAGAACTTTCCTGGGAACAATGGAATTATGTTGTTTGTTTAAGTGAATGCTCACATGCTCAAGTGAAATACCAACAGCCTGATTTAGATGCTATTTCCTCATCTCACACAGCTTTAACAACTGCCCCTAAAGTCATACCAAGAAATCCTTACTTCACGGTTCCTTCCTTTGGCCTTTGCCAGCCTTTTTAGAACCTCAGCTGTTTGGTCAAAAGACACTATTAAATGGGAACATTAGCTGAATAATAAAATGCGATAGTATTTTTTTACTCTACCTGACTCATCTTCGTAGATCTAGACTATACACCTAAATAAAATTACATATTGCACAATAGGGTCTTAGCACGTCTTGCATAGCTATCTATTAAATCATCATATGAGACAGTTAACCCAAAACATTTACCAAAATGGCCAGTAAGCTCAAAATGCTGTTGTTTTTATTTCCCTAAGCAGAAAATAGCAGTCTCTCTTCCCCTCTATCATTTCTTTAAACATTACTCAAAATCAGCCAACCATAATCAGTATCTTTCCAGAGAGACAGCTGTAGTTTGGAACATGATTTATGAAATAGCTTTCCCATTATTAGCCAGACATTCATTACCAGCTGAGTTAAGAACCACCAGCGTGGTATACAAATTTCAAGTCTAAATTGTAAAGTTGCGCAATTTTGGTGCTAGTCCTTGTGAAGATGGAGCTTTTCATGCAGAAGTCATCTGGAAGCCTCTCTGTTACCTTAACATTTCACCCAGACGTGGGAATGTTTAGGCAATGTAGTGATGGGCACAGCAGTAAGCCTAAAATACTTAGGTATATTAAAGCTGTATTTGATTGTCTCAGTCATGCTAACTGCTCTGAATCCTTGCCAAATCTTTTGGCTTATTACATAAACTAATAAATTGCTTGAATTCCTAAAATTAGTATGGGTACCAAACTGACCACAATGCCTCCTCATAAACGGAGCTAGATCCATCTTTAAGGACCTTCGAACCATGGAATTTGCCCTTTCAAAACCATACTGGCTTTATTTGCTGAAATACTTTGCAGATGACAGACTTGCCAATGAACACTTGAAAACCTCATTTGGAGAATGCCACTGCTTTATCTCAGCCCCACCCTTACATAAAACCAGAATCACGTTAGATCATTATAAAATGTTCAGCCACTGAAGTTTTCTTCATAAATACAGGTTAACTTATTTTAAGACCCACACACAATTACCTCTTTGGTTTATAAATGTCCTTCACAGGGCAAGTGGAAGCCACAAGGCAAAGGAAAAACGTGGAAGGCAGACAAGGAACAGAGCATTTAAAACGCATGGGACCACACCTGTTTTTGCAAGAGCCCCAAATGACTCTATATCAAGTAATGATGACAGAGCCCAAGATTAGATGGGGTTCGAGGTGGGGGGAAGAGAGAAAAAAGATGACAAACTTCAGATCTGTGAAGTCTCAGGAAGTATAAAAACTGAGTTTTTCTTTTTCCTGATAAATTTGAGGCATAATAAGAAAGCTATTAAAGGCACAGGAAAACCAAACTCCCCTTGGAGTTAATATCCATTCTTAATTCTGCACTTTTCTAGAAAATTTGAAGATTTTCAACTTCATTTAACACAGGAAGGGAACACTCAAAGATGAACAATAAAAGACCTTATCTCCCAGTTCCTGTCTCGGTCAACAATACCTCAATTTCCTATATAAACCAATGGGAGTGTGTGTGTAGAGAAACATTCCCTATTAAAAGGGAGGCTGATCAGGTTCAGAATACCAAAGGGCACAGAACTCTGCTCCTCTGCCTCCTTTTGGACAAGGTACTTGAGAATTTATGACTACAGCTAAGGCAAGCTACACCCACTAAGCACAAAGAGCCACTCATGCAGAAAACACGATCCGCCTTGACTAAAGGCAAATACATTAGGAAAAGATGAATATTTTCTCTTTCATCAATTTTCATAATACTACATTGTCATCAGAATGAAGTTTCCATAAAAAATGATGTTCTAAATTTAGCAAAATGTAATAAAAATATATCAAACATTCTTTTTCAAAAACAAAATAAAGTATGTTAGCAACATATCTTTTTAAACCAAAATAGGAACTAAAGATTATATTGGAAAACCTGACATACTTGGAAAGGTTTTGGTTGAAAAACTGATCTAAAAAATCAGTGATCTACCACAGGCTTGTCTTTTGCACCCTACTGGGATAACTTCTCCACCCAAAGATTCTGTTTCTTAAATAAATCTTAGAAGAAGTGGGGGGCTTTTGTCCATTTTCTATTCGAATGCAGGATTTCAGCTTCCATTGTTCTTAAAGTGAACTAAATGACCCAAGAGTCATTCAAGTAATCATATGAGAACATACTCATAAAGTATGCACTTTTCTGGTTTCACTTATCCTTGGTTTATTCAAGAAAATGCAGAAATAACTTTGCAGGTTTTAGTTATTCCTGGTTCGCACAGGCAGAGTCAACATAAGTTTCACTTCCCTCTGCAGCGTTTACCATAGAACAGACATTTAAAAAAAAACATAGCTTTATGTTAATAGAGCTTACAACATTCTGTTCTTAACACCAGATTTTTACAAGTATTTACTAGTGCCTGTAATGATCTCTTGGATTCTCCTAGGGACACCAAAGGCAAGGTTGAGGCATCCCCATGAAGTTACACTAACGTACACATTTCTTCCCATCTCAGGGAAGGCCTGCAACTCGGAGCAACTAATAAATAAAGGCAAGTTACTTGTTTATTGCAAGGTAATGACCAGAGATACTTGGTTCAAAGAATAAAAAGTTATCCTCATCCTTTTTCCAGTGTTGATTATTGTATTTTTCATTTCTGGAGGAAAAGTTCGAAGTTCTTAAATCAACTTTGGGAATTAGTTACGCAGACCACTTTACTCAAAGTAAGCTACAGTCTAAGATACCAGAGCTGGATGTTAACACATTTCTTCAACTATGCTTATTTTGTAGCATGACTCCAAACACCTTACCCTTTTAATATGGCAAGCACCTTACAGGAACAGACACACAATTTGCTGTAGGACTAACCTTAACCTAAATGTTGGCAAAATAGCGCATCATTAAAGTAACTAAAGAAAATAGCAAAATTAATTCCTCTTTACAAAGGTGTATACATTTTTCCTTATCCTCATAAACACTTCTACGTTCTGTCCTCAGAGACTTCTCTCCTCTTTTTCTTTGCTGCATTCTGCATTTTTTTTTTTTTACCCATGGAATGCCTTCTCTGAATTCAGATCTACTTTTGTTTGTAGAAGCTTTCCAAAGGCTTTAACTAATTGTCCTGTAACTGAATTGCTATCTTTTATTTCATGTTTATCCTTTGGGAACAGACTACTTCTTGGATCCCTGACTGAAAAGCATAGTCTTATCACCATCAGCCCAATAAATAGAAACAAAGCCCAAATCTCACCTGCACCCAAAAGTTGTTTGTAACAACGTAGTGATGCCCACACAGAAGAAAATGGTCCCAATCAACTGGCTGGTAGCCCACTGGTCAAATCCAACACACATGGCATCAGCCAGCAAAAAGGGAACTGCTATAGTTCCACTGAAACATGTTAAGTAATGCTGTGAACAAAAGAAATGGTCTGTTAATACCGCAGACAATTTTTAACAAGAGTTTATGAAGGTATTTTCTTTTCCACTGGATCTTTTTGCTTTTTAATTATCCATCAGATGTCTCATTTCCTGGTTCTAAAGCATTTCTTCAACTATTTGCCCTCTATGTCAAGCTACCACTTGCCCGTTGCTAATGATCGCTATTTATGTAGAATAAACTAGGTTATTTACATAGCTACATGGCTACTGTTCTTGATGAGGAGGTATCTAGGTAACTGTGCTGAAAACAGCTTTCAACTCAGAAAAGCAGATAAATAACTCCATTCATTTTCAACCATGTGAAAAACCATTAGCTTACAAATTAATTTAGAGCACAAATAAACTAGCATGCAAATAAGCTCCCAAGTACCAGACACTAGGTACTTACTAATTCTTTTGCAATCCAAACATGTTAAGCAAACAAACAGGTGTCACTATATTCACCAATGCAAATAAAAATATAATCCCTACAGAACTGCCTGCCCTTGAGGAAAGACAGAAGTAAAAAGATTCTTTGGAGTGTATTTATTGGAGATCTCAACATACTTCACAGATATTAACAAATTCTCTGCATTCCTGTGGGATAGTTTTTATTGCCATTCAAGAAAGAAGGGAGATTAAATGAGCTGTTCTACTTCACATAAATGAATGGTTGAACTAGTAGTAGGGTCCTGCTCACCACTACAATCCTAGTGATTGTAGGATCCATACATTTGCACTCCAAGAGGAGGACACCTCCTTATTAACAACTTACAGATTATGACTGCAAGATGGTGCTATCAAGCTTCTGGAATTGAAACCACTACAGTACCAGCTTTAATATACAAGATTTTAACACTGAACAGTTATCTCTCTCCATCTTGAATTCCAGAGGTACAAGATGTCAGTTTCTGAAGCTTTGCACATAGCATTTTTTCATATATTTACTACCAACAGCTTAGAAGAATAAACATTTAAGTGCATCTCACAAATGCATAAGCCAGCAAACAGTAATGTAAATCATGATTAACACAGTAATCTTACTGTGTGATCGACTTCAGAAGAAACTATCTTAACAGTTTCTTCAAATATGAGAGAGTGTGGGAAGAATAAAAATATCACATACGCAAATGCAAGAAACTACACAGAAAGTGCTAAACAAGCTTTAAAATTCTCAAAGAAAAAATAGCAGCTGTTTTGAAACATACCTGTAACCCCAAAAATATGCAGAGATACCATGGAGGAACGTCTTCGATCGTGTAAATCATATCAGTTCTCTGAGCATCTAAACTGCCAGTGCTGTCCAGTGTCTCTGCCAAAGAGCTCTATCAAATTGGGGATGGTAGAAAGGTGGGGAAGTACACAAAACATAATGGTCAGTTAACGTTACACATGAATAATCTTAATTTGAACTATCAGGCAATTCCAAGATACTCCAAGCCTGGTATAATACTCCCAAGCAACATCTGTACGTTCTGTCTTCAGAAACCTTATACCCTTGATGATGAGCTTATCTCCAACTGCAGTTACCGAAGTTGTACTGAACAGATTCATTTGTATAAACCATTTCCTGCTTATTTATACTAGCACAATAATAGTTCACTTGTGATATAACCAATCTGGCAGCCAAACACTGCCCAAAATACAGGATTATCACAACAGACTTGTTTATGGGGGAAAAAAAAGGGAAGAAGAAGAATTAGAACTAAATAGAAGAATCAACAATGGCTATTTGCAAAGTAAAAAAGCTGTAAAATAGCTATCCTTGCATAAGACACCTAAATCACAGGCAAGGAAGTTCCTCATTATGGTAAGTAATTCCCAGCTGAATTCTTACTCAGTTTGAGTCTGGGTTAACCATTTTTTAGTAATAAGATCTTTTTTTTTTTTCCTACCCTACATTTCAGTACACATGAAAAACATCCTAATCGTTATAACTGAATACTTCCATGGCCAATTTATATTAGTCAAGCTAACTTCCTGCAGACCTACGGGAATGTAAGTGATACCACATTCTGGCTTTACGTGTGCCCTAATTCACAGACAGCTAAGAGAACATTGACCAAACATACACATACATTAAAATCCCTGCATATATTCCATTAGAACAAGATTCAGAGTAACCATTTCTTCTTTACAACTAAGTGGATTTTTTTTTAAGTTTAACTCTGGTTTTTGAATTCCTGAGAACAAGAATACAATGCTCCAAAGCCTAAATACGAACAAAAGCAGGAGGAAATATCAGATTTCATCATTTCAGCTCAACTATCCAAAAAATACTTTATATAACTGATGTTCTGACCTAATCCATACTTGAACTTAAGCTCACGTGCAGTAGCCTTACACAAAGGTTGGGAACTTTGCCAGACTTGTGACTTTGCTTCTAATCGTCTTCAAAATCAGAACTCATTCACTGCTTATCTAAAATAATCTCCATCTAGTTTATCAACCACAAGGAAGGCCAAACTGACCCATAGCATCTCCCTTTTACTCCCTGTTTCTGATGGGAAAATAAATGCCACTGGAAACATGAGTTAATTCAAATTCAGGGATTATAAATGACTACACTGCTATGGAAAGACTGAGGGTATTACAGTGGAAAGTGAAACACAGAAACACTCATTTCAGAAAACTCTTTAAACAGCATTAAGTACTAAGCATTCTGATCACCAGGATTAGTTTATAGTTCCTGAACAGATCAACATGGAAAACTGTTTATTTGCCAATTTGCAGCATCAATATAATTTTTTTCATTAAAAATAAATAAATAAATAAATAAAAGAAGACCAAAAAAAAAGTCTGCCTGCCTGACTGGGTTCACTAAAAAAAATGAAAAAATACAAAAATAATTTAAAGAAAGAACTGGAGGGAGAGCACTGAGCAGCTGCAAACTGCATGTCTTGTCTGTAACTGGAACTTAGGAAAAAATATATACGTCCCCATGTCAACCTAAGTACGTGTAAATCCAAAGCAGGGCACAAAGTGGCTGACCCACAAAGATAAGCAGAAAGAAAGAGATTCGGCAACTGGTATAAGATACGGAGAAACATCAGGACGCTAATCATCACTAGAGGTGTCTAGAAAAGCCTGCTCAGGAAAAACAAAGGTTCACCCTGAGAAGCTCCTATTATACCTTCTGGTGCTATAAAGCAACTCTATGAAACCTTCCCTAGAGAACACATACATATGTACAAATATTTTTGTATGTGTATATGTAACTGCCTCCCCTCTATTTCACTGCAATACATGCACCACCTGAGAACTTTGCTCAGAGACACTGCATGTTTATTCAACATTTTGACAAAAAGGTCATTACACACTTTCAAAGAGACAGTTCATGAAGGAAGAGTAAGAACAGTTAAAAAAACTGCCCATGAGGTAGGAACACCTCAGCAGGAATTAACTGTTTGTTTCATGAATCAGATCAGCTTGCTGAAGCCACCCAACGAGCAGCATAAATTTAGCAGAACAAACCATCGAATCTTCCCACCTGACTGCTGGAAAGATGAAACAAACACGTACCACAGCACACTGAGCAACCTCCATTACTCCTTCTAAAGACTGACAGAAATGTGATTTTCGAAGTTCATGATGCTTTCGTACAGAATACCAGGTTCTCTAAAAAATCCAGTATGTGATTTGTACAGATTGGTAGCTCTACTTTGGTCCCTGCCTTTTGAAACCTATGTTAGATCCTTTTCCCTAGCTTTTCTAACTTTGCCAGACCAATATCCAGTAACTACCAACCCTCTTACTGCCAATCTCTATTTTTTCCTCATAGGATTGATGAGGTCGCATCAAGTCCATCCAATCAAAAATACATTCCCCTTCTTCTTAGGGCAAGAGAATTCAGAAACTATGACTTGTTTCGAGCTGGAAGAGTGTGGCACATTCAAAAAGTTGGCTGCCCAGCACATCCATGGCTGCCCATTCCTCTGAATTGGAGGACCATGACTTGGGGAGCAATGACTTTCCTCTGTAGCCACCAAATGTCTAAGGAACCAGCTGTATCAGACAAATGTTCCTAAGTCCAGGGGGCCTGATAGGATTCACCCCAGAGTGCTGAAGGAGTCAGCAGACATTATAGCTCGTGGGAGTCTGGGGAGGTCCCTGCTGACTGGAAGCTGGCCATTGTTATACCCACCTACAAAAAGAGCATGAGAAAAGACCCAGGGAACTACAGACCTGTTAGTCTAACCTCACTCCCAGGAAAAGCTATGGAGAAGATTTTCCTCGGGATATTGAAAGGCAGTTAAAGAACAAAGCTGTTATCAGACATAGTCAACACTGGTTCCTCAAGGGAAAGTCCTGCCTTAGTAATTGATCTCCTCCTATGATAAGGTCACCTGCTTGGTGGATGACAGGAAGGTGCTGGATGTAGTCTTCGGGGATTTCAGGAAAGCCTTTGATATCCCTCATGGTACCCTTCTGGATCAATAGCCCAACTGTGAGATAAACAGGTTCATGCTACACTGGCTGATGAAGGAGCTGAATGGTAGAGCCCAAAGGGCTGTAGTGAATGGGGCTACACCAGGCTGGTGGATGGCCAGCAGCAGTGCTGACCTCCTGGAGGGAAAAGAGGCCTTGTGGAGGGATCTAGACAGACTGCAGCATTGGGCAATTTTAAATGGCATGAAATTCAACAAAGGAAAATGCCAGGTGCTACATCTGGAATGTTGTAACGTTGGACACAGGCATAAACTGGGATACGAGTGGCTGGAAAGCAGCTGAGCAGAAAGGGATCTGGGACAGCAGGCTCAACGTGAGCCACGGTGTACCCTAGCAGCCAAAAGGGCAGACTGCATTTTGGGGTACATTAAACATCATAGCCAGATGGTCAAAAGAGGTGGTTCTCCCACTACACTTAGCTTTGGTGCGGCCTCACCTTCAATATTGCATGCAGTTCTGGGCTCCACAACATAGAAAGGATGTTAAGGTCCTTGAAAGCATCCAGAGGAGGGCAACAAAGCTGGTAAAAGGACTGGAGGGAACGACTTATGAGGAGAGGATGAGGACACATGGGATGTCTGGTCTGAAGAAAAGGCTGAGAGGTGACCTCCTTGTTCTCTGCAACCCCCTGAGGAGAGGAGTGCAGAGGGAGGTGATGGTCTCTGTTCCCTGCTAACCGATGGTAGGATGCACGTGAAGAGCACAGAGCTGCACTGGGAGGTGAGGGGGTGTCAGAATGGATGTAAGGAGAAATGTTCTTTGCTGTGACGGTGGGTCAAATGCTGGAACAACAGGAACAGGCTTCCTAGAGGTGGTTGATGCCCCATGGCAGTCAGTGTGCTTTTGGACTCAAGGAACTTTGTAGGTCCACTTCAGTTGAATTCTATTTCAAACTTTGAAACAGAAATGTCATAGCACTGTCCTTCCCAAAAGGCAAAGAATTGGCATAGAGAACATCCAGGATACTCCTCAATCCTGGGTGGATCCTCTTCCAAAAGCCAGACATACCCTGCTTCAGAAGAGGAAGCTTTCAACTCTAGCTATTATCTGCTAAAGGTTTGTTAAACAGAATGGACATGAAGAGACACCAAGACCAAACAAGAAATCTGAGAGCTAGGGTGAGGTGTGGCTATCCAATCTATAAGTCACTGGGTAGTCACTGGCCCTTTCATATCCCAAGCATGTGCCTGCTGGTTTCATGTAATGACTACCTGCTGGTGCTTGCCAAATGTGCCATAGCAATATGCTTTAGGGAACTGCCAGGAATAAGCTGCACCTTTTTGGATGAGATACTGATCAGAGACTAATTCATTTTTTTCCTTTTAATTGGCCACAGGTGGGACGACAAAAAAAATAAAAAAAAGAGTAGGTATGCACAGAAAAAAAATGTTGGAGCAAAAATGTTGGTCAGTAACAGAAAAAAAGAAAAAAAAAATCAGGAAAACAAACACCAGCAACCATGCAAGATGAAGACATGAAGACTCTGTTACGGAGTATTATTGGGAAGGACCAAGAAAAAGCTGATGAACTGAAGAACAAGAAAAGAAGCCTTTAGAGAAATACCTTAAATAAGAACTGACAATATGTTCAAGTTAATTGAGTTAAGCAACAAGCAACATACTGTTGTTTACTTTATAGGAACGCAGCAGTAGTTATTTTTCATGTGGGCTAATAGTTGTTTCTGCTAACAAATATTAAGGGAATTTAAGCACAGGGTATCCTCCAGCAATTAAGTACACTTCAGTTCTCTTTGTCAAAGGATATTTATTCAACATCTTCTGTTTGACTTTTTTGGTGAATGACCTCTTCAGAGGAATGGAAAGAGAAGAGTAATCATGCTTCACGCACACACTTGTTTTAAGTGAAAAACAGGCATTTTGGCTAACTTACCAGAAACACTAGCCTCAGATACCATCTTAAGGCATGAGACTGCTAAATGCTACAGCTCCTCCCCTTCACTGTCCATTCACTGTAAGCTACAGCAAAGACTTAACTCAAGCAGATTTAATTGAATAAAAACTCACTGTCTCTTTAAGGCAAATTATCATCTATCGTGTACAGTCCTGATTCACAGGGATCAAGCGGAAGGGAGAAAAAATATACATATGCAATAAACAGGCCATGAAGACATGTTTTCATGGCTAGTGATCAATAATCTTAGTTGCACAATTTCAGCCCAACGATTTTTGCTTGAGGCTCTGCCTCTTCACTCGCTAGTCTGAGCATGCTCCAAGTCAGCCAGCACAGACACACGCATGTCAACGGTTGCCAAAATGTGTCCATTAAAATATCAGCATGATCAAGATGGTAGTAGAGGTATATTTGAGATAAATTTCTACATATGGATCATCTGTGAGAAAGACAAACCATATCCAATGCACACTCCAGCATTCATACCATTCTTCTAAAATTCTTCTGTGAGACATCTGCCATAACTACCTTCTTGGTGTACAATTTGAAATTCAGAAGTGAATTTTGACATCCAAGTTAGAAAACTAACTCCACTACACAAGAACATCCTTGTCCTAGCAGAAGTTTCAGCCTCCGAGAAACAAGTGTCATGATGCTCTTACCTGGAACCAAGAGGGTTGGTTTTATTGCTCCTTGTTTCAATTAGGATATTTGAAAATTTTTTGTCAAATTGAGGCTTTTCTGGGATAATGCCTAACCACAGAGACACTTTGATAATAAACATTTCAGAAAAAGTTGCTTTTTATGTTTCCTATAATACTCTTCCTTTACTTTAAAGGAAAGTTCAGGTGATTCACACTATCTCTATTTACAAGGTTATTATTAAACAGAATTGACGCAATTGAGGAAAAAAAAAAGCTGAAAAAAAATCACAACCAAACTGGGTTCCTTTCAGGCATTGACCAGATCCTCCCAAATAGGAATGAGAAAACTGTTGCTGTCCTAAGGAAAACATCCGAGGGCCTTTATGAACAACCTAACCTTCACTCAAAAGCTGTCACAAAAAAATAAGCAGCTCCCTACTTGGGAGATAGTTAGAAAGTCGGGTTTATGAGGCTGGAGTTAGAAGAGATTGGAAAGAGTGGGAAAAACCCCACTTTCAAAGGTATACAACACTTCCCTGTTTACTTGACTAAATACAGGAAAAATTAAAAACCGAAGAACAAGGCAAAACGATCTTAGAAGGGAAATTACGCAAAAGGGCCAATATAAGTGAAGAAATGCAAAAATTGCCTATTATGAATTTAGGTGGCAGGTCACAGGGAATAAACTGTTTCTAAGATTTGCTGAGTCATTCACCGACTTCGGCAACAAAAACTGCAGACCTGATGAGTCATGAGGACAGAACTCCCCCAAACTTGATCTGAACCTGCAAGTCAGCACGTTCAATCAGAGGAAGAACATCTCCCAGCTAAGTAAAACTAGAGTGAACAAATACTAACACCAAAAAAGCAAGAGTGATCTCTTGCATAGAAGGACACAACTACATACCTTTTCTGCTATGCCATTTTCTGTAGTATAGATGGCCATCAACTCTGTGTCTTCTGTATCCTGATCACCACTGGATGTTGCTCCACCATTAATGACAACCTTAAAAACAAAGTAAAGCAAAACAAAACAAATAACATTTTGTCTGCAAGTTCATATCAGCCATTTTACCCTCCTTGTCCTTAACAGCTGCCTTTGACATTTTGTTAGAAAAGGTAACGTGCACGACAAGCAATCATTTCTCTAGCAGCTTCACACAAAGCTCTTTGAAGCCTAGACATAAATGATATAACTGAAAATCTGAGTAAGTTAAAGATGATAAACAACTGTAGCTGCTGCCTGCTACTCTTACTCAAGGAACACAGCATGCTTCTCTTGGGGGCTGGTGCATTTTGCACTATGACCACCAATTGTTTTAATTACGAATCCCACTGGGAATCCCACGTCCTGGAAACAGTACTGCTTTGGAGCTCATACAGGAAATAGCTATAGACAACATAACTGGCCATGTGTATATATAAACAGTAAGAAGTGGCAAGAGAGGTTTTACTGACAACTGAAGGAGATAAAAGGTTTTGTATCACATTTTAAGAACAAAGCATTGTTCACTGATTCACATTGAGCTTGAGTATGCAGTTCTTGAATGCGCTACTTACAGGCAGGGTGAAAAAGGTGGGATGCTTAGATTCATCCTCATATTTGCCTTCTGTTGAGCCTCCTGCCTCCACCGACTTCGAAGTGGTATTCTTACCAATTCCCATCGTTTCCAGAATGTCAGGGACTTGCATACAGTACCCAAGAGAATGCTTCTGGGTTGACCAGCCAAGCACTAACAGGACAATTCCTGATTTAAACAGCAGCACCTCTGGGAATCACAAAAGTCCTCAACAATCCAGCTGGAAAGGTTGCTTTCTTTAAGTACTGTTAGCACCTAGAATTAAAAAAGACATTTACTTTTTTCCTTGATTATCCAAGTTAGACGTACAAACACATATGCCCTTCAGACTTGCTTCCCCTCTCACAGCCACAACTCATGAGTACTCAGCTTTCCTCTTCTTGATTTGATAATGAGCAGGTATCACATAAAAATAAAGCGGAGAGCATTTAAAATTCTTTCAGGATGGGAATATTGTGATTATTTTCCCATTCTTCTCTTGTGGTCTTCCATTATTAATAGCATACTTAAATGCTGGTTTGGTTTCTATTTCATTGTTATTTCCACAGAAGTTTTTGGGAACAAAGCGAGCCTGTACTTCAGCTCTACAGAGATGCCAAACAGCTTGCTATTGTATACCTGCAAACAATACTCATGCTTCTTCAAAGAATTTAAATTTGTAGACCTTATCATGACTTCGCCTCTGAATATCTAAATCCTTCCTTTTAGAATAACATATTATTAAATACAAAACATCCGGGAAGTTAAGACTAGAAGGCAGTGAAGCACTGAGCCTATTTCAGACAGGCAGAAGCAGCCCTTTCTGCTCTACACTCTTACCCCAAATTATCCCAGTTTCTCAAGGACTTTCAAAGTTATCTGCCTGGTAATGCTGAAACAACTGCTTCTGGACAAAACTGCACTTTAATTGGTATTACTACTGTTTTGACACAGGAACAGGAAAGATCATACATACATCTTAGTGGTTCTCCCTTGTTTTACCGGATGGGTCACCACACAGTATAGTTTTCCCACGTTTGATCTTAAAAGGGACCTGCCAGTCCTTGGCCATACACACTTTCACATTTTCCAAGACAAAGGAGCACAAATTCAGAGATTTGAACTTAAGCTTCCTCCAGGACAGCCTCAAAAAATTCTGCAGTAAACCAAATCTTGCAAGCTCTGGTTACCGAGCTTTAGAAAAGAAAGTGCAGTTGCAGGCAGCTGCGGATGAAACAAGCCAAGCTACAGATGAAAAGTACATGATAGAACCTGAAAAATGCTCTTCCAAATTATAACAAGTGAAATTTTCTGCAAAAACAGTAACGCATTCAAGCGGCAAAACCCCACTGCACACTGGCATTACTTCAAAGTGACATTTTCAACCTAATTGCAGGAGGTGGAAATACTGCTAACGGACGTTCAAAAATCTCACTTATACATTAAGAAAGCCAAAAAGTATGGGTTAGTGGTTTTTTTTTTTTTTTTCTTACACCTCCTGTCCAAAATATTGCTCAGGAAAATGCCAGCAGCTCAAATATCTGCTGTAATTGCAATAATAATTAAACTTGAGAAAGACCCATCTGATAGAGGCAAATTAGGACTGCCTGAAAAATTATAAAGTACTAATATTTTAAAATCTCTTAACAGTTGTTAATTGCCCGTTTGCTGGAAAATTCTGGTTACTTGAGGTGAAAGAGAAAATCTTTCAAAGTGATGCAACTTTTCAAGCCACAAAATATAAATACATAAGAAATACTTGTTGGGCACTGAAATGCCCTTAAAAGCATTCCTAATTAAAATCAAAATGGAAAGTACTGCCTTCAAATAAGGGTTTAATTAAGATTTGTTTCTTAAAGTAAATAGTAAGATAGCACGACTAATTATTTCTCACTTGCACTTAAGACTAAAGGACAGGGCAATTTCAAATACGATCTTGACTTTCATAAAAGGCCTTTCCATTTTTACAATAACCACATGCTTCTACTCAAAAATGCTTCTACTTCAAAAATGCCTGTCTCTGGACATAAACAAACTTAAGTACAGTTGCTGTTCCTCAGTTTGTACACAGATAAACAACGATGCCTCCTCAAATATTTATGGGAATACTAGTCCCCAAACTGCCCGATGCATGCAGGTCTGAGAGGTGACGCGACCAGGTTAGCAAGGACCAGGAGCTCAACCAGTTAAAGCCTGATGCAGGCAGGTGTTTGTTATTTTGTGGGTTTGTGTTCGCTTTGACTGTAGCGGCACAAAGAAGTGTGAATAAAAGAAAAGAAAGGAATCTTTTTCTTTCAGCATAGACACATTTTGTTCTCCAAGAAAATCAGCGATGGAGACGGGCTTAATTTACTCTGGCAGCTTTTATCATCTCAGATTTGGAAAGGGAAAGGGAACGGACAGAATTACACCTCTTTAACAAACACAGCCATGCCAATGAAGTACTACTGTAAGAGCCAGACCAGCAGGATACCTGCCTTTCAAGAGATCTGGTGTAAGGTATTCCAGCACGATAAGCTTCTTAATTAGCATTAAATAGCATCTCCATTGATGCAAAAGAAAAGACCATATAATCTTATTTTATTTAGCATTGCAAAACAGTAAGATTGATACCGTCTCCAAGAACATGCAATACTTCCTTGGGAATTGTTCTTGAGAATTACATCAGCAGATCACAAATAAGCTGTGTCTCGTATTAATTTAGAGCTGAAACACAATAGCCAGAAAGGTACCGTTTGGGTGAGGGTTCCCAGATGATGGCAAACAAGCTACTCCAAATTAACAGACAAAAATAGCCTTGTCTGCTATTTCCCTGGCAAGAGTGTGCATTTCTATACGCACAAGTGTGTACACCTACGCATGTGCACACAAAAACCACTACACATATGTAGGTTGGGGGGCTGCCCAAGGAAAAGGAGAACAAATCTATGAACCATACTGGCTTCTACCCAGCAATCAAACTTCCACTTACTGGCAGAAATGATAACTACAGATCTTCAGAATACTTTTATTTTGCAATCAGAAGTATCAAATCGAAATAAGAATCTTTAGGCAGCAGCCATTCAGGTCATCTGAAAGATACCAATCTCCTTTATCGCAGCTCTTATCCCACCCACTGACCACAGCTAAACAAGGTGACTCAGACATTTTATAGCCCTCCATAACAAATCCAACTGATCAGAAGCCAAAGTCACACAACAGGAGATAAAACTCATTTGCCATCAGCCAAGTGCACACATAACAGCAAGTTATCTGCCATCTGGGACCAAATGCGAAGGACACTGATTAACATTCATTTTGTTCTATACGCGACTACGTTCAATGCTCATACATGATTAACTCAGAAGTCCAGAAGCTGACGGGTTCACAGTGCCTTAGGTAAGATTGGTATCTAGACAAACAGCCTGCTCAGGGGATGGTCCCGATACAAGTTCACAGAGGAAAGCCCAGCCGGCTGCCTGGCAGGAACTGGGCAACGGCCACGCTGCATCTTCCACAAATTCTCTCTTCTCCTACACAAATCTTTTCCAAGGTTTGGTTCCAACACCAGCAAGACACAGCTACAGAAGCGTCTGGTTGGACACAGGACAGTAGTCCTTAAGCTTTGTATTTTTGTGACTGCTAATGCTACATTTCTGATTTTACCACGGAAGCTCCTGGTCTGTTTAAAACCAGTTACGGAGCTTTTCAACATTCAGGAAGGAAAAAGTTTTAAGAACCGTAAGAGATGTTCAATAGAAGACCGTAATTCAACGTATTTATCTTCTGTTTATCTTTTTGTTCTTGCAGTTCTCCCTGCATGTCATTCTGGAATTACTGCCACAAATAAAAATGTCCATCCACTGAAGGAAACAAAGGTTTTCCCACAGAGAAATTCGCCCACATACCAAGACAAGGTGTCAGAGAATTTTCTACTTCACAAACTACTGAACTGCATGCATGCCTGTCTAAAAAGACAATTCAAAAATCCATCTCTTACTACATTCAGTAACTTGGACATTACAGAAGAGAGACACATACATAAAGAGCTTATTAACATGGGAAGGAAAAATGGACCAGGAACCCCTTTAAAGGAGTATGCAGCTATACAAACACGTCTTCTCCCTTACCTGCATCGCTTTCTTTAAATGCAATATTACTTGACCTAGTCTTTGGCTGAATTACAGCAAACTTGTTCTCTACATTTGTCCTGTTCATTTGAGAATACCCACTAATGAATACGAAATACCAAAAAAAAAAAGTTTGCTTTAATGGCATTGGTCTCTACAGTGTTATGTCTGAGGGTCTGCAACATGTGCATTGGCAATACTGTGACACGCAGACCTAGAGGTTAACCCTCTGCAAACAACTCAGCTCGGACCTGAAGTTCCCCCATGATTATCACGATGACTTACAATGCTGAAAATGACTATTTTTCCAAAAGTATTAACATGATGCTGTTTGTTTTTTTTTGCTGTTTGTTGTTGTTGTTTTTCCCCAGAAGCTTAAGAGGAAACAAGCTTTATGTATTTTCCTTATTTACTAAATTCAAAATAGACATTTCCTAAAACCACGAGAGTCTTTCCAAATTTCATCTGGATCTCAAATTTTTAGCAACTGGGCTGTGCTCACCATTCAGCGATGCTAGCCAAAACAGTTTAGACTTCCCATATCGATTCATGTGGCTTGCCTTGAGAGGGCAGGAGAAAGCTGACCCAGCACGAAGCAGAGCAGATAAAACACTAGCAGTAAGCACAAAGTTTGAACACAAAACTCATTTTGTGCCTTGCGTGATGGGGCAGAAGCATTTTAGAACTGGTACCGGGTCCCCTGAAGCCACAGCTGCAGCCAGAAGCTATTGTACAATCGCAGATGTTTAACTCCCTGGCAAAGCAGCAGAACTGTCTGTAGAGACCAAGAGAAATGAGAATTGGTTAGCTTGTGTTTGTGGCTTGCTGTACTGCTGTCCCTCAAACAGTGTTCTGCTGGGAGAGGTCTAAGAGACAAGCAAACCAGCTGGTGAAGGAGTTAAAAGGAGCATAGTAGGTAGTCTGAAAGGTCAGTGCATCCCTCCTGCTTCTTAGCATAACACAAGTCACAAGCAGACTTAGCAAGTTAAGCAGCAACTGCGGTCCTTTCCGCTCAATCTCTACTGTGGAAAATCAGGGACTGACCTACATTTGGCATCCCTACGCCGCTGTGCAAGGGAAATATTCGTAAAGGAAGCACAACAGGCGTGGTTAGAGAAGAAGCTGGCATGGAAACAGCACATTCTTTCAAGCATACTGATGGAAAAGCTCCCAGGAGCACTGGATGTAGGTACACCACCTGGCAAGCACGTCATGCTGCCCGGAGGAAGGAGAAATGTCAGATCCAACCCAAGATCTTTCTGGTTTTTACAGATGACTGAAGAGCCAAGAGAGCTCAGTCTATCACATACAGTAAGGAGATTAGAATCAAATTAAGGTGACAGCTTAATTACAAACTTCAATTTATTATTTATAATTAGCTGTCAGTCTCAACTTTCTTCTGAAAGCATGATGATGCTCTGCCAGAAGCTGTCCAACCCTACATCAGCCAAGGTTAGCTTCACCTAAATTTTAAATACATTCAAAACACTTAAGGCAAGTAACCTGAACTTTGGCAGGATTTAAGTTCCAGCATCTCCAGTTTCAGGCGTGTGGCATCCCTAAAACACACATTGTGTCTAAAAATAAACCAAGACATCCTCTATGTCTGAGATTATAATTTTGGCAATAGACACACGACAGAGATGTGGAGAAGAACCTGCAACCTGCACCTCGGGATATTTTATTGTTAGAATACACCTGGTCTGAGCAGAGGATACAACCAAATTTAAAATTCAGCAGCCACCACTGCAGAGCTGTTTCTGGAACAGCCGCGCTGGAGACTGATTGAAGATAAATTCTCAGTTCCTGTAGCATCACTTCAAGCCATGAAAACTTTAAGCCAGTAACAACTGCACCACCTTTATTTTTTTTAGAGTGTGTTAGGCCAAGTAGCTCATACCACTCTACATCACCGAGGACGTATTGAAGACAAAGGGTGTGCTGCAGGACAGAGATGCCGCTGGTCTGCTGCCAGCTGGCACTCTCCAAGTGACCCCGCAGAGGGGGACAGGCAGCCACGCAGCTGGGAGCAGCACGGGAGCATCCAGGGAGCTGCAGGTTGCTGTGGATGACTGCAGGATGCACGCCAAGAGATCGGGGAAGTTTTGAAAGAAACTCCTTCACTGAAGCGCTGTTTCCCTAATCAGTTTGGTACAGGAGTGCTTCTGTGCTTTCAAGACCGGCAAAGCAGACAACCAAGGAACTTATGAAAATTCCAATTAGGCAAGCTTACTCTAAGGTTACTGCCACCCCTGGCCAGACACACAACTGAACACAAAAGCAAGGCGATTCCCAGTTAATTATGGAACAGCAGCTTTCTCCAGATTGCTCTTGGCTTTGGTTACACCAATCGTACAAGATATCTGTACTGAGTTTCTGCCATTAAAGTATCATAAAAAGACTTCTTGTGATTAGACACACCTGCTCTTCCATGTATTAGATGGGAACCACAGCGATGGGCATTTATACACATCCTCACTTTCACAAGTCTTGAGTTATGCTATGTTTAACATTGGGAGATCCTCAGAGTGAGATTCACCCCTTTATTTTCCAGCCTGCTTGCCACTGCCATCCACACGTGCTGTTCAGCAGCAGAAATACAGTAAGCCTGAGGTATCATTTCTAGAAGTTGTTAAAATGGGGCTGTGCTTTATCAAGGGAATTAAAATTAATGACCAAATTATAAGCAATCAGAAAAAGTAACAACTTTGCATCTCCAAGCTGACCAAAAAGTTGCTTAAAGTTTTTCTACAGAGCAAGAAGTCCTCCCATTTTCAAAGGATTCATCAACAAATATCTCATGGGCGCAGCTAATAAAACCCAGCGATCAGTTGACGTTAAGCAATCCAAGTCCTCTCAGCAGACCCACAACCACAACTGCCTCAGCACTGGCCATCCCAATTTCATCTTGAGATCGGTGCTGCGATACAGTGCCTGCAAGATCCTTACCCTACAAACCGTTCCAGATACGTAGGTGTGCCCCAAGGGCATTTTTTCAGCCTAGCAGGGGATTTTGACCATCTTACAGATGCGGAAAATGTTGCATAGCACCCATACTTAATCTTCTGTTGCTACATGTAAAAAATATCTTCCTGGTTTAGTCTCAAGTAGAGATTTCCTCAGGCTCTTTTGAAACAGAGCCTCTTTGGTCTGAAGAGTACTTGTGATTTGTCTCTACCACACGCCACTTGTGCCCAGAGCTCCTTCCCATTACACGAAATCACACTAAAATGCCGCGATGTCCTTAAACAGCGCAGGTTAGATTTTCCCCCTCTGCTCAAGAGGAGCTACATCCACGCTCATACAAGCGTACTTCAGATTCCTAACGCAGCACATCACCAAAACACATCATTTCCCTTTACCTGCAGTAGAAGTGGAGCAAGCACTGCTAAATACACCCCAACTTTCTAACACTTAGATTTTAAAAAATCAAGATTTGACAGGCACTCTGAGGAGTTTCGCTCCTGAGTTCATTTCGCACTTCAAAGTACGTCTTCAAAGCACCAACGTATTCTTTCTTTGTAGGCAGTAATGAATTTTTAAGTAGTTGGTGTTTTGACTGCCATCCAGAATAGTATGTCTTAACAACTGACCAACATTATTACAGCATGTCTACACAAAGCCGTGCAGGAAAGTTATGCCCAGCTCCAACCTTCTGTTGATTTAAAGCACATTAGGTAAATCTCATTAACTTCCTATGTGAATGAGCTTGCTGAAAGGAGGACTTAAATCCAACTGAATGAGATATTTAACAAAGGAGGCTCATAGCTTTCAAAAACTACACGCTTGGTTACTCAAATTATTAAAAAGAGATAATTTGGCCATGAACCTAAACAAAAATATCCTAAATACAGATATTTCCAAGAGGTATCGGTCAACACTGAGGTGCAAGTTTGTTCAAAGCCATTATTTGTTGAGCTGTTCCTTGCTTATTTTTCACACCATTTTTCTCTCTCTTTATTGTTCCAATAGGCAACAGTTTCGCCAAAATTCTATGCGGTATGTGCACTACTTTCCATAGGAGATGCACTCAACATGTGCAATGATCTGCGTCCTAACGAATATCCTAATGAATGAGCAGGAAAGGAGTATCTGGAAGAAACTGTAAGAATACATTTTGAAGACGTAAGCAAGATCTGACAGATAGTTTTACAGCTTAACACTATATGACTGATATCAAATGACACCTGCAATGTTCTCTAGATAGCAATGACAATATAAAAATGAAATACCGGATCACTGTCCTTTATGAAACATATTACTACTTCATAGCCTTACCTTCAGCAAAGTACATATCCATCCCTGTTTACAGCAGGCATTAACTTGATTTACAATAGCATACAGTCCTTAGAGTCCCCCTGTGAAGCATTAATAATCTAAGAATTCAGAAACTTCCCCGTTATTATGGATGTTAATACACAGTTCATTAAGCTCCTTTACAGCACTCGGAAAGCAACCTGAGCACACACTGGATCTTTTCTCAGCTTTCTTTGTACTTCTACTTGGCACTTTGATGAAAGCTCCTTTTCTCCAAGACCTTCATCACATTAAAACAAAGGTGAAGTTAGAGACTCATCTAGGAAAAATTCCATTTATTAAGCAAACCTGGGTAATGTGCCAAGTTTTTCAACTCTGACTATGAAGCTCCTTTCCGAAGATTTTGCCTTTAAGTCTGATTTTGAAGCAGATACTCCTTGCTGGAAGAAAGCAATTCAAGTCCAGTAAGCAATATAAAACCAATAAGTGATTATACACTTTACAAAATACACACACACAGATATATAGTTGTTCTGTTAGGCATAACTTGAAATAATTAAGCTTTTCTCTTCCATTTAACGTAACTTATTAATAAAAGATTGGAATTCAAGACACTTTCAAAAACTGACCAAGATGCTGTACATCTTTGGTCAAGCATTCTTAAATATTTTTTTTTTAAACTACATAAATGTCATGTAATTTCCTCCCATTTTAAATGAAACGCAAGACCAAGTTTACAGGCAAACAAAAAACAGGGTAAATACTTCTGAATCTCTCTTTACAGTGATGCTGATATTTTTAAATGAAAAACTAAGTCTTCAAATCCTGGGTATATTGAAAACTAAGCTATTCAAAACTTGAGTATATCAGGTTTAAGTTTTCTTATTTAATAATTCCTACACTACAGCAGCTGAGTTCCTGTAATCATCCCCATTAACATTTGGATTCGGAGAAGCCCTTACCTCCAGAAACCCGTACTGACTTTTAGACTGTCTCGGCCAACTCCTCCACGGTGTTTCTTCCAGTCTGTGCTCAGTGCAACAGTTCAAGTTGCAAGCCACAGCCTGAAAGGATGCAGACATCCTGACGGAGGAATTTTATAATCTGGTTGGGCTCACTACATTGTATAACTGTACTTTGCCCAATAAACATCTCTGCACGTTACACAACGGCTGAAATGCAGGAAGACACCACATGGTCATAAACTGTTACTACATGCCTCTGCCATAGTTACGAAAAGTAAGCGAAGGGACAGTATCTCTAAGTAACAGCAGAGTGCGTACACATCAAACCGAGCGAGGAGGTTCAAGTGTTTTACATAACCTGCAATGCTACAGACAGAAACCCCAGCCAGGGCCTCTAAAATCAAGCTGCATAAATATTTACATGCCTGACTCCAGCAGCTGTAATCAGAATTGGGATACTTCTCCACCCGTCTCAGTGATGAACAAATTAGCATTACCATACACCTCAGTTGTGCAACTTGCATGGAAGAATTTTTCTTAGCTATTAGCCAGTGTTCAAGAGCTCCCAGATCAAAAAGTTCTCTTCCATAAAACCAGGTTTAACAATTCACCATCTCACAAGAACTGAGAGCACACAACGTATCCTGTGCTGGGCTCCTTCACATCACTAATGAAAAAAGCTGCATAAAAGCGATGCTAAGGGCCTCAGAACAAAGTGAGATGGGAAGGGAGGAAGAACATGACTCTTCCCTCCCCGATCTACCTCTTTCTGCACGAGGATGGCACCGTGTCAAGGGCACGACCCTTCTCCTGCGCTCGCTCTGAACCTTCTTCCCCACTCTCTGAAGTCTCACACATGTACATGCACAGCCCCATTGCTTCTAGAAAGAAACCAACAAAAACAAAAGCTTTGTATTTGCTACGAAGTCCGTACACTGTTCCCTTACCCCAAGAGGGAAGTGATCACGCGGCGACCTCCCCACATACTCCATGCGCGTTGCAGCACCGAGTCACCATCACTACAACCGATACCATAACTAAAACAACCCAGAAAGCAGCATTCAGCTATGGGACGAGTCCCACATTGACGTGCAGCATCCCTGCCACTTCCACATCCCCAAGAGAAGACCTCTGAGGGCAGCATGAGTTCTCTCCACCTGCAATGCACCTTTTGAACCCAAATTTGTGGAGGCAAAAGACAGGCCAATGGCGCCATCTAGCTCCCTGCTAGCAGGCAACGCAAGCATTATGCAATTTTAGAAGTTCGTCACAGACTGCCAGAGCTTACTTAATTGGCAAGACACGAACACTGCTGAACATAAGCAGATCAGATACCGGCATGTGCTTGTTCTTTCATTAAAGAATGAAAAATTGATTAGGGCACATTTAATTGAAAGCTGACACTTATTATATGCATTATTTTTTATTTGTTTTCCAAGAACACGTTAAAAGAAAGTCAATTATATCCAATGATAATTTTATGCAGTGTGTGTATTTATGCATACACACATTTTCCAGCTTTTAATCTCCACTGCAAAGAAAGGTTGAAAAGTTACCTCCTCTACTGCTCCTTTCCAATTATGAGATTCTTTCCTTTGCTCTTGATTTCTGATTCCCAGTGCTTTCACTGATGTTCACCCAAAGCACAAAACATGCAAAATCCAATGAAGAGAAAGCTTACAGCCCCTAAGGCAAGCATCACTATATCTTAAAACCTATATCTTAAAAAAAAACTATATCTTAAAAAAAATAAATAAAGTGCTGCTCCACAGGTCCACTGGCTGCCTCTAAGACTGTCCAGGTACAATGCTTTTGAGGGATATGCTGGAAATTATTTTAGGTTCAGGGCATTTGACGTGCTTACAGGGAACCAGAGGATTAAACAACCAATGGCAAGAAAAAAAAAAAAAAAGAAAAGAAAAAAAAAGCCATTTGCTTTTGGACTCCAATGTCCAAGAATTATTTCTTTTAAATAGTTGCAGTAAAAAAAAAAACAAAAACTCAAATGCTGCTTGCCCTGAATATCAAAGTTTGAAGCATAATTGATTTTAAAGCATAAACAATTTTAAGTGCCCAATTAAACAAGACTTGTATATTTACCTAACAATTAAGACTAATCAGTCCAAAGTCTATCATCAGTTAGTGGAGAATTTCATCATTCAAAAGATTTGTTTCTGGTTTCTGATATTTATACTCAATTACTTAGTTCAAACAAACCGCCTACTAATCTGGAGGCCTTCGCTCAAAGCTCAGCTTTGAGTATCCACAGTGCCGGACAGCTGTAATTGCGGGCTGTTGGCTTGAAACTGCTTGCAGCGAATAGGTACTTCATCACTGTTACAGCTGAGATGAATGTTAATCTCAGATATAACTCTCACAATTACCGTTTCGAGACAGCAGAACATTTTACAGTGCATCTTCAAACTCTGTAACACTGTAAAAGACAGAAGGGAATAAACTGACGAGAACAGAAACAGAGAACATCATGCCATCTTGCAGCGTTCTTGATCTCCTGCTTCATGCTACCTGCAACAGGAAGAATCTACAAGACCAACTCGCTCTCCAGCTGGGTTAAACCCCGGCTGACCCACATGCCAGCAGGGCTATCAGAGGTTCATTTTACTTACCGCACTCCAAACCCAGTGGGAAGCTTTATGTATGGCTGCATTTTATTGATGGAAGCGAAATCACGGGAGACAATTTACATTCTGCTTCTCCAGTGCAGGAAGCAGACCGTAGCAATGATCCTGCATAGCTAGCCACCACTCGAATGCCCTACCTAATATCTGAAGCTTAAACCGACAGGAGCACTTCTCTTGCTTGAGGATGTTTACTCTGAGGTGGAGTTCACTTCTAATTATTCTCACAAAATCCAATTTTGTGCCCCTTCGTCAGTTATATAGTGCTCAGTTTAAGCGTGAAACAACTACTTCGGAGAGCTATAGTCAAATTACAAATGCATGGTGTTAGACGCGTTGGTAAACTGACAATTTACATGCAACATTCTGGGCTAAAATATTGATTCTGAGGACATCCTCCCCAGTTCTGCTGCACAGTTAGGCCAGAATTCTCCTTTGAAGTTATCTGTTTTCAGTACAGTGGAAACAATCTCCTGTGTATAGGGATGGAGCACGATGGTGAACGAAATGACCAAAATCGGTAACAATACGACCCAGTGACGACAAACAGCTGGTAACCAAACCATCCCTTCGAACCCACAGATAGTGCCAGGTAATAACAAAAAAACAAGCAACATAAAAGACAAGTCTGATGCAACCACTGAAAACTAAAGTTTTAGTTTTCATTTTAGTAATCACTGAAGTTCTGTTCCACAATTTATTAAAAAAAAAAAACAAAACCAAAACCAAAAACAACAACAACAACAAACTGTTTCAGCAGAACAGGTGCCTCACAAATGTTCTGCTGTTGGAATACCCCCTTCTCAGCACAACGCTGTCAGGAAGAAACATCTCCTCTGCAAGAAAATCCTGTTGCATCAGAAGAATGAGGTGAAGGATGCCTCATTTATGATAGCCAAATAATAGTTCAGCTATTTTATTTTTAATTTTTTTGTAATTCTTCCAATCTGAGTTTTCTTCCTACCAAAGTCTTAACAAGAATGTAACCTTTTATGTCAGTGAAGAGGTTCAATTTACGGAGTGGACTCCCATGAACATCTCCTAGAAGATATTTAACGTAATACAGCACACGCAAGACAACAGCATGGCACATTAGTAAACAGATGCGCTTCCACCCACAATTCTGAACAGCAGAAAGACTGAGCTGTTAGATTTGATTCTAGAGACATTCATGAATGCACTGAAATTCCTTGAAAAAGCACTTACCAGAAGACACAATTGAATATGAAAACATCTACAGTTCCCCTCCCTAATGTTGTATCAAAAATGCACAAGGACTTACCAAAACTGCTTTGAAAGCTCATATTTAATTCATTGAGCGATGCATAGCCCTGGGTACTACCTACATGTACTCCTTGTCCATGACTCAACTCATCAAAATGCACATCCCTCTTCATCTAACAGAAGTGACACCTAGAAGCAGCCCCTGGTAAGTGAATTCCACTTTTCCAGTTGAAGAACACAATGCATAGTGCTTTTTTCTTCCTTCTTCAACCCTGAGTCCAGTTACAAGCTGTATTACAGTGTTTCTTAGAACTTTTCCTGCAATCACTTTTTTCTTTTAATACTTTGAGAAAAATCTAGGGTCTGAGAAATAAGTCAAGGTAGACCTATGCTACTTCTACATAGAAAAAAGGTGATTACAAGATGGAAGTGCCTTTTAAAATACCTACAGTTGATTTCTGCTCAAGAAATAAGAAACCATTTTCAAGTTAAAACAACAGCAAATGAGCAGTGAAGCCAAAGCCACATACTCCCAAGGCGCAGATCAAAGCACTGCAAAAATTAATGGAGAAACAATGTGCTTTCTGTGACCTGCTATTGTATTCGTCACGTCCATAAACTAAGTCAGACAGCTACATCTTTCCTGGACCTCCAGGTATGTCTGCAATTAATGGCAGTCCAAGCTCAAATCATTTTTCTTTAAGGACTGACAAAAGTGGAACCAGTTTGTGGGACAATATAGCACCAGAGCAGGCTGCTGACTGCAACCCTCAGAGCATCGGTGCCTTCAAGTATTCCCAAGAAGCCCAGCAAAACATCGTCAACGTCAATATATGCCAAGAAGCCAGTACACAGTATGCAAACTCAAGTATGCAGTCACTCTGCCAAGGCAACAACACAGAGCTAACCTACTAAGCCTGGATATCTAATATGCCTGAAGCTAACAAGCTGCAAACTGGAAGCCTATAATTACACTTCACACCAGCACCTTCAGCCTCCTCGTTTCTCAGAGGTGACACCACAGGAAGACATCCAAGGAGCCCTCATGGGTTCCAGCCGCGGCTAACAAGCAAAAGCCAACAGTCAGCCCAACGGCTCCAACCCTTTCAATGCTGCAGATCACAAAATGCAGCAGCTCTGCAAACAGGCATGCCAAGTCTAGACTTGAAATACCTGATGCTGTATCCTCTGAAGTTGCAATTTGGTCATTTGTTGGCATTGCCATGGCATTATTTTGCTGTTCCCCTCTAGTTAGCACACTCATAGTTCAGCTTATCCATCTTATTTTTTTTTTTTGACTGCGCATGGTTTCAGAAGTGCAGGCTACACTGCTTCAAAGAAGAAAACAGACTGCTCTGAGTACAGGCTATGCAAAGAACATGGAAAGTTCCATCCTTCAGTTGTTTTCATTTTCTAAAGGCAAACCATGTCCACACAAGAAACATCTTCACAGTTTTCAATTCAATACACTTTGCTCAGATGCCCAGAAATCTACCTGCACTAAAGACTGACCAGCTAGGTTGAAAACTATAGCTGTGAAATTAAATATCTTAAAACTGGGAGAAAAGAGCAGATAGCCATACTTCTGTTCAGTTATTCTGGTTTCTCGTTCACAGTTCATTAAGCAAATGACAAACGCAGCTTCACTGCACTGCCCAATTGCTCCAGCAGCTGCAGCTCCTTCTCCCACCAATCCTGACCTCCTCCATCTGAAATGAAAAAGCCCTTTTAATCCTCAAAGCATGGCCACAAGTCAATCTCAAACTTAGCACGCTTTTTAATTTTCTTTTTAATTATCCAGTTGGGAGAATTATGCCCTCCTTGCTCAGTGACCTTTCATTCCTTCAAGATTATTTCAAGAAATCTTTCCTGGGAATAATCAGCAAATTTGTTCCACTTGCAGGGAAAATGTTTCTAGGCATCCAAGCTGCAAGAGGAGAGAGAGCAGGATTCTTCGTGTGCTTTTGAGCAGACAGCTTTTTACCAGGTTACGAAGTACTCTGCTCTGTAGGCCAAGTATTTTCTGGCCTCATACAGGTACAACTTGGACACATCTAACCAAACACCTCCCCAGAAGCCAGTCCTCACCATGCTGAGATTTAGAGTCCTCAAGCCCCCACCTAGACCACCAGAATTCCCTGCTGCTGAGCTGGCAGAAAACAACGCAGAAGCTGACTGTTTATTGCTGCAGGGATTTTAATACCAATGACTGCTGACCAAACGTTGGTCCCGTGAGCTTTGGTCTCAAATCATGGCTCGGTTTGCCATAGTCAGAGCCACAGGGATAAATCAAGTTATTACTGCCATTAATGATTTTTAAGTTATGCCAGAACTATTTACTCTCTGCCCACACACTAAACAACCGTATGCAAGCCTGCATTTCATTCCCACACCAATTACTAATTTATTAATTTCACAACAAGCCTGGAAGTGTTTATACAGACAGGCTTGTGTTTAACCAGACCTGCTGGTTAACTTCCCGTACTCATCTTTCAGGCAGATTAGGGTGAAAATGCCTCCGTGCCCAGCAGTCCTGACCCACTTCTTTACAAACGTGCGTTAGGAGATCAGCCTTGTCCCAAGAAGTCGACGTGCCATCACCAGATCAGTCCTTACCCCACGGGGACAGCCAGCAGAGCAGAGGAAAGCAGCACCTGTTGAAAGGCAGCTGGCGTCTCACCTGTACGGCATTTAGCGCGTTAACATGGAGAGACTCTAGATGTAGCTTAGTACAATTGCTTTGCTCCATATGTGAGCAGTTAATTAAGAATATTCTCATATATATTCAATGTATTAAACATCCCTTCAACAAAAACGCGTAAGAACGAGAAGCGAGTTCTTCTCCAACTGAAGTGACAGGGACAGCACATCCCATTTTATACTGTACTGATCGCTCAGGAAAAGCGCAAAAAATGTAATATTCTGACAGAGTTCATGTTTCTTATAACAGCATTCATGTCAAGTACTGTTTATTGAAGTTTTTTTTTCAGCAAGACATGCTTTTATGAAAAGTATTTTGGCAATATTTAATGCTATTGCACCCTACTGCTTTCTTCTTTGGGGGGCATTTTTTTCCAGATGTCTGCATAGCACTACTTTAAAAAAAAATCACAATTATTCTTACTTAATTGGCGTCACTTAAAATGCAGGAAGCCTTTGCTGCTACTATTTGGAGCAATATAATTTAGTCATACATTTTTGCCCTCAAACAAAATTTTCCATTTGAATAATTAAGAGGAGAAAAGACCAATACAGATAGAGTCTCCTTTGAAGATACCCACATGCTGTGCTCTCTCCATAATAAACCTATTACCTGCCATTCAACAAAACATTATCTGTCACAACAGCCTCCAGAACAAAAACACTAATTAGACTCGGATCTTAACGCACTCAGCGTACTGTCCTGTAGTCTTGGACTCAGCAGGTTTGGGAAGCAAGAACAGCACACAGAAGCCAGATTTAAAACTGAGCTAACGCTAATGGCAAAATCTTTACCAAAACAGAACAGCCAAGAAAAGGCAAGGCCAGATATTCCTTGGGTTTAGGCTCATTTATACTAAAAAAAACTCAACAGAAGGCTTAATTGATAGCTTTGCTTCATTCAGTTGTGCCTTATTAGGCATCTTCATGAAAAGCATTAATTTTTTTTGATCCCTTCCAAAGAGGAAGGCTCATTAGCAATGGATGTTTACAAGGCCCCTGGGCTGAAGATTATCCGAGTTCTTCTGCAGAAGGAGCTCTTCAGACCCATGTTTTATGAGAAGCATCACATGGCGCCTCAGCTCAGGTTACCATCCTCTTCTCCCCATACAGATGGGCAATGGAAACCACAGCTCCCAGCCCCAAGTTCATAGACCCTGCTCTACTTTAAGTGGAGGGGCCGGGCAACACGAGATTGTTGCTTACACCAAGCCAGATTTGCTGATTCCTATGGTCTGAAATTAATACACTGCACATTGAGCAGTCCTCATTCATTTTTCACTTTCTAGCTAGAACAGATAAATAGATACACTATCTTACTACAACAAAAACAGACCTCTTGGCTGCTAACAAGGAAAATAATTACTCCACCATATTATTGTTTTTGCTTGTGTTTTAAAAGGCACCTACAGGCAAGTTAAAATAAGCTAGATATAACCAACAAGTGTCTAACGGAGTACACCAGAGGACAGTTCTGTAAAATTATACTGATAACTGTTATGCTCAGGATAAACTCATGGTATGCCACACGATTTTGTTTGTCAGTCTGAATCCCAATTAGTCCTTTGGTTTAGCATGCATGCAATAAAACACTCCACAGGAAAACGTGTTCTTGAAGCCTTTATCAAAATCTCTGATCCGTTACAATCGAGCAAGTGCTTCTTGAATTAGGAACACCCACCTCAAGTTTCAGAAACATTTCATTTTCAATTAACAAAAAATATATATAAAAAAAATGCTGTTACTTGTGGAACAGCTTGTGTTGAAATACACCAAAGACAATATTTCTCAGCAGCAACAAAAGAAAGGCTGTTTTCTTAGCTCAGGTGTGGCAAGGCCTGAATACAGGAATCTCCCCGCCAAGGGGGAGTAATGCACACAGCGAAAACTATAGAACTCGAGATTTTTCCTGCCACAAGCACTCCATTGGAAGTCAAATCTTACTACAACAAAGCCAAATAAACACCATCATCTCTGGGACATTTTGGTTTTATTCAGCACACACAGTAAGAGGCTGCTAGCTTTGTGGTGCAGCATTTTAAATCCATTCCAAGTTTGTAAATCAAGTGCAAGTCATGACATGGAGTCACGTTACCATTTTTCTTAAATAATCTGTACGACCTTGAATACCAGTGAGAATACATAAATAGGCACTTTTTTTTCCACAGGCACAACAAAACAGAAACACTGAATGACACGCCGAAATGCAAGATGATACAGCTAAGTAATAAAAGGAACAGGGCCAGAAAACAGAAGCCTGTAAAATCACTACTTTTTGTGCTAGGAGACCACAAGCATCACACAGATGTGCTTCACAGGAGGGTCAGACAGTCAGATTTGCAGCATTTTCCTCCCACTGTTAATGCTGGATCAGCAGTGACTTTCAGAGCACTGGAAGACTGGGGTAAATTCACTAAGAGCACGTTAACCAGGTCTGCGTAGAAACACAGCGAAGAGCACACTCAACAGGCTGAGCATTTCAGGTGCCTTTCTCTTCAAGTTTCCAAACTGTCTTCTCTTAACTTTTATAATCTTAGAGGCACATTAATAGCCAGCATACCACCAAAACAGGGCTTATTGCCCCAGGCTGCTATTTCATGGCCATGCAACAAGTAAGAGTAAACCCGCCTAAAATGTCTACTTTTAGAGCCCAAACTTACTCAAGGCATCTGTACACGAGGTTAATGCCTAGGAATGCAAGTGCACAGAAACTTCCGAAAGTTGCTTTTTCACTTCTCTGTTATGACAGCATTCCTGTCTGCAATGCATTCTCAGAATGTTTCAGCCAACTGTTCAAATGGCTGCAATAATTTGATTTAAAAATAAATTCAGACAACAAATATGGGGGCCATGCAGCCATTTGAAATCTATCGCGTGAGTCATTAGATTTCAAAACAGTCAAAGGCATAGCCACGGTGAGTCAATCTCTCCTTCACCAGTTATACTAATTTGAGTCCATACTTCCATTTCAATCAAAAGCAAGCATAATAGAAACAATGCTAAATTAACAGTCCCTTCAGTCACAAAGGAGTAACAGTCAAACACAAGTTAAATGCACACGGTGTTATTATACACAAGTATGCACGCACACAGACGTAAATGAATTCCGGTATTGCCTTCGTACTGCACAGCCTACAAGTTCAGAACTACTTACAGGTACCGTGCTGCTACTTCCAGCTCCTCAAACACAATTACAACTGGACTAATCTGCTCCCATCTGCTCCTAAAAATACAGCTATCAGACACAGCTCGTCTTCTCTGGCACTTTGTCGACGCAAGTGCAAGACCAAAACATCACTCATTCAGAGCAGAAAGATGCACTGGTCTCCGTAACACACGAGATAAAAATCAACTACATCATCATGCTAAGGTGCACACGACACAGTCTTACCAATGCCACACATGGCATAATTTCTTGCATAATTAATGATGTGGATTTTAGCAGAAGGGAAAAACAAAACAAAAACTCTGGCTGCCTGAATGTGGTAAAAAGAAATTCAAGAAGCTTCCTCTCACTTGAATAGGACGGTTTTTTTCCTTTCTTGAAGCATAAGAGAGAGGAATATTCATTTTTTCCCCTCCTGGCCTCCATAACTTTCACTTTACTGGTCTTGCCCGAAAGCTGAGACACAAGGAGATTCAGACCATTGAATTTGTAATTACAGATCTGTGCAATACTAGTTTGACACTACCTCAAACCCAGCCATTCCTCCACAAATGATACAATTAAGGAGCGAGATAGGAAGAAATGGTATTTCCACACTCTCTTGCTGCACAGGTTGGAGACGACCAAACTTGTGTTTTGGGTCATCCTTCCCCAAACCCAGAGTTTGAAAACTGTTCAGCCCAACGCTGCACTGGGGCCACAGGCCCTGGCTGCACAGAGCTGTGAGGTTTTTTTTGAAAAAAAATCACACCTAGATTCATTTCTAATAGAACATGCAAATAACTGACATTTCCTTTCCAATACCTGAAAATGGCTGACTATCAGACTTTTCTTGTTACAATAAACATTGTCATAAGACCAATAATAACAAATAGAAATAGTTAGCTGTAATATGCTAATAAGAAAACACGCTCCCCAGTACTGACAGAAGTATTATGTGCAGTATCACGAAGGCAGCACAATGTCTTAATGCACCTCACCCCTGGGAATGGCTAGGGAACACAGCAAATAGCTTTCATTTTAAATGATTTATTTTATTCCTGTCTTACACTCCGTCATGCTGCACATCTCTTTACTCATCTTGACTGTCAATGTTTTCTTCCTGCAGCTTTTAAGTAAAATAAAACACTGTAACTGCTGTCAGACCATTTCATGACCACTAAGGCTTCAGAATAAGAGTACTTGATGCAAATACATTTTTCAGCAATACATAAACCATCATCTTCAATGGAAGAAAAAAACATTTGGCACAGCCCTCTGCATTTTCTTTTCCTACCGTAAGGATAAATGTCTAAGGAAGTGTTTGAAAGTCCAATAAATCCATTGAAGGAATAGCTCCAGAGAATCTTTTGGGGTTTGTGTTTTCTCACTATTTTTCTTATGTCGTTCACACAAAGATACCAGCAGAACAGCTACAGCAGAATAAATTCTTCCAAAATGACCTTGCACAGGACACTGCAATGAACTGGAATAGCTCACCAGGACATGCCAGTTTACTTCCCCTGTACACAGGAGGATCAGACAAGGTTAACTATATAACTATAGTTCAGATCAGGTCATTAGAGAAGTTTACCAGCCTTACTTCAGGAATCCATACTAAAGATGAGCGAAGTTGCCACCTTTTAGCTGTGAACAACCTACGCAGCACCCCAAGCCACACTCCACAGCACAGTAAGAGTCCTTTCTATTGAGGAAGTTGACAGTTTTGGCTATATTGGGGAAGAAAGAAAAAAAAAAAAAAAAAAAAAAAGAACATACAGAGAGTCTCATAGAACAAAGACCCCAAGAGTTTTTGTTTTAAAACGTTGAAATAGTATCCGTACACAAATGCAGCATCTTCTACAGAGTCTGCGAAACACGGGGAAAACAGTCATATCACTGCCTGTTAGGATTGGTTTCCCTCCTCACCCTCTCACCCCAAACACTGCCAGTACCTTAAACTTCCCCTTGAAAAAAAGCCTCCAGACTAGGGATACCAACAAATATACAACTTTTAATTCTCTACTGGAATTTAACTCCCGGTTAGCTTCTAAAAAAAGAGAACAAATTCTCATATTAGCAGTCTTTAAATAAGAAGCAAGACAGTATGGAACAGGTAAAAATCCTCCATGCACATCTGGCTTCAACATAAAAGTAGGCTTCTGTGGGCTAACCCAAAAAGCTCCTCAGCCTCACTGCCTCAGCGTCCATCTGGCCAGCGGTACCAGCAGCACCACAGGGCCATGGCACAGCTGGCAGCACGCAGCCCGTGACGGATGAAGGCTGCTTAAATTGGCGCTGTCACCAGAGGAAACATTCATCAACCTGCAGCTCAAATTATTCTATTCGAAAGCCGCTTTTCCTTCAGATTTGTTTCCATACTGAAGATGCGGAACAGACATTCACAGAGCCTAATTTCCATCTAGCTCTTTGCATCTAACTCAACGTGAGGGCCTGATGCCTTGAGAAAACACGCACTGAATCTAAGTCTAGCTAGAAGTAGGGTTTAGAGGCAAGTGACAGATTGGGATGGATTTTAAACCATAGGAATTTGGTCTCTTAAGGAACAGCAGGAACCCAAGCTGCCCGAGAGAATCGAAGCCTTTAGCCCCTTCCTTTATCCCCAGGGCTCTGACAAGACATTCTGAACTCCAATTTGCATCTTTCCTGAAGCCAAAAGCTTGTTTAAATCCACGATAAAAATCTCAGGGCTTGTTTAACCTCACTGCCAGCCCAAGGTTGAATTTCTTCCAGTGCAGCTCTAGGTTAATACTGCTCTAATTTCAAGTTATCTGGATCATGACTTAAAGCTAGGAGTAGGGTTGCAAGAGCTCATCAACTACTAATCCAATTGTTCTACATTTCTCAAGGATTATTTTCCAGTTTACTAATCTGAGCTACTTGCTGCAATAATCCTTTACCTATAATGAAATCACCAGGCAGATCAAGGTGCGCAGCCTGAGTCTCACTCTGGCAATGTGCAGCACATCAGCAGCTAATTGCTCAAGTATTTGTTCTGCTTGTCCGCTAGGTTTTACAGCTTGCGTCAACCTCCAGGTGCCAGTAAAACCACTATCCAAACCAGCTCATTTTTTAAGCTTAAACTGGGTAATTTAAAGCACACTCAAGAATGGCAACACCATGCTGCAATCTCAGAAGAGAGGATACGCAAGCATATGAAACTCCCCATGAAAACAGAGCATTTTGTATTTTTATTTTAGCTGGTCAAGTTCAACACCGAGCCTAGTGTTTACCTGGCACTAAAGTCATACTAACAGGTATGAGCAAGCAATAAGATGGTAATAATTATCATGTAAGGTCTTTACCTAGTCTTAAATACATCTGGGGATTTCTCTTTCCTGCCAGAATTTTCTATGGGCTCTGCTGGAAGCTCTCTGCCAGGATCAGCCCCACGTCGTCACTCACCTACAGGGCAGTCTGGGATATGTGAAGAGCAGACCCTGAGCTTTGTTAAGTGTCTGTCTTCCGTATCTACAAAATGACAATGATGGCTTCAAAAAGAAGGGACAGGAATGAAAGTGTATACGAGTCTCTGCCTACATGCTCATCTTTTATGAAAAAGCAAAACCTGACAGCAACAGAAATGCACAATGCAGATATTTATGAATTATCAGTTAATTAATGAAACCTGATCAGAGGCTTTCAACAAGCTTTGTTTGGGCATTTTTCTGTATTGCCTACATCACTTGGTTCTACCAAAAACATACCTTAAGACAAAAGAAAACTGCACGATGCTGAACTGGGCTCACAAGTCAAAAGCAACAAATAGAAATACATACTGCCAGGATCTGCACGGGGAAAAAATAAAAATAAAATAAAAAGAAGAACAACACACACAGCCCCCAAATACATTAAAAGAATAATAATATATATTTATATATATATATATATATATTTTTTAAAAAAAAAGACCTCAAAGCATATCACGAGAACGGGATCAGACAAGAAAGAGAGAGCCCACCCCTTCAGGATCAGGGGAGAATTAACCTGCATTTCTTTACCCCGTCTACAAGCCGCCGGCTCTGCCACACGTTATGTTTTCAATAGAAAAAACAGACACGCGACGACGGCCGAGGAACGGCGAAGGCAACCCCGAGCCCCAGCCGTGCGCCCGCCCGGCGGGCAGGTGGCTCCCGCCGCAGGTGCCCACCTCAGGCGCTCGCCGCCGCGGCCGCCCAGGCCGTGCCACCAGGCAGGGGCCCCCGGCCCCGGCCCCGCACGGGCTGGAGGCAGGGAAGGCAGCCGGGGAGAATATGGAGGGGCTGAAGACAGAAAAGGGAGGACAGAATAGAGGGGGCGCGGATGGCACAGGAGGGGCAGGAGCTGCCAGGCCAAGGTGAACCGCAGCCCGGCAACATGGTGGAGGCTGCCGGGAAGCCCCTCGGCGGCAGGAGGAAAGAGGCGAGCCTCGGCAGGGCGGCGGGAGAGGGGGTGAAGCCCGCGGAGAGGATGCGAGGGGATGTTATGGCAGCCCTCCGGCAGGCGACCGGGATGGAGGTGACAGCGGACGGCAGGAGAGAGCGCTGACCGCGGCGCGGCTGAGGGGAAGGCGCCATGGGGGAGGCGCCCGCCGGGCTGCTCCTTCAGGGCGGCCGGCAGCGCCTCGCCCGCGGGAGGAGGAGGAGGACGGGCTCACCTGCCATAGCTGACGGCAATGGCGCTGACGGCTGCTGCGGCGGCTCCGCCGGGCTCCGCTCCCCTCGGTCGGCAGCGGCGAGTGCGGCGGGGCCGGGGCCGCCCCGACAGGCAGAGCACGGGGCGGGCCGGGCCCCGCTCCGCCCCCGAGAAGATGGCGCCCGGCGCTCCTCCGCTTGCGGCCCCTGAGGGCCCGGCTGCCGGGGCGGCCCGGCAGCGGTCGGCCCGAGGGGGTCGGCTCGGGTCGGGTCGAGCCGTGAGGTGGGCTCCCGGCCCCGCAACGAGGAGAGACGGGGCTCCCAGGGGCGCATCGCTAGGGCGGGGCGGGGAGGGGGGGGGGGTCTCTCCCGAGCGCCCAGGAAAATGGCGCTCGTGTGGTGTCGGTGCAGGCTACAGTCAGCTCTGGCCTTTGGGGTGAGGGGAGGGATTAATTTAAATGAAATAATGATTTTAATAATCCATCTTTTATAACAGGAGAATGAAGAGAATGCAGCCAAGGAAGTGGAGACCCCCAAAATAAGATGCCTCCACCACACACACACATCTGTCTTTTCTCAGATTTTCAGGATTTTCAGCCCGGGGGGAGATGGGACATGACAAACATGCAGCACATTGAACCCCAGTGCAGAGAGCTGGGTGTTTCAGACCCATGGCAGACACCTGCTGCTTCGATACCCCACATCAGAAGAGATGGATGCTTCCTCTTTGAGCCCCTTGGCAAAATTTGAAATTCCTAATTGATTTTAATAACGGTAACTTGCTTTAATGTGGGTTTTGCCCTTTCAAGTATGTGCAGTTCTCAGATGTATTGAGATCAAACTGACTCACCAATCCTTTTGCCTCTTGCTGCCTTTCTGGGAAGCAACAGCCCAGTCGCCGCCTCCGATAATTCCTACTTTTTCTCCTGCAACAAAATTATGCTTCAAACGGCAGAGTGCAAATCTACCGTAGGTGTCCTTGAGATAATATTGACTGATGCTGAGCTTTCTCCATAACCAGCCCAATTTATTATTTGATTAAGGTGGCTCATAGCTGTAACAGAAACCCAAATCGATAGGAAGGCCTCTGCTCCCCAGACCAGTGACACTAATTGTAATCCATTGCATCATTTCACCCAGACCTGCAGTTCTTTGTTGATCTTTCAGGTCTTTGCCTTAATAGTTGCTGTTTGCAGAGTTCAGCTGCTCAGAGTGTTTACTGAGTATTTGCTCACCAGCTGTCTGACCCCTTCCATCCACTGCCCATATAAAGAGGGTTTCATCGGATCCTACTAAAACCTAGGAGCTTATTTTAAGACCATAGATTCTACAAGGCCTCTGGAGTGTTTGTGCTTCTTACACTTGTGCATCGTTTGGTTCCACATTCACTGAGGTCCTCTCCTTGTTAAGCTTCTAAAAGGTTTTCAAATGAACCATATGGAAAACTATATTGGACACAGTCTCAATGTACCTTTCCTGCTGTATATGCTCTTGATTATGGATATCGATCCCTTAGCATTACTTAGTGCCTGGCTTTAACCCAAACATATACATATATTTAATGTAGCTTTTAAATGTTAATAGCCTTTGTTTGTTAGGGCAGAGGAGCTTGCAGCCATGATATAAGGGACATTTTAGTAATGCAAGATTGATGGAGATTGCAGCAGTTTCACTCTTGACAGAAGTTTATACTGGAAGATGGATTTTATGTATCCAGTGATTCAGTCTCTCTCTGAGGACTTCCTGTGTTCAGAAATAATTGGCAGAGCCACAGCCCTATAATTTTTTAATTTGGATTCACAAATAAATGTTCTAATTTTGCCAAGCTGGCACCCCTCAGTTGAAGATGGCAGAGTGAAATACAGGTAAGCTGGCAAGATAAGTGCAAGTGGCAAGTTCACATACACGCATGAGTCAGAGAAATTTAACAGATAAACAGACCTCATGGTCACAATAATTCCAAGGACAAGCAAGGGAAAGATGGTAAAGGTGAATTTAGTGTTCAAAAAAATTGAGTTTGACATAATTAGACCCCCTGGAACCATGGGCTCAAACCTAGCAAAGCGTTTTCAGACTTTTGTTCCTATGAAACAGACAAACTACCTTCCAGGTGGCTTTCTGTGTTGTCAAATATCAGAAAATAGCCAGTTGGTCAGGGACACAGAGCCCACTTCATGTGGTCACACTGCCCTGCTGCAGAGGTGTAAATTATTTTTCAGGGATTATTAGCATATATAATTTTTTGTTACAAAAATGGTCTTTATAAACAGTCACTTTCTACCTGAATGATTCACAGGACCATAAAGAGGCTGGAAGAATCAGAAATACAGGATATGCTTATGCCTGTCCTTCATAACAACTGCGGGTTTAGAGGCTATCAAGGGAAATTAGTAGCCATTAATCATTTAGTATGCAGACCTTTGAGACCTTAAAGAAGAAGCCTTCCCTTTGTAGTTCTCCTTTATATACTACACCTAATCTAGGAGATTATCTGAAGGGGTGAGAGGTAAGGTCCTTAGAGCTCACTTGGATTTACCTGAACAGGTGAGGTGGTGTTGCGTCTAGACAGCTAGTCGCCATAGAAGGCTTAGGCCTGTTGTCCCAAATCAACCAGTTTAAAATACCTGTCTGTCTAAAATACATCTCCAGAATCCCTCCCTAACTGGACTAAACCTCGTAAGTACTCCTAAAATGCTGAGTTTCCTCAGCTAAGACTAACAGTCCTGGAATCCCAGTTCCTCCCTGTGTTCTTTGTGCTAATCAGTCATTATGCTTGCTTTCATAATGCAGTATAAATATTATAGTATTAATGTAATCACAGTAGTAATGATTAGAGAGTACATGAGCAAATAGTTTTTTTGTGATATTTGCCAGCTTGAATCACTGGAACATCTTGACGACAGCATGCAAGTACGGACTTGATTTTGTGGTAAGGTTGTGCCCATGTGAAAGTCTGCATAAGGAGAAACAGATGTGGGACAGTCAGGCCTTTAGGTTGAGCTGTGTCCTTTGCAGCCAGAGAACATAATATTACTGCAATAGTCTGAGGTAACCTTTAATGAGTATGTTCCCCAAGCATGCCAGTCTTATTTTGTTTATTTCTTCATGACTCTGTAAAAATAAAATGGTAAGGACAGGACTACAGGTCAGGGTTTTCTTGATACGCAACACGTGCGTTATTGGCATAAATTTAAATGCTGAAATCTTTTTGGCTGTCATCTCCTCTGTTTACTCAAAATTCCCAGTTTAAACCAAAATGTCACCTCAATTTGGGCATGTGTCATTGATCTGAGTACAGGATCTCCAAAAAGACCAAATCGGAACTTCACATCCAGTCATATTCAGAGATGATTGTTTTGGATCTGGGATCCGTAGCCCATTCCCTATCTTGTAGCCAATTCCCTATCTCGTTTTATGTTGTCAAAAAAAAAAAAAAAAAAAAAAAGGTGAATTGCCTTGATCACGTTAACAATATTCTATGTGGATCCCACAGGTGGAATTCAGTTTTTAACATCATGGAACATCTATATCAATAATAGGAATGCCTTTTACTTGATTACATAAAGTAAAAATGAACCCCCTGGTATCTTCATGGCTGCCCAAGAGGAGAAAGGTGAAAGGGGTCTAGGAAAGGTAGTTTGTTACTCACAAGCAGTGAAGTGTTTGCTTTTTCCTCTGCAATATGAAGTTAGGCAAAAAGAATACTGAACTGGGTGGACCGTGGGTCTGTAAGGTAAAGAAGGGAAGAGTGAACAACCCTTCTTGAAGATGCTGTCTACCACCACCTAGTGGAAAATACCACTGCAGGTTTCTTGACCTACGTGTATTTATGGTTGATCTTGTGGACAGTGGTGACTTAATTGCTGTGTGTTTCCCCCAGAGTGCTATATGTAATTAGAGTTAGCATAAAATTACTTCTTTCGAGGAATTATTTTAAAAATTGAACAACATACTTCCTGATCTGCCACCAGAGCTAAATCCTTTGTTTTTTCATCTGCAAAATGGAGGCAGTAAGGCCCAGGAAGAGTTTTATGAGGTTTAATTAGTGCAGAGTGCTCTTAGGTCTTTTGGTCCAAGGATCTCAGACTACTTTGGTCCAAGTACTCAAATTACTGAGGCTTCAGTCAGCGATCCAAGAGGAAGATGTACTGCTGTGCTTGCTATATAGAAAGATAAATAGCACGGGTTGCAAAGTTGCAGTTGCCAGAATTCACGTAATACATCAACAGGGGGAGAGAAGAAGAAGTCTGCATAGTTGCAAAATTGTTGGATCCCTACTGCTCACATCGAGATGGTTTTGCCTCTGGTAACTTTTGGAGAGAGACCTTCCTTCGCCTTTGTGTATGCAAAATATTTTGTAAATGGAGACCAGATTCTGGCAGCCAGTGGGGTACAAACAACCGAGAAATCCTCCTGTGCTTCTGGCAATAGGGCTGATTAGACCATCTTGGCCAAATAATATTCATTGAAATGTTGTCACTGACTGTGGGGAAGTGCAAGTAATAGGGAACACGCAGTAACACTGACTCAACTGGACAGCTTCGATGAAAAGCTAATTTTCCTGATGCTATTACGTCTGGTACCACAGGGGCTGCACCAAATAGGTAACGTTTAACTTGCTGACTCTGGTGTAAGGCCTGTATTTAGCAGAGGATGGAGGAGATAGGTTTAGCCACGTCTCAGAGTTCATTCCCAGTCCTCTTTTCACAAGCAACTAGCCAAGGGAGAGTCTTTATATATTGGGAAGAATGGTAGCAGGAGGGGGCCAGGAAAGCAGCATGCATTTATCCTCCCTGTTCTCTGGTTTCTGCCAAGTTTTAGCTGCCAGTACTGCTGAATTGCTGGAGCCTTATCTCCTGACCCTGAGATGTTGTGGCAACAAAAGAAGGACTGCAAGAAGCCCATGGCTGACAGTTCCTGACATTTTTGCTTTGCTGGTGCACATTCACATTGGCATTTTGCTTGCAGCTACCCATCAGATGAAGTCTATGTCATTTGGAGAGATGGTGCCCAGGCAGGAGACAAGCTGAGTTTTGCCATCTTACGTCAAGTTCATGAGTGACTTGTTCAAACCTGCAGCAGTAAATGGCAGCTTCTGATGACAAATGTGTATGGGCAGGATCAGGCCAAAAAGTGACTTATTTCCACGTTGTTTCCGAACGGGTATGGACATGGTGCTCTGTGAAAATCATTTGCAAGTCCGTTAGAGGAGTTCTGCAGCAGAGAACAAAATAGGGTTCATTTGAGGCACTGTAACAGGTTGCCCAGAGAAGCTGTCAATGCCCCATCCCTGGAGGTGTTTGAGGCCAGGTGAGATGAGGCCCTGGGCAACCTGATCTAGTGGGCGGCATCCCTGCCTATGGCAGAGGGTTGGAACTAGGTATCTTTGAGGTCCCTTCCACCCTGGGCCATTCTATGATTCTATGACTCATTAAGCCACCTCCACTGGGGGGGGGGTTAAATGAAGGTCCTTTACTTTGCAAAGCACAGAAAGCATCACTTGTGTGGTTGCTTACTTGCATCTCAGCAGAGAAGTGACAGCAGAGAGAGAATCCCTGTCTGAACTTTTTCATTACCTGAACCTACTTGCAAACAATTTTGAAAGAACATCCACAGCGTGTTCAGAGGAAGGATGGTCTTGGATGTTGTAATTGCTTTTATCCTGTATATGCCCATGACTCATTTAGTTCATCACATGAATGGATGGTTACAAAAACACAGTAATGTCAGGAATGGTAGAAAAATGATTGTTGCAAAATCTAGCGAGTGGCAAAAGACAAAATAAATGAGTGTGGTGCTGAGTCAAAGCGGGAAACAGACAGTACCACAACAAGCCCTCTAAAAGCTTCTGAAATTGAACTGTCCGAATCATGCTGGGTAGATACTTTATGGGAATCGTCACTCACTTGGCTAGAAAAAGAAGAACTCCCTGAGGCAGGAGGGAGAACTGGGCCCAAACCAAAGCACAATGGGCAAACCAAGAGCTGGAAATTGTGTGTGGCAATACTTTTCAGTTCCTTCTTTCCCTGACAGCTGAACTAACACTTGTCACAGGAGTGCAAACCAGGCAGTTATAGCAAACCTGGATGCCACAGGGCTGGACAGGCTCACTATTTATAGTGCCCTGCTGACAGAGCTTTCCCACAGTGCCACTGCACACAGGTTAAGGTAGAGTCCATGCCTTGAAGGGCTTTTTACTAGTCAGTCCTTTTACAAAAATAGCAAAAAGAAAGACAACAACCCCTTTTATGATGAGAACCAAGACTCAGAGAGATGAAAGGATGCAAAGGAAATCCACAGCAGAGCCTGGAACAATGAACTCCAACTTCTCCCCAGCAAATTGTCCTTCCTTTAGTTAACTCCTTCCTGCCTGAAGTCCTACTTATTCATTACTCATCAGTAGTGCCAGACTGATACAGTGACATTGAAGGGAGATTTTGCAAGTTCTGGGCTGTCTCCCCACTGTTAAATTATTTTCCCTACAGCAGATGTGGGAGAAGGGTTGTGCACCCAGCCTATGTTTCCTCCTATTTCAATGCTTCCCATCCTATTGAAGGAAGGATGGGGAGCACTGGATCAGGACAGCATCCTGGTGTGCTGACCCTGCTGAAGGGATGTTAAATTCCTTGGAGAGGAGCAGGCTGTCAGCTTCAAGCATACAGTGTCTCAGACTGCTGTGGACCTGAGTCAAAGACAGAAAGTCTCCTTTGTTTCATGTGGAGGGTTAAAACATAAGCAGCTTTTAAGCTGAACTCTGCAGTATCTTCTCAGCAACTTGAAATGTGGTTGCACAACAAAGAGAAACTTTTACAAATACTTTCTTGTTATTATTTGTAGTTGGAGACCATCTGCTGGCCTACTTTTAGACATACATTTGAACTGGCAACATTACAATCCTGCCGCTGTTCTTGTGCAAAAAAAATACACTTGACCTGCAGAATCAAATACAGAGAAAATAAGGTACTTGTCTGGAAAAGAACCACCCAAAACAGTGCTGAAGAAGTCATGCTGCTACATGCACTGTTAGTATTGAGAGACAAGAAAAATGAATATTGAAGGATCTGGTAGACTTCTTCTAATGGTGTTAATGAAAATTAACTGGTAGAAAATGATACAGTGATGCTAATTAGTATTTGTATGTTTAAGGACCTGAAAGCTTTCACTTTTACACTGAATACACGTGTGTAAGAGTAAGAAATAATCCTTGCTGAGGTGAGACTGCAACATAAGGAGTGAGTTGAGCAGGCTAGAAATCTCTTGTCCAAACCTCTTACACAGTCTGTTGTCAAATTGACCCCTCTCTATTTGACATTAGTTGGCGTCAGCAAAGAATTTGGCCCAGCATTTCATGTCAGCTTTCTGCAAGATTTTCTAAACCCTGACTTCCTTTGCAGAATACAGCTTTTAGCTCAGAAGCTGATGCTGTTGTGTGCGTGAAAACTCCCCTGGTAGCTGGCTTTTGGTTGATCGGTTTGACCACTTACATTAAACATGATGCAACATGATATGACAAATGCAACCAAACATTGGGATGCAGTGCAATGGAAATGCTGCATCCTTTTTGATGGGTCAGCAGGAGAGAGAGAGGAGCTATTTGTCTTGGGTAACAGCACATGGAAAAGCACAGACGTGAAAGTTGACCATATATTCGTGGCAGGGGGCATGATACATTTGCGCACACATCTCATGTTCCCTAAACTTCACTTAAACTATCAGCCTCTGTTAGTCAGACTTCGTAATATCCTACACAGAGTAGACAATTATTACTATATGTATCTTCTGTCTTTCCCTCCTTCAAGAAGCATGTTAAACTGGGGGAGGAAGACCTGAATGCGGATGTGTTAACCTCCCACTATCGCGTCAGCAAGACTTGTGCGTACCATGCATTTCTCACCGACAAGCAAAGAAGGGCTGAAACCTTGCATGACAGGTTAACAGCATGATTTGCAGCAACGGCTTAAATAAATGGTTGCAGACATGAACAACTAGCAAGCAGCTAATCCTTTAAAGACTTAAGAGCAGCTACTACTGCAGTCCAAGTAAATATTTCAAAATAAAATTGATTAGTGGTGACTGGTGGATTTTATTCTTTGTTTTGCAAGCCCAGACTAAAATGGTGATTCCTCCACAGAACTTATGCTTCCAGGGCCAAACCCTCTATTTTGCAGAAACGGAGCCTTCTCAAAGACAATTCATTGCAATTTTATTCCTTACTGTAATTGTAGCAGGACTGGAAAAGTTATAGATGAGTCTTGTAGGACCATGTCACCTTCAGAAAGGCAAGCTCCAACAGATGGAGGACAGCATCATGGCTTAATATCCAACACAATACAATGTAAAGGAAGGAAATGTTTGCTTCCTGATTCTTGTCACGAGCAAGCTCTGTCCATGGCCACAAAAAAAAGACCTCCTAATAATTGCCTTAATTCCAATTAAAAGAACTTTCCTAACACCTTCCTAGATGCAGGTGAAGGCAGGAAGGCAAAAGGCATCAATAGAACGTGTACCCAACCAGCACAAAAGAAAGTTTGTCTGAGCCTGGAGAAGAAAAACAGTCCATCTACAGCTACAAAAGGTCAATGAAATTATTTGAAAACAATAATTTCTAATCCACAATTAAGCTTTTTTTCCCAAATACTTTTTTTTTTTTTTCTTCTACCTTGACCCTTGGCTCTATCTCAGAACAAAACTCTCTTGGGAGGGAGGAATCTGTCATGGCCCACTGAACCGTCTGGACTATTTTTAGTTAAATCCAGCATTCCTAAAAATCTCAAGCTGCTTGTGTATTAAGGAAGGAAGAAGGAAGCCCTGACACACACTGACATTTCACTCGGTGAGCACGGAACATGGCGTGCCAGCTGCTCTGCAGCACGCAGGCATCACTGGGGCTGAATGCAGAGCTCTAGGGAAAAGAACAATTTTTGCCTGCAGTTTTCACCAGCTAGAGAAGGGTGAAAATGAGGGAAGGATTGCTGTCTTCTCTGAGCAGGAGGAGGCAAACCAAAGGGCTCTGCTAGCAGCTGGAAAGCTGGAGAGATCTGAGGGCTGGACAATTTGCACTTACCTGCTAAACTGACGAGCTGCAGCTCCAGAGCACAGCAATGAGAAAATTGCCCAGTGGAAAGGCAGAAGTCAGGGAGACTCAGAGGTGCTTTGCAGGTGGAGATCTTGCTGGGAGGAGCAGGACAAAGGAAGGAAGGGTAAGGAGAAAGATTAAGGAGCTAACGGGCTGTTTAGGGAAAGACAGAAGATGCAAGGAGTGGTTGTATGAATGGGCTGATGCTTTGGACTTTTAAGGACTAGGCATGAGGGGGAGGAATGTGGAGAAGCTCATTTAGACCTCAGCATAAGTGGAGTATAGCACAAATCTGATTAGAAAGGACAGAACGGTTGTGCCGAGTCATTTCTTCCTGCCCTGCAGGTTTTTACGTTGTTTTTTATACTAAGCAAAATCCATATTGCTATAAAAGTAGCATCATATCATGGAGCCTCTCCATTGCAAATGTTGCTGAATTTGGCTAACTGCAGTTGACAGAAAGAAGGCAGACCGCAACTGTAGGGTCTAATCTAAGTGTTCCTGCGTGATGGGTACCAGAAGAGCACTAGAGGTGCTGTTGTATATTGCACTGTTTATTCAAACAAAACATTCATTTTATGGCTATATTTATAGTGCATTGATTATATGAAGCATGCTCCAAGTGAGTCATCACATTCTCTCTCCCTCATTATCTGCAGATGTTTCACACAATTTCTACTAAAATATTTTCAGGACTATGATCAGTTACAAACCTGCTGGCCATCCCAGCCTCCTTACAACCACCCCTCTCCACAGACAATCTTCAGCCCTCAAGGGATGATCATCCAGATGGATGACATCCAGCCAGGCCTCCAGGGTCAATTTATAAAAAGAGGACATAAAATCACTGCTGAGAGAAGAGAAACAAGGTGTTGGAAACCCAAGATCCTGCTTGCTACACCACCACAAGATTAGTGATGGGCCTTGCTCTTCTCCCTGTCCCATGAACTTCCATCAGAACAAACACATGGAGAACTTCAGAGAGAACAATTGACGCGATGCCAAGAAATATATATAGTGCAAGGAAAGTTGTTGCTGAGAGTACTTACATCCCCCTTTCCCAGGATCTTCCCTCTAGAAAGCTCTCACAGGTTAGCTGCCACTGAATGTTGGTGGGTAAAGGTTTGCCAGTCATTTAGGTGCTAGGGTCCTTGTAGGGGAAGCATGGGACAAGAGGAATTAGCAGTCACCTCCTCACAACAGTGAGACATACAATGTCTTGTTACTAGGCTCTTCGTATGGATAGATGCAAAATCACTGCACCTGTAAGGAGCACGGCGTTGTTGGCTCCACTAACCTTAAAACAAAGATGAATTGGGAGAACAGCATAGTGTGATAAGCCCTTCACAGATGTTGTTTCACTTAGACTCGAGGCTCACATGCAATAATATCTCCAGGCTGGTGAACTGCCACACCACTGCCTTTATCACACCAAGCAATGTTCAGAAACACCATTTCTCCCTCTTCTCTCAAGCATTTATCAGAACCATTTGCACAAAGCTTTGGTTAATTCTGGCTTTTCCTATTGCTCCTTTCTACTGCTGAGCGCATCTCTATGCCTCCTACTTTTGCCTTGTGATACAAAGAGTCCCTTTCAAGCAGGGCCCCCGCACAGAATGTTTCACCAAAGGAATCAGCCACAACCTTGGAAGTCCAGTGTTGGATCTGATGCTATAAACTCTCGCTGTCTCCCACTTTAGCCAGTGCATGAGTTGGCAGAGACAGTTATGATGCTTTTAGCAGCATCCTGAGATGTGAAGCCTCTCCTGGAAGCCCACTGAAGTCCCTCAGCCTGTGTGTGGGCAGCAGGTTGACTCCTTAGCTCTATGCTTGAATGTCACTGCTTGGTACAAGTCTGTTGCCTTACTTTCCTTCTCACTGGGAACTGGCAGTGGGAGGTGTTACAAAATCAACATTAATTATATATGGCAGTTTTGATCCAGGAGCTATTGGTGGCCATCTCTCTCAGAGGCTGGCATTTGTACCACCAACAGTGAGAAGGAGCCCACTGGAGAGGAGGGGAATGGGTCGTGCTCTGCCTCGGAAAGCATATGTCATTAACAATGAGCCACTGCAAAAGAGGATTAGAGAAAGTAATTTTGGATTTAGCATGAGGGTTCAGGGCTCATAGTTAATATCTGCAGCTACCCAGACTGTCTTCACTGCTACCTCGTTTGTTCCCCTCAATTCATTCACCTAGACATTTCAAACAGCTTGTCTAGTTAAGGGAAGTTTCCTCTGATGTAATTATGCTTGGGAACTTGTATTAGCTGTGCTCACTCCAGACACTTAAGTAAAAATCGTGAGATTGACCTAAAGGGAGTCTTTTCTTTTATAAATAATATGTTTGGCAGAATTTCTTTGGAACTGCTGATGGCTCAGGCCTTCAGGGGACTCTAGAATCAAACAATCATAGATACACCACACCACAGCAACAGAAAAACATCACTGAGGATATAAATTCAGGCACTCATAAACTAGAGAAAAGCCTTAAATCTGGGTGCCTGTTCTTGCTACAGAGCTTCCGTGAATAATAATATCCCATCAAACTATATAAATGCCAACTATTTTTTCTGAGACAGCTGCCTCACCGAGTGCCCAGAATGGATGCTGCTCAATAAAGGAAACAGCTATTTCAGTATTACCCCCATTCATCAGTGTTCAGCCTCTGCTTTATTTGTCGTTCAAGCCCTGCTCTAGAACCAGAAACTTCTTCACAGGCATTTTCCTATTACCCTCATCAATCAGCTCTCCCCAGACCCACAACAGACAATTTTACAGAAGGGGAACTGAGGAGCACAGCCATTAGCTGTGGTATTTGGCAGAGGCATCGAGCACACAGGGTGGAGGAAAGGATGTAGCTCCGTGCTTGGGGAGCTGAGGCAAGATAGCTGTGCAAATCATCCATGCAGGTCCATGGCATGGCTGGAGTAGAAGGAAAAACTGTAAAAGATCCTTTCGTAATATATCAGCACTTGGGGACTAGAACAAGGAATGGGCAATGGCTACATTTAGAAGGAAAACTGTGATGCCTTTATGTAATACTTTAACAAAAGTAAGAGCTGACAGCCCTGATTATCCTCAAACCTACCCAAAGGAGCACCACTGCCACAGAGGTATGGACCATGCTTATCACAGAAACAAACGCTACAGTAAAATTTTCCAAATTTTCCAAAATGTAAATTAGTTTATTTTCTAAGAAAAAAATGAACAGCAGGTATTAGCTACACTACAGCTAGACAACAAAAGATTGGACATAAAAGAAACTTGTACCCTTGAAAGCCACACTTAGAATACACCACACAAACTCAAAGAATTAAGTAGCCTGGATCTACATTTGAGTAATCAATACACCGTTTTTTTTTTTTGTTTGTTTGTTTGTTTTTTTTCCCAGAAATGTCCATTTTGACTTTCCAAGTTAGATGCAAAACATCCCTGTAGAGAGGAAATTTTCCCAGTGTCCATTCCTCATACAGACAGCCCTGTGAGCACCAGGGTAGGTACTGATCTTATTTATACACTGTGTTGTCTGAGGATGTTGTTTCTGCTTCAAAAAATAAATTGCCATCCCTCCAGAAATGTCAGTATGTTCTTCACCTGTCCCCTACATTTGCTTATCCCTCTCAGTTGCCCCAGGCTTCTCAACTTTCTGCATCCTATCAGCCCTTGAAGACATCTTCTCCCCCTACTCCTCTTTTTCCATCTCAGCTCCCTGTCCCCTTTCCCCAAACCAAACAAACCCATATTCTTATCCTCTAATAGAGGCTGATTCATGGTTTTGCGTCAGCAGCGACTTTCCTGGCCAGACCCAGCTTTAATTGAGGGATTCCAGCTGCTGCCAAGCAGTGTGTGACATCTGGGAAGCTGGGCTGCCACCGGCCCAGGGGCCAGCTGCGTCAGGAACATGAGACGGGTGATGGCCAGGGCCAGCATGACGCAGCAGAGCAAGAGAGAACACACGTAGTTGGTGCCTTCAGAGATGGAAAGGCAAAAAGGAGATCCTGAATTCAATCAATTAGCCGTCAGAGTGCACCACTGGGGCACACACAAGCCAATTAATCAAGTCAAACAAGGGAATAGATGTAGGTTAAAAAAAGAAGACCTTGGCTCAGGATTTGAGTTTACTCTAGAACATTGGAGGAGGAATAGAAAAATGAGGAAGGAAAAAAGACAAAGTGGTTTTTCACTTTCTGAGCAAAACATTTGTCCAAGAAAGTTTTCTGACCATCTCCGAGGACCTGCTGTGTATTTATCCCTCTTCCTTTCAAATTTTCAGTCCACATGAGCCCTGCCTGGCACAATTCTGGAGTATCAGTACCAGACTGCAAGTCATATGTAGACACTACTCCCTGATACATAAAAGGACCAGATATTTGGACACTGACACCAAGCTATTAGAAGTTTGGGTTCTTTGCATTCAAATAATACATGAGAGGTTCAAAAAGTGAATCCTGGCCTTCTCAAGCAGCACCTATTCTTGTCACACCTAGGCCACTCCACACTACTGCTCTAGAGAGGGTAATTCCAGGTTCCCAGCTCTGCCCCAAAGCAAGCCAAGGGTCCTGTAGAGCAGTTGGAGCTGTTTCAAAGCTGCTGGCTCATCAAAGTCTATTGCTGACTGCATCAGAAACCAGAAGCAGTAAGCAACAGCAGACTCAACTGAAGCATTAACCTCTTTGCCCAGGACCATTTTTAGCATACATTGAGATCTGTGAACGTGAAAAAGATGAGCTTGTAATTTGTACACAGAATATAGTGAAGTTTATTCATGTAAAATACATATACTTGAGGCTTGCATTTCTACATCTTGTCACATACTTGTTCTTCAGGACACTTGGTTCAGTCCCACTTAAGGAGACAGTGAGTTTTTACTTTTGCATCAAGTACAAGAGCTACCAATTGGTTTTCCCTGAATAAGCTATTACTGAAGCTAGCAAAACAATACAATTTATTCAGTACAAACTATACAGATATTCTTTTCACTGGTTTAGGGAGTTAGTCACAATGTATCTAAACAAGGATAAAATGATCCCAAATATACATACAGATAGCTGGAATTCAGGCGTCTCCAATACCCACACCAGTCAAACCCAAGATTTTTGTATTTAGACACTTGAATGCTGGCCCATATTCCAGTTCTTCTCCCTGTCTATTCAGTTTAAAATAAGCAAAATCCCACAACAGTCCGTCCTTTTAAAGGATGACAGTCTGATTTTGCCAAGAGTAGCAGTGGCATGGGAAACAGCTTGCTTCTGAAGAATGTGTTTGGTGAGTGCATAAGATTGGTCAATGTAGCAAGGAGTTGTGCAGCAAATGCAGTTTGTATAAGTTATTTCATGCAAGTGCATTTTTCCCCTCTTGTACGCATATGATTTCCATTACTTAAGACTAGCAAAAGACAAGTAAATTGGAAGCCCTTCTGATGGGCAGAGAGCAAAAGAGAGTTAAGTATGGTGTTTGTCTGCAACTCTAAAACCAAGCAGAGCAAAGATCTCTCAAAAAAATAAAATAAACTCTATGAAGCAGTTAGAAAAACAAATATCTTTACTGCTGAAACTGTCTGCCTCAACTATTTTTGGAAAATTGCTAGAATTGCCTTGCCCAAGAATAACTTCTTACAAGCAACCAGCATTATGTAACCAAGAGGAAAAATATGACAAACCACATGTTCTTCCCACCTAATGTTGCAATACTTTTGGTCAATTCCATGTTTAACCCCCTTGTACCCCCAGCTGAAAAGCTTGCAGCACTTCAGCACCGAATTTTGAAAACCAGAAGTTGCATCATGTGACTGATATACTTCATTTACAGTCTTACCAGCTCCCTCCAATATCCAGGGTAACTAGCAGCTCTTAACACTAACCTAATTATAATGCTGTCAGGAACATCATTCAGTCATCAAAATCTGGGATATCATCATAGGAATAGCCCCGGTAGCCTTTGGAAGCGTAATATGCAATGCGCAGGTGGTAGAAGCCTGGGAGAAATACAAGGATCCCGATGATGAGCACGGGGATAGCACGGTCCGTTCCCTGCGTCAGACAGAAAAGCTGTGTAAGTGCAGTAAGAGATCCATATCAAAGTCTTTTCTTTTTCTCAGGTCCTGCCTCACCAAGCAAACTACTGCAATTATTCATCCCTAAGACCTGGCTAGCTGACAAAAATAAAATCCACCTCAAATCTCTCAGCTTTCTTCAGGCTGAGCTCTAATTCCTCTTCCTGGTCTGGCATCTGCTTGATGTTACAGGAAACCTCAACTGAACTTTCCCTTTAGGCTGGAGGGGTGGCTCCTCCTGACACTCATCACATGACAAAATTGCCAACCACAGGCTAAGTCCCGCATGCTTGGCTAGGAGCAAGCTCTCCTATCTGGGCCTGGACTGCTTCCGATATGGCCAAAATGCTGCTGTTTCCACAATGATAAGCAGCAGCTGCCAACTGTAAAGCAGTTCCACACTGCACAACGTAAAAGGAGAAGTGTGTCATAGAGAAGCACATTGTCAACTGCAAGCATCAGATCTGCTTTCAATGGATCATAAAGGCAGAGATGGGAGAAAAACAGTGCTGTTATATATGGCAATCAGGTATCCCTTAGAGAAAGTGGGGGATCTTTACTAGAAGTGTGATGATCCCAGGATTTTTTCACCAACACAACAAGCTGACCACAGCAATGATGTGGCATTAAAATGGAACTGTACCACTAGGTAGGGCAGAAATTCATCCCTTCCTGGCAGATCTCCCCTCCAGCTATGGACCCACTCCCAAGTTGCTAACTACAGATAAAGGGCTCTACTGCCAGAGGAGCAGGCCTGTCAGCAAAGACCAGTATGGCAGGAAGGGGGATTAATTTCTTGTTTACAGGTCTTTTCCTCTGAATTTCTGTACTGAACGTGATAGTTCTGGCAGGCTTTGGGAGGGGCAAACAATACAGAACTTGTAACAGAAGTGTAATCAAACCACTTACACCTTTGCTAATGTATCCTGCCAAGAGGAGGGCTCCTATGATAATGAGAAAGGTCCCAATCATGAAGAGCACGACAGCAAGTGCAATTGCCTTGTAGGGAATTTTTGGTGGGCTCTTCTTGAACTGGATGGAAAAGGGGAAAAAAAAAAAGTTAAACAGCTTAACCCAGCAAAGTTCCCTTCTAACCACGGCACAGATGACAGCAAACGAAACATTGCAGCAGCCCTGACAAATGGCTCTATAACAGCCTCTCTGCAACAAATCCTGCCCATGCAGACCCTGTTGCCCAAGCTAGCATTTGTACCCATTACTCTGATTTTCATCTCCCTCCAAAGAAATGAATCTGACCCTACTAAACAAGAAATGTTGTTTCCAGTTGTGCTCTGTGAGCTTTCTACAGGAGAAAGACCAAAGTGGTGGCTTGTGGATAGGTTTGTACCTTTCTGGTGGACACGAACAAAAAGCAGTCTCACATGCATATGCAAAGCTATAGCAGCCCCCACTAGTAGCTTACACTCAGAGCAGCAGTACAAAGTGGTTTTCTTCCCTACTTTTTACCTGCAGGTCAATATATCCGTCATCAGTACTGGAAAGCTTGGAATACTTGACTTTACTACTGGGAATGCCAGCAGACAGATTCATTCTTGATGACATCATTACAGCGATGCTTGGGAATCAGCTAGAACCTGGAAAATAAAAATAGCAGAAAGAAAATATCAGAGCAAACTGGATAACAGAGTCAGATGTGGAATATGTTTCCTAAGACAAGCACAGGACTGTGTTAAGCCTGTACTAACCAAAAAAAAAATCTTTGTTCACTTTTATGAATTAAATCTTTTAAAATAAAATTTTGTATTTAAGCCTAAAATAAAAGGTTGCAGACAAGTCTGCATTTGTCAATATTTGAAAACAAAGTAAAATTATGTAGAATGTGTTTAAAACCCAACAGAAGTTCCAGAATAATATGCCCTGTATCAGCCAGGTCTCATTTGCAAGGAGATCACTCTTCCAGCAGTAAGATGTTTGACATCCACCTATTTCTAAACAGGGCCACTATTAAATACACCCAAACCAAAACTAAACAAAGCAGCTTTTCAGACAGATATTTTGCAATGAAAAAAAAAAAAAAAAAAAAAACAAAACAAAAAACAACCCACTGGAAAATAGAATGAAATGGAGCTGTCATCCCTAAGACGATCTGAGTCATGACTCAGTAGGAGCATGACAAGGGGATGGGGTAGTTAGCAGATCAGGCAACCAAAAAACAGCAGGGAGCTAAAAAGCATAGGTCACTTGTCTGTCTAGCTACAAGGGAGGAAGTATTCAGGGTTGAACTTTATTTAGTTACACAGAGCCATACCCTGCAATTTCACTACGCAGTGAAGCCTAGCCCTGTGGTTTTGCTGCCAGCAGTGACAGTCCTGGGTGATGAGAACAAGGAGATGGGCAGAGCCAGCTTTCCTCTGTGCCTTGGAGCCTGTCTTCTCACAAACTGAAGCCTGGATCTGGCCTGCCAACACATCCCTGACGCACTGCAGAACCATTTAACAGAGGCTGACAACTCCCAGCTGCTGGTTTCCCCTGTACAGGACCTATGTATTAGGCACCTGCTCACCCACAGCCTTGAACCTGCACTGAATTCCCAAAGAGGCAGAATATGTATTCCTGCACTGCCTTTAACAACTTTTTTTTTTTTTTTTTTTTTAAATCTAGAAAAGCTTGAATTAAAAAAACAACAAACAAACAAACAAAAAATGGAAACAAAAACAAAAACATATATCCCAACTGCTCCTACAGGAAGGGATAAAGAGGCGCTTTCCGTAATGGTATTTGACAGCTAAGGTAATAGCAACTCCTCAAAATATTTAGTCTCCATTTGAACTGAAATTCTTTGTCTCCCTCACACTAATAACAATTTCTCCTTTTTCATCTCTGCTCACTACATGTTGGCACATTCCCTTGCCATCAGGTTTGTTTCTCTTTCAGTAAATTTGACTTCTATAAAACATCCAGCACCTTCCGATCTTAAATCCCGTTCAGCTATCCCTATGGGTAGTAGGGGTATCACCCACCTACTAGGTGGTAACACACACCCTCAGCTTCTTTACACATCTTATTTTTCCTTTTTCCCCGAAGTTGATTGTGCTAAAGTGCCCCCAAAGCCTCCCACATACCCATGGGGTCAAAGTGCAGAAAGGGAAGAAGACAAGAAATCAGCACATCCAAAACCTGTCAGATTTCCTGACTGTTCCTTTTTGTCCCCAGGTTCTGTGGGGCTGTTTGCTGCCTGTCACATTATTTACCAGGCTATTCCTAGTGGCTTCCCAGCAATAATTTCCAGTTCACACCTGCGTAAATCATTCCAGCCGTTTCTAACCAACCAGAGGCTGTGAAGCACAAAGCGCTGCCTTGGACCTCATCTTTAAGGACCACTTTCAAGCCCACTGAGCTTCGCTCTCCTTGCACTCAAGAACAGCAGAAGATCAGAAACAAGTTCACTGCTGTGCTCTTTAAGAGGCAAACAAATGGTGAGGCGTGCTTGCCATCCAAGCCCTCTAATAACACTGTGCTACAGCCCTGCTGCATACGCAGCAGGAACCAGCACTGCCTGGGGCAGGACTTCCAGGGTAAGCAAAGGCTGGAAGGGGAGCATGCAAATAAAAACAATCGTGGCACTTCAGGCCCAAATCCTGTTTATCCTTTTCATAGCAGCGATACGAATTTCTACCCTCTACACCCAGGAGCAAGGAAGGAAGGGGGATGTCATTTCCCGCCCCATTTGGGAGCTCAAACCTCAGCACTGCTGTGATAAACCCATCTGATCCCCTCCCGCGGAGGCAAAATGGTTTCTCTGCTGCAGAGCAGGAAGTTCACAACATGTCTGACAACGCCCCGAGGACTGCACGTTGTGCCGCAAGCAGCTCTAGAGCTCTGGAAGGTTAACACAAGCCAAGAGTTACCGACAACTCACGCCGCTGGTCAAACCCATCACTCCCGCTGCCGCTTCTCGTCCGCGCTGCAGCCGCAGGCCAACCCAGGAAGTTTATTCTGTGCCTGTCGTTTCCTTCCAGGTTATGGCAGCGGCCGCTTGCTGGCTCAGCTCCGTGGAGTTATTTTGAGCCTTGCGTTCAGGATTGGCAGCTGAAATTAGAGCTGTGGGGCAGGTTGGCACGGACAGGCGTTTTGGTCACCCTGGTCACGCAAGACCCACTGAGCACCAGGCTGACCTGTCTGTGCCTCAATGCTTTGGGGCTGCGTTTGTGACTGGTTTATGAAGCAGCATGTTCTTATACGCATTGCTCCTACATATGCTTTAAAATGTTGATTTTCTAAAGGAAGCTCAGGACATAAACTTGTCTGCAGGGAGAGCACACCCCTCCATTACAGCTCTTCGTACGTAACAGAAAAAGTATAGCCAGAAAAGTATTTTCACAGACTCATAGAATATCCCGAGTTGGAAGGGACCCACAAGGATCACTGAGTCCAACTCCTGGCACCACACAGGTCTACCCAAAAATTCAGACCATATGACTAAGAGCACAGTCCAAACACTTCTTATACTCCGACAGGCTTGGTGCCGTGACTACGTCCCTGGGGAGCCTGTTCCAGTGCGCGACAGCCCTCTCGGAGAAGAACCTCTTCCTGATATCCAGTCTGAACCTCCCCTGTGGCAGCCTGACATCGTTCCCTCGGGTCCTATTGCTGGTCACTAAAGAGATCATCTCTTTTGAACCCTGAAACTGTATTGATACAGATAAATCACAGCTGTGAATATACTTAATCCACTTGCTCAAAAAAAAAAAAAAAAAAAAAAGTTGCAGAAAGTAGCATGGTTCCAACTTGTGTAAATCAATAAGATATGCACTAGATTTAGTGCCTGGGAAACCAGATCTGAAGTTTCAAAGGCAACCTGCCCTTTGTTCTATAAATTAGACTTTCTTGCCATGGAGAAAGGTATAAGCTTCAAACATGGGGGAGCAGCATTTTACCACACCTCCCCATTTTTTAATTTTTAAAGATGGAGCAGCCGTTGTCTCTTCAGTATTTGGGTACAGCAAAGTAAATATTCAGCAAAGTAAATATTCAGCTAATGTAAGGATTTAACCAGAGAGCAGATCATACACAAATCACACACAAGAGCATAGATACTGATGCTAAAAGACATTTCCTAGTAGAAGAAACTACTCAACTTTGTTGTTACAGCTGCAAAAATAAGCAGTTAAACCACATGCCTTATTTTTAGGTTTACGGGTAAAACAGCAGGAGTTTGGTAATCCCCACTACAGCAGGTTGCACAAAAATGGATATGCTTCACTAGCACAGCTTTAAGCGTCAGTAAAACAGAATCCTTCCTATTTTAACACAATGGATCTTCCGTTCTTTACTGAAGTACTTATTTACTTGCTGCACTTGTGCATACCACAGTGGCAATTCGTCTGGGAAGCATTACATTTGAGGTAAAATAGCCTCCTAATTCTGAGCTATCCAATGTTGTTCTGGACAACTCGACTGCTGCTGAGAAGTTTCAGGACAGCTGGGTTAGATCTTGCTTTCAGGTGTGTTCTTAAAGGTAGTGAATTCATCAACTTCAAAATTCAAGAGAATAAATGGTGTATGCTCTGGAGATAGGAGATAAAGTTCAAGACCAAAAAAAAAAAAATCACGCAGGGACCTACGTGCAGAAGAAAACTGCAATGAAATATTTTCTAAGAAAGAATTGCTGCTATCAGTGAAGTAAAATGGGTAGAGAGCATTAAAAAGTCCTGTTCCCAGGCTTTGATCAGGTACTCGTTTCAATCATGAAAGCACTTATCATTCTGACACAGCAGAATCTGTTTCTTAATCAGTACTGCCACCTTGTGAAGTTCTGCTAAATCAGTTGGATTACCCAAGTTTCCAGGCATGCTCGATATTCTTGTAGATGACCAGCGGAAAGTACAGGGCCTCCTAAAACTGAACACACCCGCAGTACTTAAGACCCCATAAGCACTGCTTGCTACACAGCACTGATCAAGCCAGCACAATCGCTTCTCATCATTTCTTCATTCATGAAGAAACGGCGTCACTGATGCATGATGAGAGGTACAATGTATGGGTAGCTTATAGCAGTACAGTAAAAGAGTAAGTAGCTACCTAGCAAAACAGTTTTTGGAGCCTGTTTTTCATGATCAAGCCTTCAGTATAAACCTTGTACCTCCATGAATGAATGAAGAGAACAAAAATGTAAGAGGAATTGCTGGTGATCTAGGTGATTGCACTACACTTGTCAACGGATGTGTGGGACAGAGGCACCAAAGAAAAAGAACGTGCTCAGACCTGTCCAGGAATGGTTTAACACCAACAAGCTAGTAACAGAGCTAACACCAGGAAATGTTCACACAGCTTTCTACACCAAACAGCTTGCAGTCACTATGACACTGTGGCATGTGTCTACACACCCTCAGATTTTATTTGGAGCGTGACAGCTACAGAAGCAGTTCCTGCTGGAACTGGCAGCTCTTGCATCTGCGAAGCTAATGCATTTTAAGCAAAAGATGTTCCACAAACCTCCTGTGCTTAAGGAAACAGTATCATTGATGGATTATTCAGACTGTAACTACCTCTTCCACTTCAACACATTTAATCAAGGTATTTGGCCACCCATGCAGGGGTGTATCTGCATAGTTTGACAGAGCATTGATTAATCCATTCACATTTAAATAGTATAAGAACCATGAAATTACTTTATTTCCACTTTTCATGTTTCAGTTAGAATATCAGCTTCAAAAATAAATGGATGGAGGGCAAATAAACTTGTGGCATAATTAAACAGCAAGCCTAGTCAACTATAGTTCCACAGCTGAAACTCTAGGAATCAACTTTATTGAAGTTAAATAATGCACTTCTCTAACACAACAACAGGAGTAAGGTATTTCACCTAGAGACAGCATCTAAGATTACTGAAAGCATAGGAATAGCCTAGAAAAAAAATCCTGTTTCAAATGACACCAATATAGCAAAATAGCGAGTTGAAAAATATTTACAGAGATATCTACACAACTTGCTTAACAGTGCTCATTGGATGCTCCAACATACTGAAACTGCTGGTAATATGGCAGACACCATTTCCTTCTCAAAGACAGTTCTCTCCAGGAACGACCAGATCTCCCCCTCAAGTCCTAGTCCAATTAAGAGCCTTCTTGTTGGTCTTCAATCTTTGGTGCCAGATAGTATTTTAAGTGTCCCATATCAGCAATCTTGTACTCCACAACTGGTGAAGAAAAAAATGCAAAAGATTCTTCAGAAGAGCCATTCAGACAAGACTTGTTACAGTTCTAAGGTGGAATATTTTACAAGATTTTCAATGAGAGCTGCATTTACTTACCCAGAGGAACATCTGCAGACATGCTGAGTGTTACCGTAGGTGACAGAGGAGTAGCTTTGGTAAAAAAGTTCAAGTACCTCAGAGCAAAGGTCAGCTGGACTGGCTCATTCATCTCTATTGTAACCTAGAACAGCCAGATTAAAAAGCTTGGTAAATGCAAGCTGCAACAAGTACTCAAAAGTTTCTCAAATAATTCAGCACCACAGACCCAGAGACACCTCATGCAAAGGCAGCCAGTGGTATTCCCTACTTTGCTCTGAGGGATGTTTGCAGACCCCATGGCTAAGAACCCAAAGCTTGGCAGGATTTGTTGACTTGCTTCTATAAATCAGAGAAATACATGATCCAGTGGCCCACCTTTAGTCTCCAGTCATATTATTAGAAAACTTAATGCTGAAGACACCACAGTAAGCATTAACTTACAGCTTCTTCTTCTTTGTCCACATTGCTAGTTTGTGACAGCTTGATGTTTCCATTTCCTAGCTCTCCATTAGCTGAAAATTTCACACCATCTTTTGCACAGGAGATGACAACTGCATCACCAATATGGCTGAGATCTCTACAGATACGCGCAAATTCGGCAGAAGGCATTTTCACTACGCAACTATATTCCTGTTCCTGTAAAAAAAAGAAGTGACACAATTAAACTTTTTCCAAGAAGACTGGTATAGTCAATACACTAAAAACTATGTAGTCTTTAGGAAGGAAGTGTTGTTACAATCTCAAACTACGTCTGACATGAGCACGGAAAAGAAACAGTCATTCAGCTACTTACTGGAATTCCAAGTTGCTCCACATCAAGATCCATTAGCTTCATCTCATAATCAGAAACCTTTTCCTGATCTAAAGAAAAAGCATAGTGTGACCAAGTGTTTCAAATAAACTACCAGTCAGGATCTAAGTTCTGCCCCCAACTTTTTACCAAAGTAAAAACACCCTAAGTGTGATAACAGGATCCACCTTGCTTGAAATCTAAGCAACATAAACAGCCTTTTGTAGGCTGTAAGAGGAAAGCTGCCTGCCAAGATGTGCCTACGAACATTTTTATGTAGCATAAGGAAGATTCTATTTCAGATGAAGCACTGGTCAAGCAGACCAAGTTCACATTTCCAGGCCATGTAAATTTCAGATGACTCCTTCCATTTCTGACCACCCTCAATCAGCACATACTGCTTGGTCTATGATGACTGCCTAAATCATCATGGTAGCAAATGAGCTCTCCAATACAAGACTCACTTGGTGCTTCGAACACTAGAGCCAATGTATCCGCATTGTCTTCTGCTCTGAGAGTTATGATGTCTTCATTCCCAGCGCATTTCAGTATTTTGGACATGCTAGGGGAAAAAACAAGCACACCACTCATGGGATTGCAAACAGAGAAGAAACACCGAGCCAATTACCGACCGTGAAGCGCTAAAGCAAGTTTAATGAGAAGCTGTCAGCAACCTCGGGTGCAGGGAGGCTGTTCTAGACTCCGGGAGCTACACACGGACACTGGGCCGTTACGGAGGCGCAACAAGCCCCGTGCAGAGGCTCGTCCACCCGCCCGGCGCCGCGGGGCGGGCAGCGGGGGGGCTGCGGGCGCCATGGCGCCAAATCGCCGCGCTTTCCCGCCACAGCGCGCCGCGCGCATGGCGCTGCCAGTGACGTCACGGCCCCCGCGCGCGCTGCGAAAAACGGCGCGAGAGCTCTGAGGAGAAGGGGGGGAGGGCGCGCAGAGGGGCTCTGAGCGCCCCGAGCCGCTCCTGAAGGCGCGGGACCCCCTCGGCCCTCACGCGTCGCCTCCCCCAAGCCCCAGCGGGGCCCGCTGCCCTCAGGGGCGCAGACCCGGGCGCGCCCCGCGGCGGCCCTGCCGCTACCTGGAGAGGTTGACGCCCATGGCGATGTTGCGGTCGCAGCGGTAGGTGTCGAAGCCCTCGGAGCGCAGCGTGAGCTGCACCAGGGAGACGTGCGAGGAGTCCATGCTCTGCAGGCTGATGCCGCCCGAACCCAGGTCCCAGCAGGCCTCGGTGATGAGGTCCTTGAGGGCCTCCAGCACCCGCTTGAGCACCGAGCCCTGCACCAGCCGCGCCTCGAACATCCTGGCGGCAGCAGCAGCAACACCGGGCAGCAGCAACAACACCGAGCACCACTGAGCAGCACCGGCACACCGACCCGAGTGCAACGCGCAGCTGTCGACTAGCACCGCCCCCCGAGCCGCCCCTTTATAACCTTCTACGCCCCGCCCCCCCTCCGCGCCTCAGCCAATGGCAGGCGGCTCTCCACCGCCTCCGCGAGGCCCGATCCTCGCTCACGTGACAGCCTCCCCGCTCTCCGAGCGACCCCGACGCCACTCATCCCCCTTAGTCCCGCCCCTTCGCCCGGCGGGAGCCAATCGGCACGCGGCTTACACGGCGCCGCGGCGCCAGCCCCACCTCCGCGGCCATCCCGCGCCCTGCCATTGGCCGGCGGCGCGCGGCTCTCGGCCTCCCCCTGGCGGCGGCGGCGGGCGCGGAGCGGCGGCGGCATCGGCGGCGGCGTCGGCATGAGCGAGCTGCGGCAGCGGCTCGGCCGGGAGCCCGGCGGGGCGCGGGAGCCTGAGGAGAAGG
>CM021786.1:631997-705782 GCA_011076525.1 Nettapus auritus | reverse complement strand
CCCCCCGGCGCGTAAAGGAACAAGAGGGATGAGCGGTCAAGCAAAAGAAAGTTTTTCCACGTAAATAATAACTGCAGGGTCACAGGGAGCAAAACCAGGAGAGAGAGAGAAGCAGTCCTTCGCTGCCTTCCCGTTAAATGTGTGTATTTTGGGGCAGCCCCCTGCTTGTCCATTTGCCCTCAGCATCATACTGATGCGTTCCCTCTGCTGATGCATGAAGTACGTGATTCAGAGCAGGATGAAATCATCATGCAAAACTGCCTTTGCCATTGAAATAATACATTTAATGCTGTTAAATGTTACATTTAATGCTGTTTTGAATGCCAGGTTAACACCTGCCAGAAGCTGTACGGTCAGGTTTGGGTAAGCTTTATTGTTCTGATGTCATTAGGGTGGGAATTGGAACAGAAAGCTCTGACAGCATCAAGAATGGGTTGCCTTCACGTGGATCCGAGGTTTCTGCCTTTTTTTGACTGTTAAATGGAGTTGTCTGACATCCAGATCTGCCGACCTCCATAAAGACAGAGATAGGGCCGCTTCTATTTCATTGTTGTTGTGCATAGAGCAGAACTTGACCTCTAAATAAGCATATTTGTCTCAGTTGGAATTTACTTTGCAGCAGAAAATCTTCAGGGACTTTTATATTCCAGAACTTTAGTGGGAGTTGGAAGACGTCCCTCAGAAGCCTGGAAGTACCAGTGCAGCTTAACTGGTATGCAAACAAACTCCCTCGGCCAAGCTGCGATCTTGCTTTAGCTACTTGTGATGTGTTCCTAAAGAAGGTCAGAGGGCTGCTATTTTGAGTGCAATCTTGTAATCTTCAGGCAAGTATGCTTTTTTTCATATAATGAGCCTCCTAAAAGGCTCCTCTAATATTACCTTGGAGTTGATGACTCGAAGTACCTCACAAGAGAGAGGGTACACTTATGTCATACTGCTCATCCTAAGGTAGCTAAGATGAATTGCAAGAGAAAAAAAAGAATATGTCTTCAACCAATGAACAACAGCTCCTCTGAGGTGCTGAACATGACGTCTCTTACCACCAGCAGGCAGTTACAGGAGGCAGAGAATTTCCTAAAACTGCTAAAATCAAGCATGGTGGGAGGTTACCTGGTAACAGCAATACTGCCATTAGGAGAACTGTACAGCATTGCATTTTGCGTGGCAGTATATTTGAGTGGCAGATTTTCTTTCCTCCCTTGAGATCAAGCTGTTGTGTTTTAGTGCTTGGGAAATGCCTGGCAGAGTCTGGGAATAACATCAGGATAAAACCAATGCAGCAGGATTGCTTGTGCTCGTACCATTTATCAGTGGTCTCAGCCTGCCCAGTGCGTTACGTGCCAGTATTGCTGTCAAGAGGGGAGATTCCCATTTCTGCCTTGTCATTCAGTTGGCATTGCCACAAAAAATAATTTAGCAATGCGTGTTGTATTCTACAAAAACGTGTGTCTCCTGAAAAGACCTCTCAGCTTATTAAAAGGAACACATTAAAATGAGGTGTAAACAGGGCTGGTTTCAAGATTAGACCCAGAAAGTTGTATTTTGCACTTGTTTTCACTTTGCTCTGTTTGGATAATGAAAGAGGGAGGCTGGTTTCACTTTCTGGTCCTCTGACCCTTGTACAGTGTCACAGCTCTGATGTTTTCCTCCCTTCTGGCACAAAGCAATACTTAGAGCTGAAACTGTGCTGCTTCAGTTGAGGCCATCGTGCAAGAACGTTTTAGAATCAGTTTTTGTAAAACTGTTGTGCATCATGCAGTCCTTGTTCCAAACGGAAGAAGGCAACATCTGTTTGATCAGAGAACTCCGTCTGATCTCTCTAGCTAAAAAAAACCAACAACCAGGGAAGCTTGTATTGATGTTATTGGTTCTTTTAGCCGAAATAACTTAAATGCTGTTAACTGTTGCTGTTCGTGTGTAGATATCTGAGCTTAGATGATTGAAACAAGTTATAATTTATAATTTCCATATAGATTGCATCCTCCCTTGCTCTTTGTAGACTCTTCCCTTTGCCTGTCAGACTCATCCTTTACGTAAAACAGGAGGTCACTGCCTGCTGTCCTGTGCTGCGTACATCTCACACAATCACTTTTTCTCTTCCACATTCCAAAGACAACAGGAAAGGTGTAAAAGAAGACTGCTCCACAATGCACGCACAGCCCCTGAAGGTTTCTGCTGTTTTAGAATTGTAGAACGGCTTGGGTTGGAAGGGACCTTAAAGATCATCTAGTTCAAACCTCCCTGCCACGGGCAGGGACTCCTCCCACGAGGCCATGGGACGGTAAGATCATTCCTCAGCAGTGGCTTGTGCTTCATGTGACTGGACGGGGAGAACGGAGGGTTTTTCCTGCTCTTTTTCCTCTTTGTGTTTTCCTGATCTGTCAGAACAGCTCCAGAGGAGGGCTACAAAGTTGATCAGAGGGCTGGAGCACCTCTCCGATGAAGAAAGGCTGCAAGAGATGGGGCTGTTGAGCCCGGAGAAGGCTCCGGGGTGACCTTACTGCAGCTTTTCGATGCTCAGAGGGGGCTTATAAAAAATCCAGGGGGGTTCTCAGGCATCTGTCCCTTGGCAGGGTAGGAGGGCAGGATTGCTGAGAGGCAGGCTTATCTGGGCTGCAGATCACACCCTTACGTCACTTGTGGTTTTGTTTACCCACCCCTTTGTCACCGGCAGTCAGTGTATCCCTGGAAAATACCTTCCCTTCTCAGAGGGGTGGCAGCTGCAAAAACAAATGGAAATACTCAGCGCGGCCACGGCGCTGGCAGGCGTTGTTGTGCAATGGCCCACGCAGATGAGTTTTTGCACGGGGCAGCGTTTGGCACCTTGTCACCCCCACAGCAGCCGGGCGTTCTCATTTCTCATGGGAAAAGAGGTGGCAGTGACTTCAAGGGGTGCTGTTTCGCTGACACGAGGGCTTGAAGAGCAGGCGTACAGTGTGCAAGGGTGAAAGGCTTCCATGCTCCGGAAAGGATTTGATGAAGAGGACTTTCTTCTTTTTTTACAGCTCAGTGGACTGGTGACATGACTTTTTACCCGGATACATCCATGTTGTGTTACAAGAAGCAATGGACTGTGGTATCCAAGCCTTGTGATTCTTGCACTTCCAGGCGTTTTGCAAGGTTGCCCTAGTGATTTAAAGTGCCTTGAAGATGCCGAGCGAAGTAAATGCTGGGTGTGTGAATGCTGGTGCTGACAAGTAGCTGTCCCTTCGGTCTGGGAGAATGAGGGGCTGCCTGGCGTGTGCTGGAAAGGATGGAGGAGTTCCAGTTTCGGTGTTTGGCTCAGGAGAGGGTGGGTGTGGGATGTAGAGAAATAGCAGTGCAGGAGACATGAAGACTTGAACGGTTTCAAATCCTGTTAGTACCCAGGTCACAGGAGAGCTCCTGGTTGTTTGTGATACAAGATGATGTTCTTGAAAGACCAAAATGAATAAACCACCTCAGCGATGCCTCTCTTCCTCGTCATCCATGGTTAAAAGAGGCAGAACTACAAGCCATTTTTCACACCCACCCCAAAGTTTTATTTTTTAAATCGCTCTTAAGATTTTGGGCTTGATACTGAGCATCGGTTTGTCTGGCTTGTGCTGAAGCACGAGCCTCATTTATTCTTTGTGGATGGTAACAATCTCAGGTCTGATGTGAGAACACATTTCAGCCTTTCTTGCTGTTTAATGTTCAGCTTTATGCGTTACTGCCAACAGGAGTGCATTGCTATCTGTCACTGTTAATTGTGGCAATGAGAAATCGGACTGATTACATTTCTTAGGGAGCTCATTATAACTGGCTGTAAAATTTAATACCTAAGCCAGCTTCTGGCCTGCTGTGGAGCTGATGAAAGAACGACAGGCTGCTTGAAATTTCCTTCAGATGGTGGTTGACTAGAGCACCATTTCTTTTTGCAAAATGCACGCTCTCTTCTGAAGTGCCCACTTCCTTGCACATTTCTGGCGATGCCAGAGGAGTTTGATCCCAAGAAGATTTTGCCATTTGAAGGACCAGATGAGTCCACCTTGAGCTGCAAGGAGGTCCTTTCCTTCCCAGTCTGCAAGGAGGTGTGTGCAGCATTCGTGCATGGTAGAGCAAGCACGGAGACCATCAGTGCTGAGGTTAGACCCTGTTACTCAGCCCTTTGGAAAGGACAGAGCTGGTTTGTGTTTCCCATCCTTATTTAATGACTAGACGATTTATTTCTGTCTGGCCTGGAGGGCTACGTTTCCTAAGCTCGTGTCTCTCTTGGCAGCATCTGAAAAGTTGCCGTTACCTCCAGGCGGATGGCTGACCTGTTTTCTGAAGTGTCTCGCTGGGTCTTAGTGGATCTGGGAGCTTCCTACTGAGTTCCCTCTCTTGCTGCCCCGGTGGGGGCTACCCTCGCTCACTGCTGTGTCTTGGCATTGTGTGCTGTAACGTAAGTGTGGTGCAGGGTGATTGAGGACAGCTGTGGCACACCTGTGCCTCTCAACAGGTATTCGTGCTGTCTTTGGCCCACTGTTGCAGGATGAGGTTGGGACTCGTACGAGAGTTGTGTCTGCTTGCGCTGCTGGAGCCACAGGCTTGCAAATGATCCGCTGGGGACGGTTCTTGGGAGCGGAAGGATGCTTGGTGCTGAGAAGAGGAAAGCTGTGATGAGATGTTTGTTGCCCTTTCCAGCAGGGCCGTGCCATATCCTTCCCTAAACAGAGGGCCGACTTTCCTGTCCATCAGCCACATAACCTGCGTTACGTGGCAAGAAAACCATTTTATCCTCTTGCCTGTTTTTAATGAGCAGTGGTGTGCACCAGGGTGGACTACACATGCAGATAAAAGCCTTAGGAAGCCAACTGATGTGAAGACACGGTGTTTCCAAGAGGATACGTATTCACTTTCATAAAGAAAAGAATAGTGCCACTTTTCTTTGTATTGGGCAGGGCACATCTGCAGAAATTTGAGGCGGTTACCTTCCCTGTTGGTAGCTCTCTTGTTTTCACCCCAGATGTGTTAGTATGGGTCCCTGCTGGTGATCTGCTTCACGTGGATTATCTCTGATTTACATACTGGGATTATAAAGGACCATGAAGATTGATAGATGTCGCTTTAGAACAAGTCGTTCAGTAGCCTGTAGGTTTATAATGATAGCTGTGTCTTCAGAAATCTGTAGATTTGGGTTTGTGAGAATTACATGCAAACATACTGGGCCAAGTCCTGTATGCCTCCTTTCTTTGATTAGTTCAAATAAAGCCAGCTGGAGTGATTGATGGAGGAATGTGAACAAGAGGGTGGCATCGCAGTTGGGCCAGATGGAGGGTTTTTCCAACCTAGGATTTTCCTAATTCTACAGTCACCTTACAGTCAGCAAATTAACTAGACTGGTAAGTTTATTTATTTATTTATTTATTTATTTATTTATTTGTTTCTGATTAGGACTTGGCAAAACACGTATAACTCGAGAGGAATTGAGGGTCAGAAGCCGTCAGCCGTAGCGTGATACGAGCTCTCATTTCGGATGACAAAAATAGACTTTTCCTGTACTAACCTCCCGATGCAAATAGAGTACGTGCTGCTGCAGAGCTGTTTGTGCTGCCCCTTGTTGCTCACAGCTCTTCAAAATAACAACGGATCGAAATGTTTGTGCAGGATGCAGCTCCAAGGCGGGGTAGTCTCTTTCAGACATGGGCTCCAAAAGGCACTTAGGAGATTTATTTCTTGTTTCTGTATGTGTTTTTCTGTCTCTGCAGGGACAACAAAGTCTGCCGGTTTGGTAAATGCCATGATAGCAGAGAGGTGCCAGTTAGATCCGGGAGAACCCAGCGCTGAAACCTACCTCCAAAACGTCTCTGTCAAGTGTTTTAGAGGGAGAGGCAGGTCGCTTTCTTAGCAGTAGGAAATTCTGGGGGAATGACAGAACTGGCAATGCATTTTTATGCTCTTTGTATACAGTAGCTTCTCTGAAGGACTTGAAGGCTGATGCATTTACCTTCTTGATTTCCTGGAATAAAGAGAGCCTGGAGTTTGTGCTAATTTGGGGGCCAGGCAGAGGATTAGCCAAATGAATCATGGGGATGTACAACTTTGCATGAACCGTATTTGCTGACACAGAGATCAGGGTCTTATCAGGCAGTTCCGCTAAAGGCAAACTATGCAAACCCCTGGTCACATCCCAGCAGTGAGCTGAACTTGCTTGTGTTCAAAACAAAGCGGGCAACATCAGGGATATGAGATGACAATGGGTGTTTGCTTAGATATGTCAGCCTCAATGCAAACATTTATGCTTTTTTGTGGTGTTACCCACTACTGGTCTCAGTTTGTAGGCATGCCCTAATTTCTGTGGGCTTTCAACTGGAGTTTGTTTTATGGGGTGGTGGAGAAGGGAGTCCCATGTCAACACAGATGAAAACTGACCTTCCTCACTGGTTGGCTTTTCAGGAATCGAGCAGGCACTGGCGTGGTGGGATAAGTTGATGGAGAGATGTGATAAACTTGAATTTAATTGCCCTGAGGATAACCTCACTGAAGTTCAAGTGTGTTCCCCTAGACCTCCCTATGGCATGAGATACTTTGTGCCCACTTGGCTGGGCTTGCCTAGAACCTTGGTAGAAATCAAGTGCGGGCACTTGCACATCTTCCTTCTAGTGGTAATGGTCTCCGAACTTCTCTCCCTTGTTTCACCCTCCTAAGCTTGTAAACATCTAGAAGAGAGTATTTTGTAATTAGGGAGCAACGGGAGGATGTTGTGCCTTGATGTCACCTTGAGGACGGAGGTCTTTGTGGATCTGCTGAGGTGGGTTTTACGGCAGCTGTTGGAGATGAGCACTGCCGAGCATGTAAAGCAGCGAGGAAGGGAGAGGGGAAGAGCAGACAGCTTTTCTGGACATGGGACATAAAGCCACTTTTGCAAAACATGGAGATTTTTATAACTGAGGCTGTTGGGTTTGTATCCATTAGACTAGTCACGGTGGCCTAGATCCTGCAAACGTGCTCGGAGGTGAGAATAGGAGAGGCTTTAATACAGTTGGCCACTGTTGTTCTAGGTGTCAATTTTATTGCCTCAAAAAGCAACTTTATTTTTCTCTTTAGCAGTGTATTAAAATTTTCCATCACAGCTTTTTGTTAAAGTCTAGCAGGAAGTCTAAATAAAGCAACGCCTTGCTTCAAGGCAAGGTGCACAAATAGTGGAATTTCTTGGACTAATTTAATCCACCAGCATTGAATACTTAACTGTATCTCTGTGTTGGGCAGATTTTTTTTGGCAGGGAGATAACTTACTTGTTTCTATGACAACTGAGATCATGTCATGGATACTTAGGGAAAAAAAGCACTCGGCTTCTGCTGCTAGAAAGCCCTTTTGCAATGTGAGCACAAATTTTGTACTCCTGCTTACAGGAGTTAAGTTGTTTAAAGAAAGCTAAGACGACTCATTGCTCCATGAATCTATCTTAAGCATGATAAAATGTTTGTTTACAAATTGTGCTGAGACCTACTGATTGCACATGTGTATCAAGCAAGTGGGTATCTGTTTTTTTTTTTCACATCTGCTCTGGTTCACCAGGCAGGAGAAAAAACTCACAGAGATCTGTAGGCTTTGTTCTTTCTTCTCATTGTTACTTGTGTAGAAGTCAATTAAGGTAAAATACACATTGCCATATCTTGATGGTATTCCTGCATTACTTACTCTCCTGATTTTTAAAGCAGCTTTCAGTATTTGGGATGACAAATTGAAGAAGTGATGGGTTTGCTGAACAAGCAGATTTGCAAATTTGCAAAAAAAATGCCCTTAAATGAAAAACTCCATATTGGTAACAAAGCCAGTAAAAGCTACTGCGTCTAATGTGTACCCTTTAAAGGAAATGGGAAAAATAAAGCCAGATTTCAAGGTAGCTGGACAGAAAGCTTGTGTAATTCTTACTAATGGGCTTTAATTGTTCCCCAGCTCTGCACCATGCACACAATTTCTAACATCTCATTACACATCTGCACTCCGTGTGCTCTGCCCTCTTTCTGACTGGGAGGAGGGAGGCAGAGCACGTTTCACCTGCTGAGCTAACAGGAAAAAATGATGAGGGCAGGCCGTGGTAAGAGCATACAGATTAAATACAGCTGGAGACAGCTACATCTTGGTGCAGTAGCACCAGTGGGAGGCGGTGGGGTTGCTGAGAGGTGATGGGGCTGCAGTTTTATTTGTCTGGGCAGCATCTGGTTGAATGAGGCCTGGGTTCAAGATTGCAGCATTTAGGTACGAGTGTTGTGCTTCCTCAAAGTCACAAGAGGCTCAAGGGTAGTCAGATGTATGTGAGGAGTAGCCTGTGGCTAAATAGCTTTGATTTTAGGAAGAGTCTTTAAAACAACAACAAAAAGGCACAAAAGATGTCTGTTGCAGGGTCCAAGGATGTTTCAAGGCCCAACAGCTGGGAAAGGAGACAAGTTGTGACTTCTAGGTTAGCCTGCTGCAAGTCTGAGTCTCTCTGGGCTTTCATTTCAGCTGCAGAGATTGGAGGAAACGGCACAGAAGAGGCATCAGAAACTTGGTGTTTCGTGGGGGAGCTGCAGAAACGGTGGCAGAACGCCGTCTGTTAGACCCAGCTTCCCCGAAATGCTGTTTGTACTGCTGCTGCTGCTCACACCCTGTTTGCAAGCTCTGCCTTAACGTAGCCCAGGCCTGCTCCTCACAGTCACAACCCCTGTGGAAGCAGCAGCTCTGTAACGAGCTTAAATTTTCAGCGCTGATAACCCTTGGTGAGCATCGTTTGGTGTTTGTGCCAGCTTGCATTCTTGCTGCCACAAACTGCTTTGTGAAAGCATCGCTGCCTGATGTTTATCCCTTGTGGACGGGATCTGTCTGGCTCGGTTTGAGGGCTTGTGAGATAGTGATGGGGACGTGGAGGGTGTTACGATGCTGCAGCTGGATTAAGTAGCCCAGACCAGGGTGTGTCATGCCCAGGCTTTAACAAGTTACGTAGCACCCTGCTCAGCTGCTTAAACTGATGGTTGCAGTTTGCATAAAAGATATGAAAATAGTGTCAATTACTGAGTGCTCTCCATGGCCTGTATCTGGCACAATGTCCTGTATAATAATCTCATCGCCCCATTTCAGGGAGAGATCTAAGTAGGGAGAAAAGCTGATTTCTGAAACTGCTCAGTTTTCAAAATTAAGACATTAAAATGTATGTTAGCCATCGTTTCACTGGTGATTTCTTCCATCAGAGGAAATGTTTCCTTCCAACTCCCTCCAGGCTTAAACTGAGCAAGCAAGACATGCACCAGGAATGAGTCCAGCATGTAACGTTGCACCTTAACAACGTCTCTTTATCTTGACAAAACTCTTGATTCCTTTCTTTGGAATCTCTGGAAATAAAGTGGCAATGTTTGTTGGGGCTTCACACATTGCATATTTGTTGCACAACCTCCCCAGTTCCCACTGCTGGGAGTGAAGTGGGGAGCAGTGGGATGCATGCACTCTTGGGCTGATTCCATGAGGCTTTGCTCCTGCTCTTAGGGACCAAATAATTTCATGTCACGAAGTATGGTTTAGCATTGCACTGAAATCCAGTGGGTCAGGTAACCGATGATATGTTTTATGTCCCTGTAGCTTCAACATCGGTGTCTGTACAAGAAGCCACTAGCTGGGCTGTGGCAGAGATCTGCTCTGCCGGTCCCAGCAGCTGTTAGGTTACAACATCAAATTCCTCTGTCCCTTGAGCTATGCAGATGCTTTTATCCTTCCTTTTCTTGGCCGGGAGTGGAAGAGAGGAAAACATTAGTGCTCTTTCCCCTTTTTTTTTGGTCTCTGAGCACTTTGTGAAACTTTATGGGCTACAAGCAAGGAATAATTTGCCTGCTTTGCACTTAGCCCTGCAATGGTAGTGCTTTGGGAATGAAATGCAGGGAGGCTGGCTTGGACCTTTTATCGCATCACCGGTGAGACAGGGACTTGCACAAGATGATGGATACTTGGACTGCATTAAAATTCTACTTCAGGTTTTTGGTTTTAGAGTAACCACCGTCATTTGTACAGGCTAAGTACCTAAGCAATTCCTTTCTCACTTGTTTGGAATCAGCCGCATTCATTTTTCTGTTTGCGAAATGTGAAACAAGAAGCAAAGATCCCTAAAGGTAATCTGCAAGACCAGAAGGAGAAACTGAGCTTGGTCAGGCGGGATGCGAAGCTCTTCTCTGTTATTCAGGTTGCTTGTAGGGGAATTCTTCAGAGAATTATTTTCTTAGGGAAAGCGTAGAGAAAGCATTGCAACGTGAGACACAGATGGTGCTTAAATACAGTGTGCTGTTCTCCCCAGACCTGCTCAAGAGCAGTGCCCTCACCTGTGCTGTAGGCTGATACTTGCGGTCTTTGGGCAGTTTTTATTGTTTCCAGTCTTCTCTTGCTGCCATTTGCAGCTCCCTTATGGATTTGGTCTTGTCAGTGTTCCCAGCTAAATTGCACTGCATCTCTCTGGACGTCTGTGGGACCAGTGGATTTTACAGATCAATCACAGCTGAAATAAAGCCAGGCTACGCTTCTTCAGCAGCTCTCCAAACCCTTGCAGGTGCCGGCAGGGGAGTTTGTTTTAGCTCTCCTCTTCATCCCCAGTTAATGAGAACGGCAAGAAGCAAGTGCAGAGCCAGGCAGGGAGGAGGCAGTGCAGGGTGTGACTGCTGCGGTGCCGGCGCTTTACTCGCCCCCGGAAGCGATCCCCGGCACATTTTCAGCTGTCTCCGTCTGATAGCGGCTGGCTGTCCTCGTCTGTTTTAAGAACCAGGCCCACAGCCACGGATACCTTACAGATGGGGTGTTTTCTTTTCCCGCCTTAAAGAAGAGAGCTGCTACTCGAATCTTACTGCTCCAGTGAACCACAAATACCCCTCGATGTGCTTACAGCAAGCCAGTCCCAGGGGATGCTCGTTTTGGTGGGGTCCCCCCTCTCCGAGCGTGGGGGAGCCTGGAGGTGGCCCAAAGGGATGAAGTCACTTTGTTTGCAGGGCTCCCAGCATTTTTCAGCTTGGCTTCCTTGTGGCTTTTCCTGCAAACACGCTATTTTTTCAGTGAGTTTTAAAATAGCCCATGCTCTGAGGCCTGGGCTCCGCTTGCCTGATGCACAAGCGCTCCCCTGGGACTGACGTTTTCCTTCCTTGCTTCAAGTAGCGTCCAGGAGCAGGATGAGGTTCTGCTGCTGAAATGAGGGGCAAAGCATGCATGTTTGGGTCTGTCCTCTGTTCCTGAGCTGGATTGAAGGAAAAGCCCTGAGGAGAGGGCATGGGACTGCCTGGGAGCCAGGAGGTCATTTGTAATCCTTTTTCCACCACTGGCCTCTGGCACAGCCTTCAGTAGCCTCCAGCCTCAGCCTTATTTATTTACCCCTAAATACAGGACTTTGCTCTGAGCTAGGTGATAGAGCAATCATACCAGGGGCAGGGAAAGCACGTGCTATTTCTTTCCGCTACAGGTCTCTTCTTTGGCCAGAAAGGATGGTGGGGCCTGAGCGATAAGCCATGTTCTTCCTCTTCAGCTTTTTGAGGATGGGCTCAATGTTATTTTTAGTGCTCGCATATTAAATTTGCACTTGAAAAGTCTGTCTGGAAGCCTTGAGCCTGTCTACTTGGAGGCCTGTCTTTCTGTCTAATTTGGGCGATGCTGCATACTTGGAGATCTGCCTGGGGATTGAGAGACCTTGTAAAAATTCCTGCTAACAAGCCCGTGTCCCTTAAGCACTTGCTGCACTTGGAGATACTTGTTAACAACTGTGCGGCATCTTTAACAGTTCAGAGGGAACAGATCCTGTAGCTACTGCTGAGGGTGCTGGAGAGTAAAAGCCATCGTCCAAGTCACCTAAAACACTTGATGTTGTTTCTCATGGGTATACCCTCAGGAATGTTTTCTTGCCCTCTTTCTCTCGTGTATGCAGAAGCAGACTGGCAGTAAGTATCGCATCCTGTGGGCTGGTCTGAGTTTCTTCACTGTCGTCATTGCACCTTGTTAAGCTCTTTATCTCTCTTTAAGTTGCAGGAGTCAGAGTCTGAGAACAAGCTGGATGGAGAGACAGCATCAGACAGTGAGAGCAAGTCTGAATTTGGAGGATCACCCCCAGTGCCAACGTCGGATGACACTCCAGAGGTCCTGAACAGAGCTCTCTCCAACCTGTCCTCAAGGTAGCCCTCACTGAGCATTTTTGCCCTCTGCTGCCAGGGCCACTGCATCTTCACTGTGGCTTTCCTAGCCCTGGCAGCATGGTGATGGCTGATGAAAGCTGAATAAGCAGCTCCCAGTAGTGCTGCGCTCTCCTTCCCTGAGATGAAAACAGGAAGGTGTCCCCGAGGCCACAGGAAGCAGAAGGTGATGGCGATGTTAGCGGGGAGAGCAGAGTGCAGCACTCAGGGCTGCTGTGTGTGGGAGAGGACCGGGGCAGAGGAGTGCTGCAGGAGGGCAGCCTGGTTGTGTGCTTAGTCTTGAGAGGTGAAAGGAGGCCTCAGTGGGGCAGAAGACACTGTGTTCAGCTTTAATAGCACTTTCAGTAGTCAGCTGTGGTGGTTTTTAACTGCTAGTGTGACCCACCTCTGTAGGAATGCATGAGAAAAATGTGCTGATAAGGACAAGATCTAAGAACAAACTGGGAATGGCTTCTGCATGCTGCTTTGGGGCAAAAGCCCTTATTCATGTCACAGAAGAAGGCATTTCTCCCAGATGTCCTCTGTGGCTGGGATAGGCTCAAGGCAGGATTTCTTGGAGAACATCAAAGGTATAACGCATCAGGACCCGTGTCTCCTCTTGAAAAGAAGTGCAGGGAGGGGCAATGATTCATACATTATTTGAACTAATCATGCAGCTTGTCCAAGGTGTGGGAAACCTGTAGTAGGACAGGGTCAAACACTTCCCCGACCCAGTTCAGTGCCCTTGGAGATGCTCTGTTCCTGACTAATGTTTTCTGTATTAATGACATTCATAGTAGGGAAGATTGAACTGAACTGCAGCCTTGCAGCTGCTGCAGCCTGGCCTTGATCAGTGAATCAAGGTCTCCCTTTGCTGCTTTTTGGCACCACCAAAAAGAAACTTGGGGTTTCCAGGGCTCCATTTCCTGCTTATGATGCACAGCGAACAGAAGTGCTGTCCTGCTTCCTTGCTTTGTTTTGTCTTTCTCTAACTTCTTTCGTTCTCTGTGGCCTAGATGGAAGAATTGGTGGGTAAGAGGCATCCTCACTCTGGCAATGATCACCTTCTTCTTCATCATCATCTACTTGGGACCCATGGTCTTAATGATGATAGTAAGTGCTCCAGAGAGATGCCCTTATGTTCACAGCAATAGGGGGAGAAGGTTGCTGGGACCATTGCTGGGGTTGGCAGCTCAGATACTTGTATTTTGACACATTTTGAATGTTCTTGAGGAAGGAGGTATTTAACAAATGCCTGTTACAGCTTGCTGCTCTCTCTTTGTGCAGGTGATGTGTGTCCAGATCAAATGTTTCCACGAGATTATCACTATTGGCTATAACGTGTATCACTCGTATGACCTGCCCTGGTTCAGGACGCTCAGCTGGTGAGTAGGGTGACTGCTCCCCTCCCCACGCGTGTGTGCAGCAATCATGCTTCACCTCATTGCATACAGGCTGCAAGGGGAGCATCTGGCTACCTCCAAACCAGAGACCACGGGATTGCTGTGTGTTGACCAGTGTCACGTGTTAGCGGCTCTTGTAAGGGAAAAGCCCCACTAAATCCTGATACATCAGTATCTTGAAAGAGCCCGTACTGATAAAGTTTGTCCGGTTGTTTATGAAGTGTGGGCATTGGAATCCCATGATCTGTGCAACGACAGTATTGACAGCCGTCACCACCAAGAGACAGACATAGTTGCTTGGGTGGGTGGAAGTTTGTAAGCGGTTGTGAAGCAAGGCTGAACGCTGGGACACAGCTGGGCTGAGCAACGCTGTGTGCCAGAGAAGAGAAGTCTGGGGAGGGGACAGGAGCAGTGTTTTTAGGATACATGGGCTGGTTTCTTTTAGCATACATGAGCTCACTCGCAGAGGCCTGTTGAGGAGTGCCACCTAAAGGCAGACAGTCCTTGTGCATCAGAAGGCCAAAACCAAACCCAGACAGTACCATCCACTGCAAAGTGGAGCGGAGTGGCGTAGCCACTAGTTGAAATGAAGGTGATATTTCTAAACTGGGGGAAATAAAGATCTGGCTGTCACTTGCAGGATGTCTGTTTGCAGTGTATCAGAGCAATACAAAGGAATACCTTAGGAATCAGCCACTTTCTGTGTTTCTCCAGGAGCCTTTTAGAGTTCCTGCTAATGAGCATCTGCATTCTCCACAGGTACTTCTTGCTCTGCGTTAACTACTTTTTCTATGGTGAGACTGTGACAGATTATTTCTTCACCCTGGTTCAGAGGGAGGAGCCCCTGCGAATTCTCAGCAAATACCACCGCTTCATTTCTTTTGCCCTGTACTTAACAGGTAGAGACCACATTTTCTGGTGGTTAAACTAGTCTGGACTGGAAGGAAGAAATCTCCTTGAACTACTCTTGTCCTGTATTGTACCAACGCAGTATCTATAGCAAGTTATCTCTGCTCTTCAGTGACGTTGTAAATTGGCTGCTTGGTGACAAATCTCTCACGTGAGGCTCTGTAGAAGGAGACTCCCTAAACTGTATAGGACAGTTAGGATTGATGTTTACTTGTTTAAGTATAATTTGAAGGCAACAACATTTAGTAACTTTCAGATAATAGTGCTGTACTCAGAAAACAAAAACAAAAACAAACCAAAGCACTATTCTCTCTTAAGGGGAAAAAAAAAATATTTCTTACTTTTGAAGAAATGTCCCCCTCATTCACTTTTCTTCTGTCTCTCACCAGGTTTCTGCATGTTTGTCTTGAGCCTGGTGAAGAAACATTATCGCCTCCAGTTCTATATGGTAAGGTTAAATACTGGGAATGGCTGCCCCCAGTTGGAGGCAGAAGAATCAATAATGTAGGCTGCTTGAAAATGTTATATAGATAAATATGTTTCACTAGATGCTTCTGTGCTGGCTGTGCATTGTAACACTGCCTTGAAGAAGAGTTACTGTGAGCAAACCGTTTGTTTAGGGAGGTGTCCTGACTGAATTTCCTTGGAGTCATGCATTCTTTTCTCTCTGCACGGGTGGATGCTCTTAAGAAACTTTCTGCAAGCTGAGATGACTGCACGAGGCTGTTTGACTGCTGTACTGAGGGTAGATTGCCGTGAGGGTATATTGGCTGTGTTTCCCTCTTCTCAAACATCAGTAAGGTGTTGCTCATATTTGACTATCAACATGGTTAGTTTTGCTTTTCAGTATAATCAGCACACAGGGATACAGCTTGGATATCCATTGGCCTTTTGTTCTTCTCAGTTAGTCAAAGGCTGAGCGAGATGTATGCGAGAGGGGTGGGCTAAAGAACACTTGGTCTGGCAGAAGCCTGCCCGCTGAAGGTCAGCTCTGGGCTTGAACTGAAGAACATGCTTATAAATTACTAGGGATAACTGTTCCTTGCTCTTCATGCCTCTTGGTGTTTGTTAAGGTGAAGGTGCATGCTAGAAATGCACATGTGCACGTGCCATTCTCTGTCTGAGAGATAGCTAACAGCATCTGATTTGTGCCAGTGATGTGTGTGAGCAGGGTCTTCAGGCAGGCTGGACTGCATGCTGTCTTCTCTTCCAGTTTGGATGGACCCATGTGACGTTGCTAATTGTTGTTACCCAGTCGCACCTCATCATTCACAACCTGTTTGAAGGAATGATATGGTGAGTGGCCATGTGTTCTGAGTTGCTTTGATTTCTGCAGCCTTATACAGATTATCATAGAATCATAGGATGGTTTGGGTTGCATGGAACCCTTAGAGATCATCTTTTCCAACCACCTGCTGTGGACAGGGGCTTCTTTCACTAGGTCAGGTTGCTCAAAGCCCTGTCCAAACGAACTTTGAACACTTCCAATGATGAGGAATCCACAAATTCTCTGGGTAACCTGTTGCAGTGTCTCACCAACCTCAATGTAAAATATTTATTCGTGATATCCAATCTAAATCTATCCCTTTTCAGTTTAAAACTGTTGGTCCTTGTTGTGTCACTGCAGACCACAATAAAAAGTCTTTCCCCATCTTTCTTATATAAACCCCTTCATATACTGAAAGGCCACCATAAGGTCTTCCTGGAGTCTTCTTACCATGTTGTTCTGAGTTAAAACATTTTTTTTTTCTTTTTCTTTTTTTTTTTTAAATAAATGGCTAAGGAGAGAAAGTGTTTCCTGTCAGGGACTAACCTGTTCAGAATAGAAAAGCAAGGGATTGAATGATTCCTCAGCAACTTAGGACTTGCTTTGTGCTATTTGCCAGTATAGAGAGCTGTAGAGAAGCATTTGAATATTGCTCTGGGATGCAGGGACATTTCATGCAGTGCTTGGCCTGTGTAGGTGCCTTCTCTGTCCACTCATGTCTAGCAAATGAACAGGAGAATTGTGCTCAGCACTCGATTTGGCGTAGCGCTGGCAGCATAATGTTAAGAGCAGCGCTGTGAAAGAAAGGAAATTGCAGCATGGCACCTTCACCAGCTTACTATGGTTGCTATACGGAGGGGAAGCCCTTTTCATGGTGGGGCTGTCAGCCTCCATCTTCCCCAAACCAGCAATGCCAGGAACTAATTTTGGCTGCCTTGAGACTGCATGTTTCCGTGTGCACCTCAGCCATCCCCGAGTGCTTTGTGAGCAGCCTGCTTCCAGCGAAAATGCAGCCCCTCTGGGAGGAAAGGAGGCGGCTATCTAACAGCATGTCGTGTGACAGAAGAAGGTGTGCTTAATTCAAACAGGCCGTGCTGGGTACACAACGTGCTCTTTAGTCCAGAACACTGGAGTAACCCCCCAGATTGCCCTGAGAGCTTTAAGTCATTTTCTGCCATGTCAGATTGCATTGGATAGGGAGGTGTTGATACGATGGCCCTGAAAAACATCTTTCAAAACAACCACCCATTTAGTTAAGTTGAAATTGTCTGATTTTGGCACTTTCCAACAGTTTGATTCTTCTCCCATCTAGGTTCATTGTCCCGATTTCCTGTGTGATCTGCAATGACATCATGGCATACATGTTTGGGTTCTTCTTTGGCCGCACCCCGCTCATCAAGGTTTGTAATAATTCTGTATTGGACAAAAGATGGCATTTGGGCTTCTTGAGGTCATAGTCCTGTGTTGTGATCTCCATTGGTGTGACTTATAGGTCTGAAGCAAGCCTCCAAATTAGACTTGGTGCATGCCCCAGTCTTTGAGGTTGTGAAGTGAAATGAGCCATTTCACTCCAAGATGTTAGTGTCAGGTTCTGACCAAACTCTGGTTGTTGGCACCAATTTTTATGTACCTCAGCAATTCACAAGCAAGGAAGGGCTGCACCGGTGTGTGGCAGTGACCATAAATGCAGTTTGTAATTATTCTCTTCTTTCTCTCCCTCTGGCAGCTCTCCCCAAAGAAGACCTGGGAAGGTTTTATTGGAGGTTTTTTTGCCACTGTTTTGTTTGGATTGCTGGTAAGTAGCAATCATGGTGCTTATTTTTTTGGTCTTTTCCCTATGTAAGGTGACATGGTTTTGGCTAAAAAATACACCCAAGCTCTACTGGCTCTTCTCAGAAACTTTGTTTTCCTTACTGACCAGGATTTGAACTGGTTGATGGTTGTGTTATGTGCTTTATGCAGATTATGCAGATGGAGCAGGGTATTGGAGGAAGTTTTTAGTCCCTGTGACGTTTTCAGTAGAATAATTGTCCTTGAAACATTGTCTCTTGTCTCTCGAAGGGGAGAGACTATAGTATTTCCACAGATACTGTACATGGGCAGCCAAAACATCTGGGGCTGCTGTTGGATGAATTCTATGAATCATTTCCAAGGCTGTCTGGGGAAGTCGTTGCTCTTTGTGTATTCTTACCTGTTTCTGTGATAATCTGTGTGTCTGGTTGTGCCCATCCACTCAGCCAAATATTGCAGCCTGTCTCAGCCTGTTTGTCCAGAGCTCTGATCACTGCTTGCTGAACAGATGCACTTACTAAACAACAATCCTTACTCTGCCTTTAGCCAATTGCTGCTTGTCAGGAAAGTAATCTTCTTAATGAAGCTGGGAGTGTGGCTCCCTCCTCACTGTGTCTCCTTGAGTGGCCTTTTCCCTTGATTGCACCTCTGCGTCATTGCTCAGGAAAGTATTTATATTGCTTTCTCTTACTGCATCTTTTTTTTTCTCTCTCCTTCAAGCTGTCTTATGTGATGTCTGGGTACCGGTGCTTCACCTGTCCCGTGGAGTTCAACAATGACACCAACAGCTTCACAGTGGACTGTGAGCCATCAGAGCTGTTCCAGTTACAGGAGTACAACATCCCCTTGGTGCTGCAGTCCGTGGTGGGCTGGGTAGGACTCTGTCTTTTGATTGAGATCGTATTTATTGGAGTAGGAACATCAGGAAAAGAGATCAGGGCTTTATTTTGCTGGCATTCAAAGGAACACGACAAGGGATGATGGTACATCCAGAAGAAGGGTGAATTCAGTAATGACCTATGTGGGTTTAAGACCCAAAGCAATTGTCCCAAGTCTGGTGGGACATGAACCCATTTGAAAACTAGCTGGTCTAAGGCCTAGTTAGGAGAGAAAGAAGGGCAGGAAGTGAGCAGTACTGTTCTTGATGGAAATCCTTCTCTGATGTGTTTTTTTTTTCCTGCAGAAGACAGTCCGGATGTATCCATTCCAAATCCACAGTATTGCACTGTCTACTTTCGCCTCCCTTATTGGGCCATTTGGAGGCTTCTTTGCTAGTGGATTTAAGAGGGCCTTCAAAATTAAGGTGAGGACACCCAGGTTCTGCAAGGTCATTTACATTTTTAAATGTAAAGTTAAAAAGCAGCTGCTGCCACTCTAAGCAGTCTCTGTGCTCCAAGGAGCAAGTGGCAGGTTGGGAACTTTGGGAAGGGAGAGAATGTCACAAATAAAATGGGGGGGGGCGTGATACAATTCATTTTAACAGATTGGGTGTGGGGAGAGACCTGAAAATTTCAGCTGTGATATTCTAAACACTGCTTTGGTGCAGAACTTGAGGTAGAGGAACAAAAACCCAGTCAGGATATTTTGCAATCTGAGCCTTCCCTTGATGCCTTGCAGGCTGGTTTTCATATAAACAGTCTCTGTGCAGCTAAGATGACTTGAAAGGCAGGACAGAGTTGCAATAGATAAACATTAGCCTTCCTTGACCTTTGAGTGATAGATGAGTTAGGCTTTATGTCCCTCAGGCGCTGGTGGCCTTCATAAAGGAGAAACTTAAAACCAAGGAGAGGTCAAGCAGAATTTCTTTGTCATCTAACTTTTGCCTTCTGGGATGTGAGTGTAGTGCCTGGATGTTTGTAAGCAAGTACAGGTAACGAGAATTTGAAACTTTTCAATGTAATCCTTTGTGCTTTGCTTAGGACTTCGCCAACACGATCCCAGGGCATGGAGGTATCATGGATCGCTTTGACTGTCAGTACCTGATGGCTACCTTTGTTAACGTGTACATCGCAAGTTTTATCAGGTATCAGTTGTTTCCCAGTGAAGTTTGGGGGCTCTGTCAAGTTCAAATGACATGCAGGCTTGCAATACAAGACTTGGTATCCCCATGAGATTAACATCCAGAAAAACAAGACAAAGAAAGAGCGGGACTGGGGGCTTGAAAAAGGGAAGTATGTCTCAGAAGGATCATGCAGAGATGGGAACACAACCTGTTTTCCTAAGGGCTGTTATTTCAGTCCTCTCCTCCATGTCCCTTCTGCATACCTGTGAATTTTGAACAAGGTTTCCCCTGAACTGATCAAGCAAAAAATCTTAATTCTGTTGCGGTGTGCAAATGTTCTGTAACCAAACACAGAAGAAAGCCCATAGGTGCACAGAAGATTACTGGAGGAGCTGAGGAACTGAATTTATGTGGCTGCTTGGCTTTTTGCATTTGTTAGTAGGGGAAAAATCCACAGCCCTCTTGAAACAGATTTGATTTGGATGGTTACAGTTCAGCATCATGTGCCTTTTGAATCCATATCCACATCTTTGAAACAAAGTTAAACTTCCTTGGTAGAATCACTGAAGGAATGGGCAACATGTCTGTTATTTCAAGCCTGTTTTTTGATGAAATTGCATTTGGGTTCCCAGAGCATCGAGACTTAGCAATACAACTCACTGGTAATGATTGCTTTTGTGTTTCAGAGGTCCTAACCCAAGCAAACTGATCCAGCAGTTCTTAACCTTGCGGCCAGACCAGCAGCTCCACATCTTCAACACGCTAAAAGCACACCTTGTTGACAAGGGTATGTTAGGTAGTTTGGAGGATGCGTAGACAGCCACGTGATTGGAATGGGACTGAAAACGGACAAGCCTTCCCAAGGAAATTCCTGGCTTGCCTGATTTAAGACAATAACAAGGCCTCATTTCACTGTAACTTTTCTTCCTTTCTTGGTAAATGTTTGCATTTGTGTTTGTTATTTTTTTATATAATATATTTATATAGCTTTGGTTCAGATGAGCAAATCTGAGTTTGTAGCTGGAAAGGAATTAAGACTTGGAAGGAGTTGGGTGAAGTAAGAGGGTACAACTGTCCTCATGGTCTGTTCTTAACCTTCGATGCATGTGGGCAGAAAGTTCAATTTCCTGTGGGTGCAGGGAATACACAAAACATTTCCTCTGAGCTTGGAAGTCAGCAGGGAAGGTGAAGCTGTGCAGCTTCCCTGGCTTTTGTGCCGGGTTGCATTCATAATGGCAGCTCCGGAGACCATCATTTTGTCGGGCAGTAACTGTGACTGCAGTGTTCATTTTCCCAGAAAGCCACATATCCGCCTGTGTGCAGACTCCTTGGAGGCTCTGCATGGCAAGCACAAGGCTCAGTTAATTGGAAGAGAACTTTGTACTAATCCAGCTACGTTTCCTCTGCCCAGCCGGGCACGTGCATCTATTTTCACTTGCTGTTTCTGCAAGTGCCTCCCACGTTCTCCTCTTACGGCTGGTATTTTGACAAAGAAGATCTTTTTTAACGTATTAAATTGGAAATAAACCAGGGGCAAGGAATTAAGAAGCTGATAGTTGCTCATAGGAATGTGGGAGGTTCAGATTGCTTCAAAACTGAATTGAGTAAATAGGTTTTAAAGAACATTGAAGTTCCATTGAGTAATTCCTGCCAAGTAAGAACAAGCTTTTAAATAACCTGGTTCATTTTTCTTCTGTCAAATAACCTTTAAGAAACATTGAACCACACTTTTTTCATTTCTTGATGTTTGGAAACCCCACACTTGGATATTTTATCTAATTTGGAGAGCAGTTTCCAACTCGGAGTTGTTTCTGGAGTTTGCAGGTTGGGGTTCCAGCACCCTGCTGGTGCTGTCAGCTGGGTATTTCATTTTTCTTTCAGGGATCATGTCTATCACCCGTTCATTACTTGAGTTCTGGATGTTGTGCTGCTGAGTTTTATCACGGTCTGTGTTGCATTTCAGTCTGGGTTCATTCACCTGCAGGCTTCTGTCCTGCTTTGCTTACTAAATCTTGTCAAAAATAGGTTGCACTTAATAGTTGGAGGTTTTATCTAAATACCTAAGTACTTTCCTTTATTTTGTCATACTTTTTTATTATTTAAAAATGAGAGCCCTAGAGATTGTAAAATATTTTTTTCTTTTTTTTTGTGATCAGATAGTGAAGGTATCTTCAGTTTATACTAGACCTTATGCAATGTTTCCGTATACAAGGTGACTCCGATTTTACTTCTTTCCATAGTTTGTGCACGAGAGAGAGAAACTTTACCTTATTTTAACCTGGGGAACGAGTAACAGGGAAAGATAATACAGAAGTACATTGCTGTTTTCAAGCAGTTGCTGATATAAACCTTATACACCACCACCACCCCACATATGGAGACATGTACATGCTGCAAACTAGCTAAGCATCGATGAAAAATAAAAAACCTGAAAATATTTCATGGTTCATACTCTGTATTCTGATTCTGCTGTTGCTTTCATTTACCCTAAAAGAGTGGAAAAGAGAGCACGTGTGTGCATGTGTAAATACATGAATAGATACCAACATCTCTCTTACATTTCTATATGACTCTTTCTGTGTCATAAGTTCTGCTTCATCTCCGTAAGCAGGAGCTGTGGGGCAGAAGTGTGTGCCCATTGCACTGCAAATACAGGTATTGATCAAGAGCATGGACTGTGGAGGAGAAGGAACTGTTTCCACAAAGTATTTTCGGCATGGTGCTGACAAAGGTCCTGGCTTCTGGGAGAGGCCAGAACCACTAAGATGGAGCCAATTCGGGATTGTATTTGGTTAATACCAACAGTGTAGAGGCTTTCCTAGACTAGCTGCGGAGCCTGTTTTTTTTCCAGCTAGAATCAGGAAGGGATTTATTTTGTGTTGACTTAGAGGATATTGGTCCAAGCTCCCTGGAGGGGAGAATTAAGGTGTTTCCATCTTGCTTCACCCCAGAGAAAATATTTGGACTGCATTTTACAATGGTTTGTCTGAGTTTAACTAGGCAAAGGGAGGATACTTGAAGGAGTACTTGAACTGGGAATAGATGTGGAAGTGACAGGGTTTTGTGCAGACCCTGAAAAGCAGCTTTCCCTGTGGTCAGACAAGCTGGTGCTTTTCTGGATTCTCCCTGCCTGATATCAACATCTGCCAAAATCCTCGGTACTGCCCTGTTGGTTCCTAAGTCAGTCAGAAGAAGCTACCGTGTTGATAAATATTACAAAAGTGTAACGCTCTTTACAACAATGCATTTTTCACATGGGTCTCTAGCCTCCTGCTCATCTTGCTTTGAACCTTTTTTACTACTTTAGTTGTAATTAGTGGGGCAAAAACCCGAAACCTTTGTGCATGCTTTTGATTTGAGTAGCATTTGGGTCTTTTCTAACGGTGCAATGCTGGATGTAGACACTGGAGGGCAAAGCAGCTGCATTAATGGCTTCATAGTGCTGAGAGAGAAGCTGCAGCAGTGTGGGGGGGTTTCCTGCGCAGCTCTATTACTCTTAGTTCCTCCCCAGCAGTGCAGTGGACAGCTGGTCTTCCAAACCTGTTTTGATCCTGAAGGGTAAAGATACTGGAAAGGGTTTGGCATCCTGCACTGAAGTTTAGTAAACTTCAAGCTTTAGTAAAAGAAAGGAGGGAGATGAGGGATGATAAGATCATCTGCAAGCTGTATAGCTGGTCTTGCTGAAAAATACTGGTGAGCACCATAGCATGTCCTCTGTCTGCTGAGACTATGGCTGGTAAACCCATTTGGCTTCTGCACCACTTCTGGGAGTGTATGTAGTAGTCAGCTCTTAGTGACAGTGTGCTGCCTGGGGGAGCGTTTGGTGGGTTTTCCCCATCACCCCAGCCTGGGATTAGCTTTAGTTTGCTGTAAATATTTCAAGCTATACCTAGAAAGTTAGAGGAAATGAAAAACTACTGTTACTGGCTCTGGCTCTTCCTAAAGGAGGCGTTAGCTGTGATGCCAAATGTGTGTACAGGGATGTGCAGCAAGACACATTGCAGCTCTTTGCATTGCATTAAGCCTTGCAGGGCCGTGGCCATGCTGCAACTCTTGCACGAATGTAGTTTTGGAGGGAAGCTGATGTAGCTAGTGCTGCTGGAGAGGCCACGCAGGCACCAAGGGCGTCTAGCTGAGGCAGTGCAGGGATGCTCACGTAAAGTTTCTCCAGCTGCAGGGCTCGAGCTTGGCATTGCACAGTACTTTTGCTCCACAGCTGGAAGTGTTCATCCTGCTTGTGCCCAGCAAGAAGGAAATAACTGGGCAAGTAGACCAGGGGGGGATACTGCATTGGCTGGTGTGGGTGCTTGGGTCAGGAGAAGGAGAAAAGTGGGATTTGTCTGATGTCAAGCCTGTGAAGGTAGGAGTGCTGCCTCGGGAGGGGACGGGTGGTTTGGAAACAATCCTCACAATCAGTCACTGCTTTTCCAGTTGGAGCAGAGATGGATGTGAGTGTATTTAATAAGCAAAGAGCTGGCACATGGTAGAAAGGCGCTTTTGCATAATGTGACAAGCTGGCTGTCCCAGTGAGGTGACTAAACGTTCCTGGTGTTTGCTGGTGGGTGAAGGTCATTTAGTGAAATGGGCTGCACGCTGGTCTGCTCACAGCTTGAGCGTGTAGTCGAGCACTTGGCTTACCCTGATGGAAATTTGCTTCTTTGAGTTTGTTTGTAGCCCAAATTTGTTTATAGATCAGTTGCATCGTCAGGCTGGGGCCTGCAGTGCTCTCTGAAACATTAAAACCTAGTTGCTGGGGATGGTGTCATGTCCTGTACCCCTCACTCTGCGTTATTCAGGTATTCTTTGTGGTGATGGGCTCAGGAGTCTGCTGACACTGATCTGAGGGGGCAGCCTGTGTGGCTCGTGAAGCCAAAAATCCCATAGCATCAGCCAGCGCTTGGCACCAGGTTGGGAAATGCCAGTATCTTAGACTTGGAGGCATCTCCTGTTCCTGATGCATGTCCCCCTGAGCACGACTGGTGGGATCCAGGCACGCGTCCAGGTCTTGGTCTCTTCCTTCCCCGCCTCCTCTGACTGGCTTGGTGCTATAGGAGGAGAGCAAAGCTGTGTGGAAACCATCACTGCGGCTCATCCAGCCCTTCCTGGGGACAGGCATGCACCGCAGAAAGCATCGCGTGACAGCTCCTGTGGTTCCTGACCTCTGTAATCAGCCCCCGAGCTGCGTTTTGTACTACTGTAATTTTTGTGTGCTCCTGTTCCCCAGACCTGATGTATTTCTACCACCTGCTTCTTTCTCTGTGCATTGTTCTTTTGATTAATGTTTTAGCTACACATGTAGAATTGCCTTTCTTTGACCGAATGTCCGAATGTGATATATTGTATATTTTAAAGTATTTACCCTATTTATATACCATATGTTACTGTTAAATAAATATAAGTTCCATTATCTGTAGTGGAGATTTATTCCGTACTGTTGGCAAGTTGGGGAGATCCTGGAAACCTCCTTTCCATGCTCTGTAAAAGCAGCTCAGCCCGTTTTGAACAATAATCTTTGTATTCCTTCATTTGTTGCCCCATAGTTCGCCTTCCTTGGCGACCTTCCCCAGAGCAGACCTGGTGGCTGCAAGCATGTGCATGGAGGCTGCGGATGGACTGAGCTCACAGGTAGCAACCGTCTGTGTCCTGCACGAGGGACACGACTGGCTGGGTTTCCAGGGTGGTTTGGAGTGGAATCGGCGATCAGATCACACAAACTGGTCTCAGCAAAGGGTGAGGGAAGCGGTGGCACCACTGTGCCCTGCAAATCAGCTCATTTTGTCCTAAGGTTTTTGCTGGGAATGTGAAAACCTGTTGGAATTCTGGTTAGCATAAATTATTGCTTCATTTCAGCCGTTTTTCCTGACTTGCTTGGGTTAGGAGGACAGAATCCTTCTGTTTACCCAGCAAAACTTACTATTTTTAGCTCTCGTGTTATTTTGACTGTTTGACTTATCAACTAAGCTAAACCAAGCAATCAGCAGCCTTCTCTTTGCTTCCTGTCACGCTGTCTGGGTATTTTGAGACAAGTTAATGCTCCAAGAAAAACAAAATATATCTTCCTTTACAGCAAACTTGCAAAATTGACTCTAAGGCCCCAAATCTTGTGCTGCAATACATCTTCCTTGGAGGAATTGGCTCATTAAAAAGCAAGTTGCTGGGCAGCACCATGCAATATTCAGCAGCCCTCTGAAACAACTGCACGCTGTTACTGAGAGGTCTTGGAAGATGCCTCAGTAAGTATTAAGTCTTTTGGAAAACAGACTAAGAAATCATTCTCGCATATTACCAAAATGCAACTGAATAGATAGCTGTGTAATTCAAGACGTCACCTCTAATCCCATGTGTGCATGTAGTGGCTAGGTAGTGAATGGAGAGCTATGTTAAAACATGTTTTCTTGACCTCTGCAGCAGTTTTGCCTTATTCTTTTGCCCCTGAATGAGTTTCTTGCTGCATCGTGGGTTTTCCTGGGCTGGCTGGCAGCAGGGCAGCGCGCATGCCCACACTTTGCCGTGAGTCAGCCATGTCATCTGACAGCCTCTGTGGCCAGCGTCATTGCTGCCTGTGTTTCAGCTGTTCAGCTGAAGATCGCCTTTGTTTCTCCTCATCCTGTGCCAATTTCATTTAATCAAGCACCCAAAAGAGCAAAATTCTGGTGTAAATCCTGGTGCACTGTGCTCCATACCCACCAGGGCAGAAAGCCAAGGCTGCCTTTGCCACGAGCAGGTCTGTTGCAGCCTTGCAACCCTCAGTCCAGATGTGTTTTCCAGGAGATCCTGATAGAAGAGGGATGTAAAACAAAATAACAACATAGGTTGAGATTTGCCCGAAGTTCTCCAGGAGCATGCAGCCCAGGAACAGGCTGCCAGATGTGGCTTCTAGAGAAAAAACCCAAATCCTGTAGATGTGCATTCATTCCCAAACCCAGAGGCATAGTCCTGGTACTTGATGGGACCAAGCGGGTGGCAGCTGGGATGGCTCTGTGGGTGCTGGAGTGCTGTGGGGTGCTGTGGGCTGAGCTGCTGCTCTGTAGGCACACGACATTGGTCTGAGTTGTACCGTTTGGGACTAAAGTGCTTGCTGTTTACTTTCTGGAGGAGAGGAAGGTGCAGCATGACATCCTGTTCACACGGGCAGGTGAGGAAAGGCAGCTGGGTGTGAGCTGCTGCTGGGTTTTTGTAAAAAAAAAAAAAAAACACAAAACAGGTTGAAATGAAAAGAAGAAAAAAAAAAAAAAAAAAAAAAAGGATCTAATGCATGACTCCCTAAATTGCTTCCTGCTGATGCTAATGAAGAGGAGGAAAAATTATCCTAAATTCAGGGCCATCTGCTCAAATATGGCAGAAACAGGGTTAACGCAGGCAGCTTGGTCCGAAGCAGACTATCAGGGTTAATCTAGTTCAGGCTCGGTATGTGCTGAGCTTCTCATTGCGATAGCGCTGCTTTCCGTGCTTTCAGCAGTGGAAGACGTGAGCTGGGGCTCGCTGAGCTGGATCCGGCTGCCGCTCACAGCTGCAAATTCATCTCTTCAAGCTGCAATTAACTCAAGCTAGCCCAATCTGGCTGTGAAATTGAGCAGTGGGTGCCGGGTCCAGCTCCTTCCTTGACAGGCACAGCCTGAATTTACGCTAGGGCAGTAAAAAAATAAACGCTGCCTGTGCAAGGAGCTTAGTGCATCCTGGGCGTGACGGCAGGGCTGCGACTCAGAACAGGAACCGGCGGCTGCATCCTCTTTCACCCTTGGCTCCCCAGGCCACCGTTTCTGCTTCTACTTGGAGCCACTTCCCTTTCTGCAGGGCTCAGGCTTTCCCCATGAGGGGGGTGGAGATGGAGGCTGGAGCCCCCTTAGCCCTTTGGGGCACATTGCCCTGTCCTGCAGCCACCCTAAGATGCTTTTTTTGCTCCATTTGAGTGTTAGTGAATGCAACAGCCCTTCCTTGTATTTATCCTGCATCTCACTCGCATCGCGTTGCAGATGGCTTTGCGGACATGCAGCTGTTTGTCTCCTGGAAATACAGCTTTAAATGGCACGACACAGGATACAATGTGCCTGCTGCTGTGAGTGTGGTCTGTGTCCACGTCCCCTGACTCTCATTGGGCAGCTGAGCTGCACTTCTGCTTGTACCCACAGCCTTTCCTCCAACAGCAGCCCCATTTTACCCCATTTTGATTGTGCCACTGTTGCAAAAAACCTGAACCAATTTTGGGGACCGTTCAACAAGCCAAAAGATGCCCATGTCTCCTGGGCTGTGCACTCGTGGACGTGTTTGGGCATTCGGGGACACTGTCCTGTAGTGTTTGGCCATGGCAGCTTCACTTTGCTGCCGAGCAAAACGTTTCCTGAAACCCCACGCTGGGCCATGCCCTTCAGCAAGCGCTTTTCTAGTGCGCCCACGGTGCTGAGGACACTCACTTCCTCAAATGCAATGAGTAGTGTGCCGAGAGCGGCCCCAGCCTTTTGGTGCAGGCTGGGGCTACGCTGCTGCATCCCCACGCAAAGCGGGGGGACAAAAAGTGGATCAAAATAGGCGCTGTTGTCTCCACGGTGTTGGGGAAGCAAGACAAGAGCTTTACAGGAGAGCAGAGCAGGAAAGGACTTTTATGGGGTTGCTCGCAGCCGCTCGCAGATGAGGGAGGAGGAAGTACGTTGGCAAATCAACCCTCGCCGAGCTCTTGCTCTTCGTGGGGGGAATCGCACCCCGGGCACAGGATCCCCGTGGGGCTACCCAAGCTCCACTTCAGCCCGTCTCCTAAGTGTGCCCCCTCAAAAAACAAAAATAAGCTCTTTCTGATCCAAAATGTCCCTCAAGCTGCCGCGGAACTGGGATTTCAACCTGAAAATGGATGCTGCGAAAATAGGTACCGTGACTGCTTCTTTATGCCCTTCTGTTCCTGCTTCAGCCTTTCAGAGCTGGGATCTGCAGGGTGCCCATGGCTGAGCCCAGCAGTGATTGCAGCTGTAGCCCATACCCCAAAACCTTTTGGGCCTTGGTGGGGGGACCTAGCCCAGGCTGCTGCTTTCAAGACAGCAGATGGTTTGCAGACAATTTGTCAGAAATTATTTGCAAAGCTGCCCCAGGGATGCTGCATGAGCGTGGCCGGGGCTCTGGGGACTGGAGCAGTGGGGTGGCCCAGTGGGGTTGGGGACAGGGTGACAGCATTGCAAATCCAAACTCCAGGTTTTGAGGGGATTTAAACCACAGTCTCATTTTGCTGAGCAAACTTTGGAGGAGGTGGAGCACAGACAGAAAGGTGTAGGCTGGAGGAAGCAATCTTGCTCTTGCTCAGGTTTCTTCGCCCACCCCAACGTCACTGGTTTCCTGTCACTGGCAGTGAAGAACCCTCTGACACCCGTGCTAGGCTCTGTGCCATGGGGCAGCCTTGCTGCCTGGTTTCCTGACCCTGCCCAGGTTTTGCATGGTTCCTGTCCACTGCGGGATCCATCTCCAGCATGGCAATTACTTAGATGCGTCCTTGGGAAAGAGTGAGGGGTCCCTGCAACAGGCTCTGTGGCCAAAATATCACCTGCTTCGCATCAGGCAGCCAGGGAGGGGTTTGGGGGCAAGGATGCAGCATCTGAGGAAGGGGTTCATGAGCCCAGCCCTCTGCATGCACCAAAGCAAAGGTCCCTGGTGGTGCTGGCACTGGTGCCAAAACAGAGTCAAGGCAACTGTTGGTGGGAGGATTTCTCCTGACCACAGAGGGATTTAACTGAGCAGGTCTCCACAGTGCAGAGCTCTTCCTCCCTGCACCTCGCATCAGCTTGTGGTGTTGTCCTGGCCAGATTTTCTTGCAAAGGCAGTTTGGACTGTTATCCAGAGCCACTTTGGCTGGGGCTGCCCAGCCATTGCTTCGCAGAAAGCCTCAGACAAAGCAGTGCTGGTCCCAGTGGTGCTGTGGCCAAGCCCGGCAGTATGCAGGATGGGGCAATGGGAGGTGTGGCTGGACAAAATGGTGCCGTTGTGTGCACTTGTTGGCTTGCAGAACAGTGGTGGGGAACGCCCCCCATAGACATCACAGAAGCATCCCGGATTTCTGCATTGCCTGTTCTTAGGACAATTTGCTTTTTTTTTTTTTTTTTTTTTTTTTTTTTTTTTTTTTTCCCTGTAGAGCATTGTGTAAATTGAATAGGTATCTCAAAAAATAAAGGTCAGGGGGTGCTGAGCCTGCTGGCTGCCCACAAGGAGATAGGGCAGAGATGTCACACAGGCTTGAACCCATGTTGTTATCAGGAATTGCTTTGCACTAGAAAATTCACTTGCAATGATATCTTTTTTTGCAGCATGCCCCCAGGCTGTGATGTGTGTGTGTGCACAGGGATCTGAGCTGCAGGTGCTGCTCTTTGCAGAGACTCTTACCATGCTTGAGGGTGTCTAGCCCATAAGACCAGCCACTGCAGGGACGTGTCTCACTTGTGGAAAATAATCTCATATTAGTCACCATTGCTTTTGCTGGATCCTCCCAGTTTCTGGTACTTCCCTCTACATGTCTCTAGCCGTGGCCATGGCACAAGAGGCTTTTGAGAATCCAGGGACAGCTTGCTCGCTCCTGCATTCTTCCTCATGTTGAAACAAACACAAAGCTATTTATTTCCATGAAACAGAAAACTACATTTGCAGCTGTCATTGCAAAACCTATTGGAGAACATTCGCTGTTTTTTATTGCACATACCCAACATCCTTCAAGAGGGATGGCAGGGAGGTTGTGTGCACAAGAAAAGGATTTGGAGCAGGGACTGGCGGCTGTGTGGGCACTGTGGTAGCACCCACTGCAATTTGTCACACTTCAGCAGGGCACCTCCTTTCTGGGAGCATCCAGCAGGATGCAGGCACCCTACTCTAGCCAGTCCCCAGAGCTGGAGGAGGAGCAAGGATGTTTTGGAGGAAATATTCAGCTACAGAGGCAGTTACCACAGGAAATGCTTCAGGGGGCACCGTGTTTGCTTTTAGGGGCTCCTTCCTGCCCTGCAAACACAGCAGGGATGTGCAGGTGAAGGGCTGCACCTAAGGGAGATTGCAAGTGGTGGGACAACCTGGGGGAAGCCAGGGAAAAAGCCTCACCCCAGTCCTACACGAAATTTTCAGCATGTGAGCTGGGTGTTGCACTGGCCACAGAAGGTAGAAACTTGGAAAAGTGGTCAGGGAGGTAGCCGCAGCCTTGGTAGCTCTGGTTTTGTGAACACAGAAAACTTTCCACCAGGCAAAAAATAGCATCACTGTCTGCAAAGGCAAGATCCCTGCAGCAGCTCCCACTGCATGCCTCTGTTGGAGCCCTGCAGTGGGGATGGCTGCTAGAGAGGGATTGCGCGACAGGTATGAAAGATCCTGCAAACTGCTGGTTTGGCCTTAAGTTAGCCCAAAGTACAGGGAGAGCTCTCTCATGCAGAGGGAAAAAAATCTGTGTGTATCATGCACATGTGTGCATGTGATCACAGCTAAGCCATATGTGGTCGCACCTTGAATATAGCATTTCGGGAGTGCTGATGCTAAAGTAAAGGGAACCCAAATGTACCACACTGTTCTTCATGCACCAGGGAAAACATGGGAATGGCTGCAAACAGGGAGAACAAACTGTATTTCCAGCAAGGATTGGGCAATTTAAGCTCAGGATGAAAGCAGGAGGAATGTCTGCGTAGCAGTGCTGGCTGGGTCACTCCCTTTACATGATGCAGAGCCCTGAAGCAGTGGTGATGGGCTGAGGGGGAGGACAATATTACCAATAAAAGGTAATAAAATGTTGCCTTTTTTGTAAAAGACACAATTTCTCCTTGCAAGCCCTGGGCCACTGGAATATCGAAGCTTCTGGGCTGATCTCTTAGTGGAAGGTGAACATGGAGCTAGTGGATGGAGACACCCTGGTTGGGATAATGGCACCAATTCTGACACAATTGCATCCTGGATTCCCACCCCCCTCAGGTGCAAGCATGGAACCTGCCAGCTGCTTTGCAACATCTTTGTTTGGGGTTAAGCCTTAGTGGTGCTCGGTACAGAGACTTCATTCTGCTGACGTTGGTGCTTATTAAACGTAGCATCAGCATCTCTGTCTCACTGAAGGGAAGCTGAGGTGCTGTGATCAGACAGAAAACAGAAAGCAAAATTCTGGGAGGTGATCTGAGTGCCATCAGCTCACGAGAGCACTGCTTTCTGCAGATTGCGGCTGATGTGGAGTTGTCTCACTCAGGATTCTCACCAGAGTGATGTGCTGTGGTTTCTGCAGAGCAAAGAGCAAAGTGTTCGGGAGAGGCAGGCACCTGCAGAGCCAGCATCAGCTACTCAACATGAAAGAATAGGATTTAGGAGGAGGAGCGATGCTGCTTGTAAGCAGTTTGCTGATAATTGTGTTCATATTTATGAGATTTGAGTAATGCAAATGTTTTGGCAAACAGCAAAGAAGCTGCCTGCAGCTGAGGAGCAGCGTAGAGGAGCTGTTTGGTTGCTGTGGCAGGGCAGTCCCCAGGAGCAGGATTTTTAAGTGCAGCAGGCTGGCAAATCCCTTTCAAAGGTTCTTGCTCACAACCACATCCTCTGCAGAGGACATCTCATGTCAGCATAAGATGAGATATAAGCAGCATCCTTACCACACTTTGAAGGATGATTTTTTGATTGACCATCATATTTTAGAAAAGGATTTACAATGCTGTGTTGGTTTCAGTGGGCAGGTGGCTCAGAGCGTCCTGCCCCTGCTGGGCTCCAAAGGACGAAGGCAAAACGCAGTGGGGTTTCTTGCTCTGGGCAATTTTGGAAGGGGAATCTAGGAATGGTCCCAAACTGCAGCACCTCTGAAGCAACTGCTAACTATGCAGTGATAGCAGGTCCATGCTCCCTGTGGGTGTCTGTATAGATGCAAGATGCACTGGTCCCAAGCATCACAAGGCCATAATTTTTAATTTTTCACTTTTTTAAGCTTATCCTTTGAACAAGGTCAACAAATTCCCAACACTCACACCTAATGCAGCTTTTGCATCTCTCTGGTCCACCAGCTGACTCAGGGGGGAAAAGTGGGCACTGGAGGTCAGAGCTATGGGGCGGCTGTGGCTTACCCCCGCTGTGCTGCACAAAGCCACCTTTGCAGCCCAGTCTCCACTGTCCAAATCCTGCACTGCAGTACTTGGCCATGTGTCATCGTTTCTAGCAGGGCAGACATCTGGAAACCACCATGTGCAGAGACTAGCAAAGTTGAATTCTCCTGTAGTCACAAATTAGTTTTACCCCACACCCATAAATGCTCACTCTACCCAGCTGGGTTGGCAATGGGGTCCTGCAGTGCCTGGGCCAGAGGCAAAAACCAAAGTATCCCTTCTGGAAATGATTCCTCCCAAGGCATTTACTATCACAGAAGCATTTGGAGATGCCACAAGGCCACATGCTGGTCCTTGGTACAGATCAGTGTTGCCAATGGGAAGCATCTATGCAATGGGAGCCCAGGGACACCTCTCTGCCCTGCTAGTAAATCCATACCAACAATTTTCTCCTCCTTGACACTTTCCAGTATCCTTACAGGAGGTCAGCCCCTTTGGCAATATCAGGCAATGCTCTTCCAATGCAAAACTCTATTTTCCAAACAGTTTTTGTAATGTTTTTTAAGCATGGCTTGGTCATTTCGCTTTTGCTGCTGCAGGCTGTTTGGGGTGGGAATAAAAAAACAACAACACACACTCCGTTTTTTTTTTTTTTTAAAAAAAAAAAAGCTAATGATTTTCTCGCTTGCAAGACAATTACTCCCACGCAGGAAAAAGGAAGCACACACTGACAGATACTGCAGCCACTTCCTTTAAAACTCGATAGCCAGTTTGCTTGGTGCAGGCAGAGGGGCAGAGAGCCGCTCTCGCCATTGCAGCTCGGTTGGCCCTGCATAGGGGTCTGGGGTAGCTGGGCCCCCTGCATCCTCACCAGCCCATCCCTCTCTCCCCTGGCAGCCCGCTCCAAGAGCGTGATGAGCGGCGAGGCAGTAGGCACCCGGCCAGGCTCCCCCAACCCACTGGAGCGGCCCCTGAAGATTGGCTGGCTGAAAAAGCAGCGCTCCATTGTCAAGAACTGGCAGCAGCGGTACTTTGTGCTCAAGGGCCAGCAGCTCTACTACTACAAGGACGAGGACGATGTCAAGCCACAGGTAGGCTGAAGGCCGCCAGCTTTGCAGGTGCTCGGCCTGCTGCTTTCCACTGCTTTGCTGGGGGGAAATGGTCGGGAATAGGTCTGGAGTAGGGTTTTTAAGAGGTTGCCTTGGGGTAGTAACAGAGGTGAGATGTCCCAACAAGGTTCTTTTTCCATACACTTAAATCCACACAATGCTTGCAGACCCTGCTGGGGCTGGGCCTGCAAAAACCACTGCTCAGGGAAGGGAGGTGTGGGAGCACTCTGGCTGGGAGGACATCAGCTTCTTGTCCCAATTTATATGGCTCACTTTTCAGGTTTTCAACCATTCTCTCCACACTGTGACTTTATTTATTTATTTATTTGAATTTCCACCATCTTTTCCTTGTTTTCAGAGTTTTCAGGGAAAGACCTTCCCCTTTGCCAGAAAAGCCATTCTCTGTAGAAGTTGTTAGTGATAGCAAAAATAATCCCAAACTGACAAAAGCTCACAGGGGGCAGGCGACCATCAGATCCTGGGCGTGAAAGCATGGGGCTGAGGCAGTGGGGCATATATCCTATTTCTGGCTCTGTCCTCTTTTAGGGGTGATGGAGAGGAACTGTTTCTCTGGCTGTAAACAGGGTTGTAGAAACAGAAAACGCTTCAGTGAAGCTTATTGCTATTCATAGCACTTTTGGCAGCCCTTGCCACCGTCCTGTCTCATTTCACACCCTGCTGACCCCACCAACAATTTAGCTCAATGAAGCTGCATTTCAGGCTGTTGGAGCGCTGACACCCAGATCCCCACTGCCCATGGAACTTGGCGGCTTTCAGGAGGCTGAAATTACTGAGAAACCTCATTTCTGTGGCGTGGCCCTGCTTCCGGCCAGGAGGCCTCTGCGCTGACTCACGCGCCCACTGTCCCCATGTGCCTCGGCTGCTCCCCACCCATCCTCGCCTCCGGGGACTGAGCCACCCAGCTCGGACAGGTCAATCTGGGGAAGGACAGACCACAAGAAATGATTGTTTTCTGCCTTTTTATTTATTTATTTTTCCCCCTCTTTTTCTCCTTTTTCTTCCTTTCCTGCACTGCACTACTCTTCTGTAAATTTTTTGGTTTGGATTTTGATTTTAGGTGACACTGTGTTAAATGAACAGTTTTACTGCTCCAGTGCAGTGGGAAGAGAATCCTCTGGTATATTGCCATGTTCCTTCTCCTTTGCATTTTCCTTCTCTACTTACAACAGGGGTTAAAAAACACAAGAAGGGAGGAAAAAAAGGAAGAGGGACATAAGCAGTTTTCTCATTCTGAGGATCACTTCATCAGAAAAACTGGTGTTTAGCAATTATTGTTTGAAGTCCTTTTTAGCACCTCTCTTATGAAGAAAGACTGAGAGAGCTGGGAATGTTCAGCCTGAAGAAGAGAAGGCTCCAAGGAGACCTCATTGTGGCCTATCCATATTTAAAGGGGTCTTATAAAAAAGGTGGAGAGCAACCTTTTGCTTGGGCAGATAATAATATGACAAGGAGGAATGGCTTTAAATTAAAAGAGGGGAGATTTAAATTAGATGTTAGGAAGAAATTCTTCAGTCAGATGGTGGCAAGGCACTGGCATAGGTTGCCCAGAGAGGTTGTGGATGCCCCATCCTTGGAGGTGTTAAAGACAAGGCTGGATGAGGCCCTGGGCAACCTGATCTAGTGGGTGGCGTCCCTGCCTATGGCAGGGGGTTTATAACTAGGTGATCTTTGAGGTTCCTTCCAACCCAAGCTGTTCTATAATTCTATGATTCTATGGTATTTAGGTTTTATATATACATATATATATTTGCAAAGAGAAAAATTGCAATGAGAAACTGAGCTCCTGCAATCTGTTTCAAAGGAGGACTTTGATACTCAGGGCTGACACAAAGCAGTGTCAACCTCACAGAGGTGGGCCATGGGTATTTTCACCTCCTGCTCTGCTTGGTCCTAGGGCTGCCTGTCTCTCCAGGGAAGCACCATAAAGGAGGTAGCTGGAAACTCAGAGGAAGGAGGGAAATTTATCTTCGAAATCATCCCAGGTGAGGATGCTTCACTCTACTTTGTTGCCTGCTTTTGGGATGGACTGTTCACCCAAAATGACTTGGGAAAGTGATTTTGCCTGCCTTTTTACTCCAACTTTTTTTCAATGCTTCCCCAGCATTGCATATGAAAGCTGATGTTGTCCTTTCAAAATTCATGTGTCAGGATGTCCCATGCTGAGAAGCCTTCCCAGCCATAACATTAACCATTTTCTATTCCCTTCTTGCAAAGCTTCAGCGAGGGTGAAACATAAGAGCACTGCTTCCTTTCACAGCCAAACAGTTATTACTGGGGAAACTGGGAGCCAGAAACATTTAGCAAAGAAAACACTAAGTTGTATTTTTTCTGTCCAATCCTCACTATACATTGCCTATAAATGCTTTTTGCAGGGATCTCTGGAGATCTGACCCGGACAGGGCAGGACACCTGTGTGCTCATGGCCGCTTCGCAGTCCGAGATGGAGGAGTGGGTTAAATCCATCCGACGGGTGTTGGGCTCAGCATCAGGAGGTAAAGGGGAATGGGAACAGCTCTGTGAGGGATGTTTTCATAGTGTCTCATGCTCCATGTTGCTTCTGTGCAAAAATTTCAAAGCTGATCTCATAAATCCATGAAAATGGAAAGTGGAGCAGCAGCTGTAACTTGTAATGTCTTGGAGGCCTTCCTTGAGGCTGGACCTCACGATGTTGGGACTGCTGCAAACACAGGCAGAGTAAAGCAAATGGCAGTCAAGAGTGAATGAAGATTTCTGGTCTCCTTTCAACCTCTTTGGGGAAGTTCCTCATTGACCTACTGACTTCAATAGTTGTTTCTGAGGACAACTCCTATTCAATGTGTCAGGGAAAGGCACTGAAAAAAAATATCTCATCCTTCATTTTCCTTCTCTGCTTTTCCCCCAGCTTTTCTCATTCTTCTTAGCCCTCCTTCCCCCATTTTCTCTGCAAACTGCCTCAGACACGATTGCCCACTCCATGTGCAGGCAAGGCTTGTGCTGATGGGATCCTCACTTCCAAACCCTTGGACACTTGTTTGTGCCACTACTAAGTTGTGGTCACGGAGGGATAAAACATCAACCAATTGGAGAGAAGCACAGCTTCAATTTGCCACTGTGGGAGATCCCTGCAAAGGAAGCAGCTAAGTTTGCTCCAGCCACTTTTCCTATACAGATGAACTACCCCGACTTCCCATAAGGATGAATTATCCAGAATTTTCCTATGCATGATAAGAAACATCCACCAGTCAAAGCAGGGCTGAGAGCCCTATTAGCACTTTTGCAAAAAAGATGGTTGTCCTGAGCCTCTCCTCCTCCTCTCTGTGTTTCACCTTGACTTGATTTAGAATCGTAGAATTGCTTAAGTTGGGAGGGAACTCAAAGATCATTTAGTTCCAACACCCCTGCCATGGGCAGGGACACCACCCAATAGATCAGATGAGGCTCAGAACCTCATCTAACCTGGTCTCGAACACCTCCAGGGATGGGGCATCCACAGCTCCTCTGGGAAACCTGTTGCAGTGCCTCGCCACTGTTTGAGTGAAAAATTTCCTTCTAACCTCTAATTTAAATCTCCCCTCTTTTAGTTTAAATCCCTTCCCCTTTCTCCTATCATTATCTACCTGAGTAAAGAGTCTTCTCCATCTTTTTTGTAAGACCCTTTTAAATATTGAAAGGCTCTGATGAGTTCACCCCAGATTCTTCTCTTCCCCAGATTGAACAGCCCCAGCTCTCTCAGTCTTTCTTTGCAGGAGAGGTGCTCAAGCCCCTTGATCATCTTTGTAGCCTTCCTTCAGACCTGCTCTAACAGCTTCATATGCTTCTTGTGTTGGGGGCTCCAGACCTGGACACAATACTCTAAGTAGGGCCTCACAAGGGCAGAGCAGAGGGGGACAATCACCTCCTTTGACCTGCTGGCCATTCCTCTTTTAACACAGCCCAGGATATATTTGGCCTTCTGGGCACACACTGCCAACTCATGTCGAGCTTTTCATCCATCAGAACCCCCAAGTCTTTCTCTGCAGGGCTGGTTTCAATGAGTTCTTCTCCCAGTCTGTGCTCATGTCTGGGATTGCCCCCAACCCAGGTGCAGCACCCTGCATTTAGACTTGTTGAACCTCATTAGGTCCCTTTGGATAGCATCCCTTCCTTCTATAGTATCAACCACACTGCTCAGCTTAGTGTCATCTGCAAATTTGCTGAGGGTGCACTTGATCCCACTGCCTATGTCTTTGATAAAGAGATTAAACAGTACTGGTCTCAGGACAGACCTCTGAGGGACGCCACTTGTCACCAGCCTACACTTGGACATAGAACCATTGACCACCACTCTCTGGGTGTGACCTTCAAGCCAACTCCTTAATCACTGAATGGTCCACCTATTAAATCAATTTCTCTCCAGTTTGGAGACCAGGATGTCAAAGGCCTGTGTCAAAGGCCTTGCAGAAGTCCAGGTAGATGACATTGGTCGGTTTTCCTTTGTCAACTGATGCAGTCACTCCATCACAGAAAGCCACCAGATTGGTCAGGCATGATTTGCCCTTGGTGAAGCCATGCTGACTGTCTTGGATCACCTCTTTGTCTTGCATGTAGCTTGACGTTTCTTTCATGAAGATCTTTTCCATGATCTTGCCAGGCACAAAGGTGAGGCTCACTGGTCTGTAGTTCTTTGGGTCCTCTTTTCTACAATTTTTAAAAATGGGAGTGATGTTTCCCTTTTCCCAGTCACCAGGGACTTCACCTGACTGTCAGGACTTTTCAAATAAGATGGAGAGAGGCTTGGCAACTACATCAGGCAATTCCTTCAGGACCCTCGGATTTACATCATTTTGATAACGGTTGTGTCCTGTGCTGCAGCTGTATAAGATGAGCAACATGCAGCTCTGACCTCCTTTAGCTTCCACTTGAATAGAAATTTGGATGCTGTTTTCATTTGCAATCCAAATGTTTTCTGCCTCTAAACTGAAATGTGCTGTGCCCCAGGGGAGACAGCTTTACTCATCTGAAATTAGGATGGCCTGAGCCAGAAATGTTCAGGATGTTGACCCTCTGCCTTTAATTTTTCATACCAACTCCACATCTGATCCTTGCTTAAACTTCGGAGGCTGACACTTCTTCTAGCCAGATAAAGTGATCTTATGGAAAATGTGAATTTACAGTAGCACAGAGAGCACTGAGGATAGCATAGAAGTCAGGCTCTACAGAGCTGCACTTCATGTTGATATAGAGATGAACAGACACTGAAACTTCACGTTGTAGGTGTTTGGCTTCAATGCAAGCCAATACAATGTGTGCTTGTAAAACAACGCCCTGCACAGCAGAGGTTTTGGCAGGAGCTCACCTGGAAGCTGCCCTGCGTGAGCCAGCCATTTGTGAGCTTGCTGCACACCAACATGCCAAGCAGCTGCAAAGTGTGAAGCAACATCAAAAACAGCTCCAAAATCTTGGGTCCAGGAGCAGTTCTGCAGGGCTGGCCAGCACCCTGTAATGACAGCCACCTTCTGGATGGGCGTTGTGTTGGTACAGGGAGGTTTCCCGAAACCAGCAACTCTGCCAGCTTGCAGTTAAATGAGCAATTCAGAATCAACTACCACAGAGGGCAAAACAAACAAACAAACAAATTTAAAAAGTCATATGCTTTTATTGTACACAATTGACAAATTTATATACATTATTTAAAATCATAAGCAAGACTCATATAAATGAAAAACCCCCACTACTGGGCAGGTGCAGACAAGCTTTGTGGTTCCAGATGAAGGTGTTTACTTGAATTTTCCTGGTCTGGAAGATCCACTGGGATTATTTCAGCCTTCAGAGCATGAGGTGAACATACCACAGGCACTGCCATGGCAAAAACATGGTAGAGGACCGTAGGACCCTTTGCCATTACTCCAGAGCCAATTTGAGCTTGGATTCCTGTGCTGTTACCATGCCCCAGGCTCCGAGGAGGAAGAGCTGGGATGCAGGCTGCTGCCTTCCCACCTTTGAGCTCTTTTGCTGCGAGTTTGGGAGGAAAAAGCCCTTGCTCCGAAGAAAAGGTACCACCCGCTATAAAGCACTGCTTTTTTTTTTTTTTTTTTTTTTTTTTTTTTTTGTGCACAGGGGAATTATGAGAGGCTGAGGAGAGAGGGGAGGGGGAAGGAAAGCAGTAAAATCAGTAGGACTTCTAGCCCCGCATCTCTGCCAGACTCCTCTTCTTAATTCCTAGTGGTTTCCTGGGCTTTGTACATCCTTCACGTTTGCATGATGTGCTCACTTTCCCTCCATGCACCAGCCTTTTTGCTGTTCCTGCCTCTCTGTCAGCACCCTGCTTTGAGGAAGGCAAGTGGCATGGTGTAAAATAAGGAAAAAAAAAAAAAAAAAGGGCAAAAATAAAGCAATGGTCATGGTTTGCTTTTAATCATTTTGAGAATTTAATTATTTGGAGGAGGTTTCATTTTGCTATTATTTCTTTGGAAGAAATTCTGTTCCCTTCTGTCAGCTTGCACTACTTTTGCAGCTCCTCACCATTAGAAAGAAAAGCAGGTGCTGCTGTCACCTCTGCACCTGATGCATGGCAGTGGGTAACTCACCTTTAGCAAAGCTGTTGGGCTCCTTTAACTCCAGTGTCCTTTTCCTAGCGGTATTTGGCCAACGCTTGGCGGAGACCATGGCCTATGAGCAGAAATTTGGGCAGCACCAGGTGCCCATCCTGGTGGAGAAGTGTGCTGAGTTTATCCGGGAGCACGGCGTGAGTGAGGAGGGCATCTTCCGCCTCCCTGGCCAGGACAACCTCGTGAAACAGCTCAGGGATGCCTTTGATGCCGGGGAAAGGCCATCATTTGACCGGTAATGCTGGATTCTTCCTCTCCTACTCAGCTAGGTCTAATGCACCCTAATAGCTGGGGAACAGCAGCCTAACCCCTTTGCAAGAGCCCAGCAATGCCCTGGTGGAAACTTGGACCCTCCAGAGGGGCTCAGCACAGCCAGAGGGTTCAGCAGACCCCTCAAAAAGCAGTATTGTGATAAGAGATTTATGGAAATCTTTGAGGAGGAGTTTAGGGACACTCAGTCCCCCCGCAGTAGCATTCCCAGGACCAGCCAGGAAAGGAGACAAATGGAAGAGCCTACGTAGACCAGCACAGAGGTTTGAAAGGAGAGCAAGTAAACAGTTGTTCAGGGAAGACCCTATAGCTCACAGGAGAAGTCACTTCTTTCTCTGCCAACCCACTGGCACATTTTTCTCCTGTTGCTTTTCCCTGTGACACCATGCAGAGGTGAGAGAGAGATTTTAGCTGTTGTGAAGGCTGATCCCTCCTGACTCCCTCTACATGGCTAAGAAGAAAGAGCAAACCCCCTAAAGCCAAGAGAGCTGCCTGTTGCTGCCTGTAGGTCTCAGGGAGACTCTGAGGAGAGGTGTTTGTTGCTGCTATCCCTATCATACCCTATGCAAAGAAGAAGGGGAAAAAAAAAGAAAAAAACCCACCCATAAACAGCCAGCCCTGGTGCATCTCTTCATAAAGCTGTCCCTTGATTGCTCCCAGACCTGCTGCCCCTGCACTGCCTCATTGTCTCTAAGAAGGTTTCCCTCCTCCAAGCCAGACCCTACCATATGCTTTTGTCCATGGTTGTAGGACGTATTGCCCTGTGTTCCCCACTCACCCGTGTGGTTGCTGCAGGGCTTCTATCCCCACCTTATGCTGGTGACAGCAGGGAGCACATCTCTGGGTCAGCTGGCAAAGACCAGGGAACCCAACGACAGGCACCCCCCTCCTTTTCTGTGAGGAGTTTGCCTAAGCAGAGGACAGGGGCCCTATCTCTGTGCACCTGTCCCTAGTCACAAAACTTTTCTGTTTTTACCCTGGTTTATGCAGCTCTGTTAGGAAAAAAACGTAGCACTTTTACCCATATAATCCGTGTGCTGTGCAAGGCAGAGCCATGTCTGCTTTGTAAGTGTAACCAACCCAGTCCTTGTTTTTGCAGCTGAATATTTCTTGTTTTCTGTGTGCCTGAGTCCTGTTGCAACCTGTAAGGGGGTCATAGGAAGGTGAAGCTTTTATTTTTATTTTTTTTGCAGAACCGTGTTTTGCAGCAGGGCATGGCAAGGAAGGTTGGCACTTCTCCCAGCACCCTGCCATGTTAACCCTGTGCTGCAGGGCTTGGGATGAACATCACTTTGGTATGACAGGGTGATCACAACCCCTGTGCAATTCAAAAAAAATGTTTATGTAGTAGTGAGGTGGGAGTTAGGAAGGCCAACACAGGGGTTTCCACCAATGTGAATGCTGCAAGATGCTGGCTTTGCAGCCAGTTTGGGTTTGCACAGGCACATTTGCATGCACAATCATGGCAAAACTGGGTGGGGAGAGCTAGAAAACTCCTGGTGCAGCCCAGTTATCAAGGATGCCTAATGGTATATATTGGTAGGCCCTACAAAAATACAGCTCTGAAAAAATTATGCCATGATTAAGTGGGTTTGTTAAAAAATCACAGGATTTTAAAAACCCCAAACAATCCTAAAAATAAATGACCTGGGGGATTTTTGCTAGAAGTTTATAACAGTTTAGCAACTTCAAGGTAGGTCAAATTAGAGACTTACGATCTTGACAGTGTCCTTTTGACATAATGTAAACTACATGGTATGCAAAGCTGCAAACATCTGGCCCAGCAGAACATCTTCAGTAATTGCTGTCAATCTTACAAACCCCAGGCAAGCTTCGCCAGCTCCGTGCAGAGCGGGAAGTGCCTGCCAAGCATGTGAACACCAGACGGTGTTTGCAAGCAAACCCTCGTGAGTCAAACGCAGGCTGGGAAGCTCAGCCTGGGTATGAACACTGGGGACCTGCACTGGAGAAAATCTCCACCAAGCATTTATTTTCTTGCCAGCTCGAGCCATTCCCCAGCTTGAGGTGCCCTGTGAGTCTCCCCCAGCTTGCTTTGGCTTCTGTATTTATAGTTCTCCACCTCCTGCATCTATACACAGAGCTGAAAGGCAGTCCCCTGCTCCTGGGGCAGGGTAGGGTTTTTTTCACTGTCTTGGTCTGAATTTGATGTGTGTGGCTCTCACAGGGACACAGATGTGCACACCGTGGCCTCCCTGCTCAAGCTCTACCTGCGGGAGCTCCCCGAGCCGGTTGTGCCCTGGATACAGTATGAGGATTTCCTGCTATGTGGCCAGGCGCTGGACGTGGATGAGAGAAAGGTACAGAGCTGCATTTGTTTCTCTCCTTCTGGCCTTAAAATGAGCTGCACTTGTGAGCTGGAGTTGCAGAGTGCATATTTAGCTGTGCATTATTAGCTGTGTAATTACCAAGCTTGGAAACCTGAAAAAAAAAAAAAAAAAAAATGAAAAAGAGAAAATCTCCCCAAACCAGTGGAATTTCCCAACTTGGGAACATGGGCTCATCAATTTTAAATCTTAAATTTAAAAAGCAGATCTAAGAGCTACTCCACAGCACTTTTTATTTGGCCCTTGCAGCAAACAGCAAGTGTGAAAACCAACAGAGAAAGGAAATAGTACCTCCTGCAGCTGCCATTGGCCTGAGCTGAGACTGGAGCTGGCAGAGGGCTACAGGCGAGAGCAAGGACAGAAGTGGGGGTCTGGGAGAGGACTGCAGGGGTGAGAAGCAGATGGGAACTGTCTCTTCCTAACATTGTGTTTGGGTGGAAAAGATGCCACCCCTGCTGCGAGAAGATGCTCAGGAATCCTGTTCACAGGAAAATATGATGGGTACTATCCCTAGTCAATTGAGGTCTGTGAACTGCCGTGTTCAGCCCTAGGGTAAATGTTTCTTGTAGCTTGTTTCAATTCAGGATATTTGTGGTTAAACATATCCTAAATGTTCCTATACAAGAAATGGGAGGCCATTAGGCATTTTCCCAGGTGCTCAGCACTCAATACTGCGCTGAAAGGGACCTGTGCCTTCCTTCGCTGCAAGGCAGCAGTGGTGCAGGGCAGTGGGCTGCCTCTTCCTGCTAAGCAGTGTACAAATGCATCACCGTGTCTGTTCTGGGTCACCCAAAGAAATGTCTTTGCCACAATTTCAATTCCAAAGCAAGCAAATGCCAGGTGAGATCATACAGTGATGGCTGGAGCAACAAAGAGCCTCTCTTAAATCCTTGTACACCCACATGTTTACAGAGCTATTCCTTAACTTGCATTTAGGGTCATCAGGAACTTCTGGAGCAACTGTCCCTCCTTCCCAGAGACAACTACAATCTCCTCAGCTATATCTGCAGGTCAGTCCTTTGCATAAGGTATAAAGAGCTCAGATTTGGTGTTGGTGAGGAGAAATATCATCCCAAACTGAGGCAGATTCCTGAAGTGAGACATCTCTCTTCCAAACTGAGCTTTGGTTCCCCTCCTGACTTTTGTTAAGGGAGAGTTTCAGCCATGGGGATAAACACCTCAATGATGTCTGAGCAAAAATGCATAGCCTGTAAACCTCAAACTTACTTATGAACCCCTGAGAATAAAAATCAGGTGTAGTTGTTTTTAGACAAAGCCTTGTACAATGAAATAGTCAGGTTTCACCCAGCCTGGCCTTAGGTGAGGTGTGATTTCTCTCTTGTTATTAAATATTGATTTTTTTCCCCCTCTACTGGTTGCATTTTTTTTGGGGTGTGCATATCATCACATGGTGGTTTTCCTACTGGAACCAATTAGACCCAGCTTCAGCATGGAGCTATAAATCACCTGTATGTTTCTGTCCTGTCACAGAATCACAGAATCATCTAGGTTGGAAGAGACCTCCAAGATCACTGAGTCCAACCTCTGACCTAACACTAACAGGTCCTCCACTAAACTATATCCCTGAACTCTACACCTAAACGTCTTTTAAAGACCTTCAGGGATGGTGACTCATCCACTTCCCTGGGCAGCCTATTCCAGTGCCTAACAACCCTTTCTGTAAAGAAGTTTTTCCTAATATCCAACCTAAACCTCCCCTGGTGCAACTTTAGCCCATTCCCCCTCGTCCTGTCACCAGGCATGTGGGAGAACAGACCAACCGCCACCTCGCTACAGCCTCCTTTAAGGCACCTGTAGAGTGTGATAAGGTCGCCCCTGAGCCTCCTCTTCTCCAGACTGAGCAATCCCAGCTCCTTCAGCTGCTCCTCATAAGACTTGTTCTCCAGACTTTGTTGCCCTTCTCTGGACTTGCTCGAGTACCTCCATGTCCTTCTTGCAGTGAGGGGCCCAAAACTGAACACAGTACTCGAGGTGCGGCCTCACCAGAGCTGAGTACAGGGGGACAATCACTTCCCCAGCCCTGCTGGCCACGCTGTTTCTGATACAAGCCAGGATGCTGTTGGCCTTCTTGGCCATCTGAGCACACTGCTGGCTCATATTCATTTCCTCGGGATTTAGAGGAAGAGGACAGATTAATTCAGGATTTTATCCCAGTGGATGTCTAAGGCTTTTTTTGCAGAGTCTTTCTTTTCTGACTGGAAATGTTTGCCTTTGGATTCTGGCAGGTTTCTACATGAAATACAGCTGAACTCTAGTGTCAACAAGATGAGTGTGGATAACCTGGCAACAGTAATTGGAGTGAACCTCATCAGACCTAAGATAGAGGATCCTGCAACTATTATGAGAGGTAACAGGGACTCCTGGAATAATTGGCATAGGAGCACCTAATATGTTGATGCACTCAGTTGCATCCACAGACTTAAAATTAAAAAAATTTCTAAGGTAGACCCCTGGTTATAAGCCAGACATGTGCCTGGGTACAGTAAGGTAAGTACTACAAGGTAAAGCTAAGGACTAATTAGGCTATAAATGTGCTTGTGTTGTCAAAAACCCTTTTGCACTATTAGTTGCGCTGTTTTCCCCATAGATTTCAAACAATTCAGGAATCTGCTGAAGTCACCTTTCTTTCGCTTAGAGCAGGGAGGTGTGAAATTCTTCTTAGAGAAACAAAGGAAGCTCAAAGAAATTACTGCTTAGTTTAGCCAAACTCTCATCCTGTGGGCATGGACTGATGTAGCCAAACTAAGAGAAGTATTTTGAGGCCAAAGACTGCTCTGATTTACAGGCAGGATGGTAATGATACTGGACATCACATGCAAATTTTCCAGACACTCATATACCTGTTGGTATAACTGTTGCTCTTAGTTTGCTTCTTGAGCCAAAGCAGCACAATTTGTGTTTTGGTGCAGCTGAGCAGACTCTCAACTGTTTTGGTGTGACATAAAATTCCCTCCCTTTATTTGGTTTTATGATCATGCTCCTTGTGTTCACCTGCATTTTTAATCATGCTCCTTGTGTTCACCTGCATTTGTATGTGCATATCCATTCTGGACACAAGGAAGACCAACCAGGAAACACAACTGTGGGTGGAAAAAAGCCTGTAACACTGGGTTTGCCGCTAATGTGTCCCTGACTTCTTCCAGGCACACTGCAGATCCAGAAAGTGATGACTGTGATGATCAGTGACCATGCAGACCTCTTTCCCCCATCCAAGGATGTGCTGCCCTCCCCACCGACCCAACAAAATGACAAGAAAGCTCCTATCCCACGCAGCTCTGTGGGCTGGGATGCTGCAGAGGACACCGCGGTGCCCAGGGCAGACAGCTTGATCCAAAGGCAAACGGTAAGGGCAGAATTTTGGAGAATAAAACATGAATGCAATAAATAGCTGACTAATGATTATGGGATCTAATGGGTCAGCAACCCACTAGGAGTGCTTGCTATTAATAGGGTAAAGAACTGTAACAGTCATCCCTTGGTAATGCAAGTTCTTTCCTGGAAAACAAGTTCATTCCTGTGGAAAACTTACTGTTCTGGAAAGAATGATTTTTTTAGCTAACACATTTCAGGCAAAGGGAAGAATAGATGAAGCCTTTTATGTTCATTCTGGTAAAGTGAAAGCATTGATGGTTAAAGGCTTTTCTCAGAAAGAAATAATTTCTGCAGAAAGCTCTTCATAATGGAAAACACGGTGCAACTTAGAATAATAGTATCAATGAATCGTGGAATCACAGAATCACAGACCAGTTTGGATTGGAAGGTACCTTAAAGCTGATCTAGTTCCAAATCCCCTGCTATGGGCAGGGACACCTACCACTAGACCAGGTTGCCTGAAGCCCCATCCAGCCTGGCCTTGAGCACCTCCAGGGATGGGGCATCCACAGCTTCTCTGGGCAACCTGTTCCAGTGCCTCACTCCCCTCTGAGTGACAAATTTCTTCTTTATGTAATCTAAACCTATCCTCATTTTTAGTTTAAAGGCATTACCCCTTCTTCCATCACTACACTTCCTTGGCAAAGAGTTCTTCCCCAGCTTTCCTATAAGCCCCCTTTATGTACTGGAAGGCTGCTCTAAGGTCTCCCCAGAGCCTTCTCTTCTCCGGGATGAACAACCCCAAATCTCTCAGGCTCTCTTCACAGGAGAGGTGCTCCAGCCCTCTAATCATCCTTTTGGCCCTCCTCTGTACCCATTCCAACAGGTCCGTGTCTCTTTTGTACTGAATGAAATACAGGAGGAGAGCAGAGTAGAGTGGGAGAATCACTTCCCTCAACCTGCTGATAAAAGTAAATTTTTATGGAAAACTTGTGGCCATTCCTGTTGGCATGTTAAAACATCATCTGTGAATATTACAGTCTCAGCAGTCACTGCCCACAAAACAGGATGAGGCTGTCCTAATGCCACTGCTCTATTTTTCAGAGAGACAACCTGAATGCCAGCAGTGCTCCCAGACTGGCTGTCAGCTCAAGTGTACCCAGCGAAGATAATGGCATGCAACCCTCCAAAGATACACTGGGAATGTGGAAAGCACAATCAAGGAAAAGAACTCAAACTTTACCTAACAGGAAATCTTTCCTGACAGCTGCTTCTCCGGGGGAGAAAGGCAACAATGACAAAAATGACATATTTGCCAGTGACTTTTGGAAAGGCTCCCCAAGGAGCAGCATGCGCTCTGTAACCTCTGAAGGACATAAGAGAACATTATCCCATGATCTTTTCAAGCTGCTTGATCTTCACCGGGCTTCAACTTACGACAACGTGCCTACCTCACCAGCAGAAAGTGGAGAAGGCAGCAGCTCCAGCCCCATCCCTGCAAGCAGCAGCTCTGATAAGGAATTCCAACCCTGCCCTAGTCCCAGCCACCAGTCAAAGGAGCCGCCCAGTCCTGCCAGCAGCCCTGCTGAGGTCTCCCAGCTTGCTCCAGAAAGCAAGGAGTTTCTGCAAAACATGATCCTGAAGCTGGAAAAAGAAATGGAGGCACAGAAAAATGACTATGAGGAACAAATTAAAAGGTAATGTGCTGTAGTGTGCTGCCTTGGGGGGAGTATGAAGTCTTCAGCTGATATTACTACAGCAGCAGTGTTGCACAGGATTATTTACCCATACAGTAAATAATAGCAATGGCTAATGGTAAAATACAGTCTTACAGTATAGTATCTAAAATTCACTGCTCATGTGCTGTACTCTCATGACATAGTTGTTTAATGTTAGTAGGTTATTGCAATGCTGATACTCTATAGTTCTTTTTACACCACCGTATGTAATATTTCTGCAATATTTATGTCATCATAATTATTGTTATTAGTACAATATTGTACCATTTTACTATCCAGAATTAGTAACACTATTATTACAGCATCAGATGGTTGAAGCCATCATTGTTACTATAGCCTCACATATTGTTAGCATATTATTATATATCACATGTATTGATTTATTGCATTGTCTGATGTAGCCATTGGTGGTCTGCTGGTCAGATCACCTCTGTCTTGCTTTATTGCTTACTGGCATGGAGGTCAGACTCCCTGAGAGCCAAACAATGAATTCCCAGCACTCCTGATCCAATCCTTTCCCACTCTGTTTCTCTTTTCAGCCTTGAGAAGGAAAACTATGAAGTCTGGGCCAAAGTGGTGAGGCTGAACCAGGACATTGAGAGGGAGAAGAAGAAGTCTGAGGAACTGGAGCTGAAGCTGTTGAACATGGAGCATTCACGGGAGGACTTGGAGAAGAAAAACAAGATGCTTGAGGAGGAGATAAAAAACATTGCTAAAGCCAGGAGCAAAAATGATGCCAAAAACAACTAGGTGAAGATACTCAGCTGGGCACAAATATAAAATGCAGCTGCATGAATCCAAAGGAATTGTCAAGCAGGATCAGAGCCAGGGACTTGTATTGTCTGATGTCCTGCTACTGACCATGGGCTGGTGTAGAGGATGGAGCTCAGAAGTTAAAGCATAGTTTAGGCTCTGAAACAGGAAATTTCAAAGATACTGTTTAGCTTTTTTTGTGTGTTTTTTTTTTCAATTCTTCTTTTGGCTGCTCAAGTTACCTGCAGAACTGGCCAACTACTCTTGCTGCTCAATCAAAATATCTTGCATGCAGGAGTTCAGGTTAGAGATACATGATGGCTTTATAAAAAACACAAAAACAAACAAAAACTGTCAAGTATCCTTCTTGCCAGCCAGTTGGCTCTTTGTTGGAGACACCAACAGTGCTTCTGAGTGGAACAAAACATCCATAAATCCTGGATTTGGGCAGACGGAAAAACCTCAAGGTCTAGGGTGGCACAGCTTGTCTCACAGTGTCCCTGGATGCTGTGCTGCAAATGCTGTCAGCAAAGAAAATGAAATATTTGCATTAATATATGCACTCATTTATTGCTCTTATAGAGCAAGAGATGCCCAGATAGCCTATCGGGTCCACCGAGAAGTCTCATACTGCATCACTTGATGTGCTGTGCCATTAATATCAAGGCTCTGGGTGTAAAATCACAAAAATTGCAAAAACCTCATTAGTTAGATGGTTGTTCAGTTATTTTAAGTCACTGATCCTTATGGTCATTTGTATATAGATCCAGCACAGCTGATGTTGAGGCTTTGGTGAGCAGTTTCACGTATCTGTACACAGAGCACTTTGTGCAGTGGGAGTCCACCAGCAACTTTACCTGGTACAGAAAATGGATCTTCTGCCATTTCCCTGGCAGTTTTCACACAATAATATATCTGGGTTTATTTCCTGCCTCCGTTTTCATTTTTCATTATTTCATCATTGTTGAATAGAATTCCAATGGCCACCTCAGTGGAAACCTGGGTTTGCGGCACAGTGATGATACTGGATCTCTCTCCACCATTTGCTGCTGTCGGCATAAGAACTAACTGAACCCAAGGGTCTCATGGTGCAGGTTTGGCAAATTGTAAACCTGTTGCTTTGGCTGCTTGTTTTCCCACTCTCTGCAAGGACTACAATGCTGAAGCTTTGGTGTAGGAAAGAAAATAACAGGACTCTGAAACCTTTCACTTATTTATGTTCAGAAGGGTTACCCACAATACACAGCCTCAACCCAGCCATCATGGGAACAGAAAGGGGATCTGCAAGAGTTTTGAACCGAGACTTCTAGGACCAAATGCATGCTTCTGTGCCAAGCAGAGTGGGAGTAAATGCAACAACATTGGATTACTGTTACTGAGGACTTGACATGAAATTTCTGCTCAAGACAGGATGCAGACCTGTTTGGCAGAGCCTGCATGAGAAGAAAGGACTGGAGAGTGAAAGGGATGCAGGGGAAACTATGTGAAAAGAGGTAGATGGGAGTGGGAAAATGTTAATAGAGAATAAAAGTCAATATTGGGTATACTGCACTTGCTGCTGTCAGCCTTGCTGTGGGGAAGTTGTGTAGCCCTAAAATCGAGCCCAGCTCCTTAGGCTCAAGCTCAAGGTCAGCCAAGGTCATCTGCTCTTGCAATGATCAAATCCAATCAAAATGTTTCAAATCTGAGACTTGATAATTGGAGATCTCAGCAAGGATCACAGTAGCCCTTTGCATTGGTCAAGTGGGGCTGGTGCCCACAGCCTTATGGAGGGATAGGCATCATGAAGAAGACCCCAGGGAGGACAATGCAACCTCCACAAGGCTTAGTCACCTTTAAAGCTGAGCTATCCAAGCCTCACTATCATATTGCCCATTGCCTGCATGCCCTGCATGCTATGGCATCCCAAGTCAACACATTTCTTGCATCCCAAAGTCTCTTTCCGGCATCTCTACCACCACTGGCACTGCAAGTCACAGTCCCCCCCATGCACCTATAGGACCCATGTCTTCCCAACACTCAGATCAAGAGGCTTCCAAAATGCCCATGAGATAAATTTCACTTTCCTTCATGTCAGAGTAACTTGCTCCCATTCATGGTTGTTTTCTATGTGATTTCAGATGACCTTGAGAGTGCTGCTTCAGTGTTTAAATACTTTTTTTTTTTTTTTTTTTTTTTTTTGCCTTTATAGGGATCTTGTTAGTAATCTGGCCACAAGGCTCAGAAGCCATTTAGAGAGACACTTCTCTATCGGGTCTAGGAGACGCGTCAGGAGCATCTGGGCTGGAAATGCCATACGCTCCTTTCTGTGAAGATCAAAAGTGTGAAGAGGCAAATAATTTCTTCATGGCTCACAGTAGACCATAATGACGTGAAAAGGCTTGGCTGCGGCTCAGAAGTCTCTGCGATTAGGACAAGTGCACGTTAATTTAGTATAAACTGCACATTCCTCCTCTTCCGCTGCAGATAGGCAAAATAACCTCTATCAAACCACGTCTGTTTCTGAAGAGCAGAGTAACTTCTTTGAAGATATTCTGCCCATTAAAAATTGAAGTGTTTATAGTGGCCATATTTAAAAGATAGACTTTCCAATGAGGTCAGGTGGTCTGGAAATTCCCAAGTGCACAGGGGAAGCAAGCAGCTTCTGGGAAGCAACATGGGCATCTTATGAGCTGGTTATGTGAGATAAGGATTTATTTTTATTAAAATGAAAAAAGAAAAAAAAAGTAGGCTTTACCAGTAGAAAGAGATATGTATGTGGACAGACCTGTGGAAATTTTGCAGCCTCAAGGGCACATCCTCTCTGCTCAGCCACACAAAGCCCAGAGCTGCACCTGAACACTGACAATACCCAAATACTGCTCTGGATTTCCACTTCCAGAGCTTCTGTTGGGGACACCAGAACATGAGATCTCCAAAAACTGACTGATGCAAGGTTTAGATTTGCCTCCCGCTTTTCTTTTTGCAGGCTAGCCATGAAACCTTTTAGGGAAGGAGTAGTAGAGAATGGCTCTTCTGTTCCCATAGCAGGGGTTGCTGCTCCTCTGTGCTGCAAAGGACATTAAAACATTCACAGAGGGTTGCTTAGGGGCTGCTTTTCACCTCAGCAGGATTTAAGCATTGATTCTCGAAGTGTGAAACTGGTACTATCATGTAAAAATACAGACATATATATATATGTATATATATATATATATACTATAAAAGGATAAGGATAAAGAATAAGCCCAGTAGAAATATCTATTTCAGTCCTGTCCTGAGCATCATAGATTTGGAAAGTTGCTTCACCAAAAAGGCATTTTTTTTGCCCCCTTAGTCCTTGCATGGCATAGCCATAGGTCACAAGAACACCCCCTTCAAGGAGATGGGAGAGCATGAAGCATAACCACAAAACACCCATGGGGTTTTCCTTTCCCTTTACATATGAAAAGAATCTCCAGATTAAAGCAGATACCATGCATTATGGAGTGGAATCATGTCTTACAGGACATAATTTTAGTCCTGCTCTCATAGTCTAGCATTCTTTCCCTTAGAGCAAAAATCTATTTTGCCTTTCTTAGGTATTTATCATATGCATTTAGTAACTCACTTCATTGTATCCAGGCATTTGGTAGGCATGAGGCAAGAAAGTCAAATTATCCTTCCCACACTCTTTTCTTTGGATCCTGAGCCAGTCACACTTATGCTGACTTATCCCCTCATATTTTATCAAAATCACATTTTTGGCATGATAGTAACTTTCTTTTTTTAGCTTGGCTACTGCAGAAAATAGCAAGTTGCTGTGGGAGGCGAGGTGGACGTGTGGGAAAAGTGTCCAACCATTATTCAGGGTGTCTTACACAAACGGATGAAAAACAGCGAGAACATGTTGTTCTCCCCAGGAATGAGAGAGCAATGTACGTCCTTCCCATAAACGGGAATGATACCCCTAAAGCAGGCTGCGTTTAAGAATAAAAGACTGCCAAATTGAAACTTCTTATGTAAATAACTCTTCAGAAAGGTGGGGAGAATGAAAGTCCACAGGCCTTCAGCCAAGCCCTGGAAGTAGTCGCACCACCTTGCTTTCTCTGTGTTTTCCTGCCACCTTGCTGCAGCACAGGGGTGCTACGGAGCCAGACCATCCAACTGGCCCGGAGGAACAGCAGTCTCCAAAAGGCTTTCACAGAATCACAGAATGCCTAGGTTGGAAGAGACCTACAAGATCGCCGAGTCCAACCTCTGACCTAACACTAACAAATCATCCACTAAACCATATCCCTAAGCTCTACATCTAAACGTCTTTTAAAGACCTCCAGGGATGGTGACTCAACCACTTCCCTGGGCAGCCTGTTCCAGTGCCTAACAACCCTTTCAGTAAAGAAGTTTTTCCTAATATCCAACCTAAACCTCCCCTGGCGCAACTTTAGCCCATTCCCCCTCGTCCTGTCACCAAGCATGTGGGAGAACAGAGCAACCCCACCTCGCTACAGCCTCCTTTAAGGCACCTGTAGAGTGCAATAAGGTCACCCCTGAGCCTCCTCTTCTCCAGGCTAAACAGTCCCAGCTCCCTCAGCCGCTCCTCGTAAGACTTGTTCTCCAGACCCCTCACCAGCTTTGTAGCCCTTCTCTGGACTCGCTCAAGCACCTCCACGTCCTTCTTGTAGTGAGGGGCCCAAAACTGAACACAGTACTCGAGGTGCGGCCTCACCAGAGCCGAGTACAGGGGGACAATCACTTCCCTGGACCTGCTGGCCATGCTGTTTCTTATGCAAGCCAGGATGCTGTTAGCCTTCTTGGCCGCCTGAGCACACTGCTGGCTCATATTCAGCCGACTGTCAACCAAAACTCCCAGGTCCTTCTCTGACAGGCAGCTTTCCAACCACACATCTCCCAGCCTGTAGCTCTGCTTGGGGTTGTTGTGCCCCAGGTGCAGAACCCGACACTTGGCCTTGTTGAACTTCATACTGTTGGCCTCGGCCCATCGGTCCAGCCTGTCCAGATCATCTTGCAGAGCCTTCCTACCCTCGAGCAGGTCGACACACGCACCTAACTCGGTGTCATCTGCAAACTTACTGAGGGTGCACTCGATCCCCTCATCCAGATCATTGATGAAGATGTTAAAGAGGACTGGTCCCAGTACCGAGCCCTGGGGGACACCACTAGTGACTGGCCTCCAACTGGATTTGACTCCATTCACTAAGACTCTCTGGGCCCAGCCATCCAGCCAGCTCTTAACGCAACGAAGCGTGCGCCAGTCCAAGCCATGGGCAGCCAGTTTCCTGAGGAGAATGCTGTGGGGAACGGTGTCAAATGCCTTACTGAAGTCAAGGTAGACCACATCCACAGCCTTTCCCTCATCCACTAAACGCGTCACCTTGTCATAGAAGGAGATCAGGTTCATCAAGCAGGACCTACAAAGTGAAGGCCAAAATGGGGCAGAAGAAAGCTGCCAGGGAAGAGATGGAGCACTGCTTTGGAAAAGTCCTCATCTATTCTAGCATGAAAATCCTGCAAGGTTGGGTATTCCTACTTACACAAGCAGATAAATGCCCCAAGTGCTCTTGTGATGAATACTGCAGAGAGGCTTCAGCTGGGACAGCTTCTTCCTTGGGTAACTCTCATTGCCAACAAATCACTGTGTGCATGGTCTCCACATCCATTTACCATTCTGGTTGTTGTCCTATACAAGAATTTTCTCCATAGGTAATTTCCATGAACGGAAGTGCTTAACACTTGATTGGGAACTTGGTGTCTAAAGAAATATAGCTTATAATTTCAGCCAAATACACTGGCCAGGTAACAGCCTGAGTGATGTGGGTTTGGGTGTGATTTTCCCAACTGCTAGGCTCTGGAGCAGAGCAGAGAGCACTGCCACTTGCAAGGCACCGGGGTGTGTTCAACCTCAGGCACGCAGCCTACCAAGCAGAAAAACCCAACAAGCAGAGAGCTCAGCAAGAAAACATCCTGTTTACTCCTTGAACCCACTATGTATGGAGGATTCAAAAAAGCCATTTCTTATGCATGGCCCTGTCTGAAAGGTCCCGCTGTACCCCATGTGCAGCCAGCTCCGGTAAGCCCCATCAGCGGCCACTGGTGCAGCTTCTGAAAATTTGCTTTATCACGTGTAAAAACACAACGTGATATTTTGGCCTTCTTAACACAACACACTGATAACAGGAACTGGGAACAGGGGAACATTCCTTTAATCTCAGCTGGCTGAGATGCTGTTTGCCATGTCCAGGGAGCTATTTCCAAATGAGTATTTATAAACCAGCTAGTGAGGTGGGGGGCAGGTTTTGACCTCTTGTTAATGAAATAAAGATAAGCATCGGCTTGGCATTTGCTTTCTGACCATGTGAGAGGTTAATTTTTCCTTTCCACAGCAGTGTTGCCTTGTTTCATTCCTCACCTCCATGACAAGGGTGGGCACAGGCTGCCATCCAGCCTGAGGCTCCCCATGATCTCTACATGCTCTGGATGAGGACCGCACTTGATCCCAGGGGCCAGTGCAGGTTTTGAGACTGTTCCACGACACCTTTACCCTGCCTGTCCCTTCCCAGGACTCAGGGGATAGATTGTCTACCACTGCCAAGAGTTTCCTTTGCATGAGTCCACATAATTTAAGCTCCTAAAAATCTGCTGCTCGTTTTATGTGCTAAACTCTATGGAAATGTGAATCCAAAAGGAATGAGGAAATTAGCCAAGCACCCTAGGACAGTTGATCCCAAGAGGGATCAGGCCACACTGAGGAGGGAAAGTTCAAATGCCCAGTGGAAACTGTTGTATTTTCACACCCTCAGGAAGGTTTCCATAGGGTGCGTGGGAGCATCCTGATCCCTTGCTACCTTCCTCCTATCCGATGTAAAGACAGCTGCATGAACAAGTCTGAAATGGGGTTAAATCACATCTAGAGATTGCAGAAGACCTGGAATACAGGTTTAGAGAAGCACGAGCACCATAGAACTGGATCTTTCCTCTAGCTGGCAGTGATAGATAATTGGATTATGGTCAAGGATAGCACAAGAATTTTGGAAAAGCACCAGGAGATTAAATTGCTGTCATCCACTCTGACCTGCTTCTATTTACTCAAATATAAAGCCTCACTAATAATGGCAAGCAGAATCATGGCAGACTCTTTCTTCCATTTTATTAGGCTGCTCAGAAACCACATGCAGGAACTCTGGCTGGGACAAAGATCCCTGGCATCTTATCACTACATGGGGCTATAACGTGGTGAGAATCTATACTGTCTTTATGGAAATCTGGTGTAGGGCTAAAATGATTAGATTGCTTTTTGCTTGACCTTCCATGTATCCTAACTCCACATCCCTTTAGCTTCAACATGGGCAAGCAAGGAGTCCATTGCCATGAAGGTGACAAGGCAAAGGAATTTGCAGCAGAGTGCCCATTTGAGCCAAAATAATTAGGTCTTCTGCCTTGATGAAAGTAAAGCCATTGAGGCAACGGATTTTTTTTTTTTTTTCTCCAAAACTCAACACAAATGTCATTATTTGAAAGCTGAAAATGTTTGCAGAGCATATATGAAGCATACAAAGACTTGGGAATCTTGAATCCCAATCTATTCTATAAATATTTTGGTCAATAACTATACTGCTGATCTTGCCAGATAACCCTTCCTTCTATTAACTTTATACTAAAGGTTTCAGGCCAGAAGGGTTTACAGCATTGGTGTCTGTGGTGAAGGCACTGGTTTCTTCCCTGAGACTTAAATTATGCAAAAGTGGGATGTTTGCAAGCAGAAAATGGAAGTATAACTCAGATGTCCAGAGGTCTTGCTGCTTGCCAGTGGCTGCCCAGTCCCCCAGAGGCTGCTGCATTCCCACATGTGTGCCGACCACAGTGTGCAGCAGGGTCCGGCTTGGCTGACAACTCTTTCTTAAACATCATTCCTTCCTCATGCAGAAAGCACAGGGGTTAATGCACCTCCAGAGTGCTTACTGAGGCTCTCATCTAAATTGTTTTCCTGTCCTGGAACTCATTAGCATTGCATGCAGCACTCTGAGCCATGTCAGGACGGAACGTGTGGCAGTAGTCCCCATCAGGAAGGACACGTCCTACGAAGCATGGCCTGCTCCCTCTGCTGTTAGCTCGCTGCTCAGGGTGCGTTGCCTATCTCCATTGCACTAATTAGGGAGGACAGAGGAAGTGCAAGATGTGCAATCAATATTATTGGGCTAAATCTGCAGCTGGTGTAATTCATTGGTTGGTAGAGGAATGCAAAAATCAACAATATGAGCTAGAGAAATCCCAAGGGAGAAGGAATGCGTTCAGATAGGAAAGCAAAAGTGGTTAACTTTAATCACTGCTATCCCTGCAAGAATGACTTCAAAATTGGTGCAAAACTATAAGTGAAATTTTGGATAGCAGCTTAAATGAGAGTGATGTCATGCTATTTTGTGCCTACCCCATCAGCAAACAACTGATTTAAGCCAAAATCAAATCTGCTCAACAGCTGGGTCAGCCCATTAGTCTCCTAAATGTGTTTGTCTCAGTTTCCCACAGATTCCTACCCATGGGGGATTCAGATTGGAATTTCTTAGACAACAGTTATGCCAGCTACAAATAACTGTAGAAATGCTAGAAAGGACTAGCTTTTTTTTTTTTTTTTTTTTTTTTTTTTTTTTTTTTTTCCCTACAATAAGATACTTGCTCTGCTTACAGTTCAGGTGGCTTATGTTTCAGGCTATAGGGCTCTCTGTATCAGTATCTCAAGCTAGACTTCTAAAACCTGGCAATGGTAGAAATGAATGAAGTACATTCAGTATTATAGGATAATTGGTTTCGCTTTCACACTCTCCCAAATCTTTGTATTTCAGCTTTGCCTGATTAGCTAGTGGTGACAGCTCAGGAAATGGATTCCACCAAATCTCGCAACAACTGATCTAAAATGCTCTAATCTCTGGAAAGATAAGGAGTTGCTACAGCAAAGCCAACATAAACCTGAGAGCTATGGAAGGTTGGATTGTTGTTTAGCCTCTGTTGCTAGTTAGCTACTGTACTTGATTTCAAAGACCACCCTGTATTTAAACCTTCTCACTTAACTCAACACATATCTTTTCAACACCATCTGAGGCTCGGCATCCTGGATAGTATCAGCCACACAAAGCTGAAGGACATTGTTTGGGGAGCTCAGCACTGCAGTGAGCATTCCCTCATCCTAAAGTCGCTGCAGATACATCAGGCAGCAGCTCCTGTGAAATGTTGCTAATATCCAATATGTTGCTAATAACCAATTGCAATATTTGGATATTGCTAATTGCAATATTTGGATATTGCTAATATCCAATTAATAGTACTGTAGCTGCTCACTTAAAATAAAATAGTGTGTATTCTTTTCATTGGCCATATCTTGGGCCGTCATAGAAAATGTAATATTTGGAACTAGGGAAAAAAAACTCCCACTTCTTTTCAGGAAGCATTGCTCTATGTCACAGAAATCCATTCCTCTCGTATCATTTCCTTTATTGCAACCATGTTGATTACTTTTATCCCCCATATTTCCTTTGTTTACTTTAAAAAATGCAATCAAAGGTCCAGCTAACCCCTTGAAGTGCTGAGCAGGAGGTTGATCAATTTGCCTTGTAAACAAAATCACATTGGGCACATATCCAACAGCGTAAAACAAGCAAGCAAACTTCCTATTTCAAACGTAAGCTCATTTGGCGTGTGTTGTATGTGATTTATCACCCACTGGATAAATTACTGTGTATATGTTAGCAACTATCTTTTGTATTTTCTGGCATTGTTTGCTCCAAAAAGGAGTTCAGTTTGATGGAGTAATGCAACTGTATCCTAAGGAACTTTGTCCACAATGCTGTGTGGTGAGATAGGGTTGGATGAAAATTTCACTGCTAATAGCTTGCAGAAATTCTGCTTTTATTGGTGTGAAGTGATGCCTTGAGAAGCAGTAGAGTGAGTTGGCATTTACTAGCATGCATTTGAAAGCAAATGTGCTCAGCTGCTGCAGAAGATCTTAGAAGGACCTCAGCATGGAGAGCTGAATTACCTTCCGCTATTCATCTTCTTGACAGGGATATCAAAAGTTGGACTTTATTCCTCCAGTTTATCTGGGAAAAGTACCAGTAACTCTAATGGCTGCTCCTGCTGTTTTTGATAGCCTTTGTATTTCCTCAGATTGCCTGCTCCTGTACACGAGCTGCAGATGCTGCATGCTGCAAGTCCTGGTCACCAGGGAACAGCTTGCGGAGATGCAGCCTGAGAAAATATCATTGAGTGAAAGTGGTTACAGAGTGATAGAGGGCCATGAGGAAGAGCAAGGCAGGGGAGAACGGTTGGAGGAGAGTGAGGCAAGAAGTCCAGCAGCCAGATTTTTGCCCCAAATGTGCCCAAGGTTCACAGGTCATTCAAATGTTCTACGATCATTTGAAAGCATGTCCCTGTATTGGGGTGTGTAAGTGAGATAATTCTGATAAACCTGCCTGCTCTTTGAAAATTTCTGGCTTTATTGTTCACGGAAATATATATATATATATTTCTCAGGTATGTTTCTATTTCAGTGGCCTTCTAGTGCAAAATTTATCTTTTTCTTCTTGTTGAGAAGATGTCTTTAAAGGGAGCTCATTTGCAGAGCAGCTAGTTTTAAAGTCTGTGTTCATTAGGGAATGTCTGGGGGTGTTAGTCCATAAGCTCAGGTTCTCTTTGGGTTAGGGCTCTGACCCAAAGTGACCATACATGGGTGCTTTGCACAGCTTCTAAATCAGTTTACTAACAGGTGGACACAAACCTGCCTCATTTTGGCTGAAGGAGGTTCAATGTGGATGCATTTGGGATGTCTTTCATCTGTCCTCATTTAGACTTCTGAACTCTAGAAATCAAAGCATGTGCGTGTGGCCCCTTGCAGGTAAGAGAAAGGGGTTTCACCCAGTGCTGCCTCTCCTCATCCAGTATTGTTGCCTGAGAGGGCTCACGTGGTTTCTGTGTCATGACAAGTCTTAGCCTCAAATGCTCCCCTTCTCACACCCAGGTAAATCACACCTTGTTACCCTGTTTGGGTCAATACAAGAGAAAAGAAACACATTTCTACCTTCGACTTAGAAGAAAGAATTGAGGGTAAGGCATGGGTCATGACTTGTGGCTGGTTTCTGCTTTCTGCAACAATGGCACCTCCCTAACAGCTCTTCACTCCTAACATTGCCTGTGCTAGAAATACACAGCTCTGGCCAAAATGCCTGGGCCAAGCACTAATATTCAACAATAATACGTTCCATATAATAAACTTCTTCTTCCAAGGGGTGTTGATAAGAATTTCCATTTTTAGTCGAGGGCAAACGAGCCATTCAGCCTTTATTGGTTGCTGTTGCAATTGAAGAAGGAGCAGAAGCTATTTTTTTTTTTTTTTTTTACTTTTCCTGTAAATAGTGCATTAATGAAGACAGATGGGTCAGCAGTATAAACAAAACCTCTATCTCAAGCTAGTTTTGTTCTGGCTTTGTTTCCTGGTATAGTAAGCAAACCACCACCACCCCGGTTCCCATCCTATTAACAGTGTTTGCACTCCAAAAGTTGAACTGGGTTATAAGGAAGTTTAAATTAACCCTGGGCTGTAGTTTTTCAAATGCATGAAGCAGATGTTCAAGTGCCAGGAAATCCTCCTTTCTGTCTCTTTTTAAAAACAAGTAATGGATTTTGCTGGGGTTTGGCTCAGTGTTTTGGATAGAAAATGAAAATACTTTGCTGAACCTCTTCCATTGTGCTGTAGGTAAGCCAGGCACAAAAGTGCCCATGGCTGTTAAAAGCTCCTTTATTTATTTATTTATTTATTTATTTATTTATTTATTTATTATTTCTAGGCTGCTGGAGCTTCTGGTTTGCCTTGGTCTCTGAGCAGTGTAAGAAGGGCAGTACAATATCTGGAGCTTGGGAGAAGAAGATGGACTTAGGTTTTGGCTGCAGTTTTGGATGATGGCTGCTTTGGGAGATGATTTTTCCTAAGTTACCTCATTTTTGAGAAGGCTGACCCTCATGTTTTTAGCTCCAAAGCTGCTTCTCACCTGTCAGGACCCACTCTCTTTTTTTTTTTTTTTTTTTTCCCACAGACACTTATGTTTTGGCACTTGCAAAAAATGGGAGCAGTAAAGATTTGAAGCTGTTTGAAAGCCTGCAGCTATAGAGGCCTTCTCTTCACAGAACAGAGTGTGTTAAGGTTTATTTGCAAACTTAATTTTGGAGTTTGGTACATCTGCTCTACATGGCCTAAAGGAGAAGGTAAGGTCCTTAGAAGCAGAAGAACACTCTCCTTGGAAGGGAGACAGGGCTGGTGTATGTGCCAGGGAAGGTGATGAACAGTGATGTGGTGGCCTGGGCCAGCATAAGCCACTGCCAGGCTGCTGCTTCTGCCATAGCAGTGGGGATATATGATGCCCTGCTTACCCGCCAGGACAGAACGGGGCTCTGCCCCTTCTGCTCAGGCTCTGCCAGCTGTCCCAAACAGCCCATCTATCCAAAGCAAGGGGTCTGGCAGGGCCAGGACAGAAATATCAGTGCTGAACTGCCAAACTTTAATGCTCAGAAAGCTGGGAATTGGTATCTTCCATCACCGAGGCAGGGCACAGCAGCCAGAGTTAGCCTGGGCTCCAGGAACTGTAGCCAAGGAAGTGATAATGCAAGAAAGCTTTGGGGAGAAATTTACTTGAGGAAGGTTTAGTTCATGTGCAGAGAGCTAAGACATATGGATATGGATAATTTAAGGGAACCTCAGACTTCCAAGCGCTTCTTGAAATCTGGCATTGGTGCTGCGTTTGCACAGGAGACACAGATGTCATGATTCCTCCAAAGGCCCAGAAATGAGTGACATGTCTTGAAGTTCGTGCTCTTCTGGAGGCATTATGTGTGTTGATTTAAGAGTAGCAATCCAAAACCAAAGCTCTAATCACAACTCCCTTGCTGATATGTTATCCAGGCTTTTCCTCTCTTGTTTATATTTATTTGTTTATTTTATTTTATTTTATTTTATTTTATTTTATTTTATTTTATTTTATTTTATTTTATTTTTTATTTTAATTTTTTTTCTGTTCCTTTCCCTTTGCCTGTCCTGTCTATTTTGTCAGTAAGCACTGCCTGGCATTTTATTCAACATTCACCACAAGGACTTCACATCTAGTTACATTGTCATACATACTCATTTAGAGACAGATGAAAGTGAAAATCAAATTGATATTGACTTTGATGAGAGAGGGTTGCTGCCTCCTTTGGTTGCATGTGATAATTCAGAGATGAATGTATAGAAAGATACTTCCATACAGAAGTCACATTTTCCCAAACCTTTCTAAAATTGCTTTTTGCTGTTAAGCTTTGTCAAACATCTGCTAGTATTAGATCAGAATGATCAGAAATGAAAGGAAAATCAATGCACATTATTATTTAATGTGAGAAATACATTCTTTTAGAAGCAGAAGAAGTCGCAGTACTAACGTAGATGGATGGAAAGAAGGAAAAAGGAAGAAGTGAAGAAACAAAGAAAAAGTAAACATGCACTGGGATATTCTTTCTGGGACTTCTCACTGACAGTGCCAGAACATACAGCTTGGTAGTTCTGTCTCTTGTCATGCATTCACCATATTATTTGTGTGCCATATCTATATGGACAGGTGTGTTAAAAGCTAAGAAATAAGAAGATTCTGACTTTGCAGAAACAACCTCAATTTGCTACTTAAGGAAAACTGTTTATAAAATAGCAGTCCCCAGTTTTATGTGTTATTCTTCCTGATCTCTTCTATCTTACTACTTGAACATCCAGCAAATGTCTTTGCCAAATTATTTTCAAAGGTATAGTAAAGGTAAGGTGAGGGTTTGCTAATAAAGCAGGCATACAATTTTAAGAGGTGCACATTAAAAAATTAAATACTATTCTCCATAGTTCTGAGATGATGAACAACATAGTTGCAGCTGAAGAATTAAAGAGATGCTCAGTTTTCTCCTGAAATAGCGCAATAGGATATTTTTGTTTTACTGCTCATGCTTTACTGCTTTTCTTCACAAAGTCTGGCTGAAATCCCCTTTGATCATTGTTTCATTATGAAGAAAAGTTACTAATACCAAAAAGCTGGCTGACACCTGATCCTAAATAGGTACATTAGGTATTTCTATGTTCATACATGTAGGTTTCCTTACTTATAAAACTACATGCCTACCCACATTTGCTCTGTACCATAATACTCTGCATCCTATCTACTCTGTTACAAAACATCTGTGACAATAAGAGAGTGTGAAAGCAGCCACTCTGATTTGCTGTGTGGTCACAGGGAAATTTATAGTGATTGTGGGTGATTAGAGTGGGTGACTTATTTTCAAGGCCTAGGTCGTCTTACATGCTTCTCAGAAACGTTAAAGGACAACAGTGCAAAAGCATGCTGGCCAGATCACTGCCACAGGAACAGTTGCAGAAAAGAGATGATAAAAGTAAATGTCGGATTATCTCCCTAATACTGGATTATCACTCCTAACAAGGCGAATGGTTTGTCTTGGCAAATGGCTTCATAGGAATTGTGGATAGTTTTGAAAGGTTCTGTGTGGTGACACTTCAGCCGTTGGCTGCAGCAGTTCACATCAGCAGAGCAAAATATCACACCTCTTACGAATTCTTTTAACATACCATTAACTACAGACTAAGATTGCAGGGTAGCTCAGGGGAAAGGTCTGTGAGCAGCGTCAGCTTGCAGGGTGAGATCCTGAGCAGGTGTAAAGTAACATAGCCCCGTGGCACAGCTCACTATCTGGAACCATGCAGCACAAGAGTGGAGTCTGCATAACTCTACAATAAACTACATAGCTGACCACTTAACGCAATGATACCACTGCAAGAGTTGCTATACACTGAACAACACCATACGTGCTCCAGAATGCTGTTTAAATTATTGCAGTGAACAGTTCTGTAAGTAAGGGAGATAACTGTGGTATAGAGTTTTTACAAATATCTAAGGCAGAAAAAAATCAGCAACTGCAATCGCTGTGCAGCACAACTCAATAAAGAGATTCCATGTTCAATAGTATCAGTACAACATTTTTATCCAAGTGGGATTACATACAAGCACAAAAATAAAACATTCTGTATTCTACATTATTTTACAAAGGCAGGCAGTCAATAAATAGGTCAATAAATTATGGGAAGCACAGAAGAGTATGTGTGAAGATAGGTATGTGTGAAAACCAGGAAACTGTTTTTAGTTGGTGCATGATAATGTCTTTTGTGTTCATTCCCATGAAGTGTTATAGTGATTCTTTCAAAGGCCTTTATCACCTCCAGTGAAGATAACTTTCCCTTAAAAGTGTAAAACAGATGCAGGGACAGTACAGTAGGCTCTGGTACAGGCTAAAAGAATCAGTGTCACTTACACTTTCCCAAGAATCTGACAAATTTGCAGCTTAGTATAAATAAAGTGACGGGTCTATTGTTTCTCAGCTCCAACACCTTCTTATCACCAGGATTTGTTGCAGAAGACTGGAGGAAACATGGCATGTGACTCCATCATATATAGTTTGGGGGCGGGGGGGGAGCAATACCTTTATGAATTGACAAATTCAGCACATACATAAAGGAAAGATCCTCTCTATCTAGCTGGTGCAAAGGGGTTTCCTTTTCTGTCTATCTCTATGCAGACTCAGTGCAATACTACTTGGCCATTTTAATTGTATTAAATAGATTTTTTGTATGTAGCTTACTGGACTGGGTGGGGGGACTAGTTTCATAACTGGTATAAACTGGTACAATTTCAAGGATTCAAGAGACATACTGCTCTTATTTCTGCCACCTAAAGCTCCGACCCTTGAGGGACAGCACATGGCTAAAGGAACAAAGCCAGTGCTGCTTTACACAGGGTGCTTTTGTAATAAACATGCACAGGGGGAATTTGCCATTGTGTGTCAGAGCACTGCAGACACCTGGCATTGCTCCTGGGCTTATTGCTTTAGTAAGAAAGATGGGAAAGGGAATGGTTCCCTTTTGCTCCAAATGCCAAATCATCCCTGCCATAATATCTTTTACTTTTAACTGAGACAGGGAAAGATTAAAGAAAGGATTAATAAAAAAAGAAAAAAGTCTAAAGTCTTGTTCCTTAGTGATTTAGAAGCCCTTGTTTTATCAGGTAAGATCTATAGAGATAAATTTTCAAAGAAAAATCTAATTATATAAAGATCCTTATAAAGATTTTACACACAAATTTTACACAAAAATTTAGGAGTGTATTGTCGATAATTTTAGCAGCTCTGGAAAACTCTATAGATGCCAATCAATATTTACAAAGTACAAAAATATGCCTTTATTTCTGTGAATTTGAATGTGTCCCTTCTGGTGTGAAGAGCCTACCCAAACAACCCAGTGATCTGCACTGTGCTCTGATATGAAGAGAGACTTGGCCATAATTTGGGCAGCAAGGAACAGCAAGAAGCAAGCAATGGAACAAAATATACATTCCCTACAGTCATATGACTTGCCAATTCCCCATGACAGGAAACATACAATTATCTGTACATGCCTCATTAAATAACCTTATTAAATAAGAAATCTGAAATGTACAAATTTACAGACTGAATCATTAAATACTTCCCCTGTGCACTTCCCTGTGCATGTGTTCCCTGCTACTATCTGCAGCCACACTCTGATACCACCATGCCTTCATATTTGAACTTGTATGTGACCACCCCTGCATCTAGGTAGAGAATAGAGATAGGATCAAGTTTGGTGGGCACACAGCAGGCCTTGGAGGCTTTCTGGGGATTCTTTAAGTGAACTAAAGTCTGGACAATTGCATGTTTTGTTGGTGTGACATGCTCTGTCAAGGGGTAGGCACATACTCCATGGCACTCATAAGCTTCGTATCCTGCTGGAGCGATGATCCAGGAATCCCAGCCAATCTCCTTGAAATCGATGTAGAGTGGAGTCTTTTTGCAGTAGTTGCCTTTTGCGTTCCTCCGAATTCGGGCAGTAGAGTCATATATGATGTTGGAACGCATCTGGAGCAGTGCCTCCTCACCAGGGTGGCCATGGAAATTACCAACCTCCAGGTTCTCCAAGTCCAGGAGCTGCTCATGGTCTATCATTTCGTTCAGCTCTTGCTTCTCCTCTTTTCTGTCATTGCTTTGGTCATCAGAGAACACAATCAACAGGGGCACATGCTTAGCCTCAGAGTTGATGTCGATATCGAGTTTCCCCTCTCCATTCTGCTCCTCCCCTTCCCTGCTCTCAATATGAACTTCCAGTCGATGCGTGGTCAGCCCTGCCCTTCGCCAGCGCCTGATGGCTTCGGTGACCTCAAAGCTCTCCCACTCACTGCTTGTGCCATAGATCTGTCTGGATGCCAGTGCCACTATCTTTCTTTCTTCTCCTACCCCCATATGGTCATTTTCCAGCACTTCAAAAATTGTGACTTTTCGGTCGAGCCCATCATAGAGCATTTGGTCCCGTTCTACCAATGTGTAGAGCCTCAGCTCTGCCATGGTGATTTCTTCATGGTGAGGGATGGACACATTGAATAGAAGAGGGTATTTCCGAACTCCTGTAATACCAATTGGGTGGGAAGCCAGATCTGGAAATGACAAAGATCATGCATTTTAGAAGGGTCAATACATCCAGTAACACATGCACTGAAGTTCATCTGACATGTTTTGCCTTCCTGGGTTTCAATTAAATAATTTCAGGTGAGTGTTTTTTCATCATTTCCCAAAACAGTACTTGGAAAAAAGGCCAACTTCATTCTAGATGTTTAAGGACATAGAGATTGCAGATATGATAAAGCCCATAAACCTGGATTTAAAGATTCTCTTTCTGCTCCCATGTCTTCCAGGGACTTCCTTGTCACCTGGAAGGATTTCATATTAAAAATGTGTTGCCTAATACTGAAATGATATAAATTCTAGGTTGCTCTGTGGTACTTGCTTAACAAAGGAGGAAAAACAGCCATTGTAGGAGAGGAAGGGAAGAAGGATATGGCACTGGGGTGCCATGAGTCAGATAAGCTGCATATGCAAGAACAGCAGGCTGTATCTTGGTCTGCTTAAAGTTTCCATGCTAGCAACTATTCCCTTCCACTGAAACATCCCCCACCAATGGACAGGGGCAATCACAAAGGGAGGACAAGTCTCTTGGGAAACTGTAAAGGCTCCTGGCTAGGAAGAACAGGCAGCAAACACCCAAAGTGAGCTGCCAATCAACAGAAATCCTGCTACAGACTCAATGGGTTTCAAGTGAGCAAAGTCAAACAGCTGTACACGGTCAGTCACTTTTGGCAGCTTTAGTTAATAACACATATAAGAAGAACATATCTGCTTGTCATTCAGACTGTCTGTCCTATCTGTGTTGTTTGTTTATACATAGGCAATATGCATTCTTCATGCAATGCCCGAATCTTAGCTAACGACTATGTATTTTTTGCTGAATTACTGTGCTGTCTACTTGTAACTCAGAGGACAGATTAGGACATAGACACTATGTGTAACATTTCTGCAGAGGCAAACTGCTTGTGATCTACTACTATCTTCATCTCTCACTTCTCCAGTTTTGATATGTTTGTAGAAAAGTGACACTGATAAAGCTGCAAGTATTGGCCATGCTCCATCAGTGCACTTAAGCAAGCAGTTAACTTAAGCACATGAGCTGTCCTACTGACATGAAGAAGGTTTTGAGAAGCACCTGCCTTTTTTTTTTTTTTTTTTTTTTTTTTTTGCACTTCCATCCATTCATTAAAAAAAAAAAATAAAAAATCTCTCTATCTATCTCTGCATCTCTCTATCTGTCTATTGGTAAGGTGGGAGCTGAATACATTCCACACTGCACCAGGGTAAGAACACACTACACAGGGTAGGAGAGCTAAGGGCAATGCTATTCAAGCACTGGGATGCTTAGCTTTTAACTCCATACTGGAAGTAATGGAGTAATTGTTGGGATTTCCTTGACCTTGGTATGCTAAAGCAAGTCTTCAGTCATTACAGATGACAACAGGGTGGAGAAATGCCACCTGACTATACGGAAAATGAGCACGAGCAAGTCACTAGGATGGAGGGCAAGGATACACCACCACATGTAAGAACATGTCTAAGTCAGGATGTGACTTTACTCTTTAGCTAGAAAGCCCATGGGATGAAATACCTTATTGTTACCAACAGTAGGGTCAGGAAGAGTGATCTGGAGTCCATAGGAAAAGAAACATTTCCCTTAAGACCCGTACTCAAGTTTTAAGGACAGATAGAATATTACAGCCCCATTTGCAATGGAGACATTATGCATGGGTTAAAACAACTACTTCCAGCCATGCAATATGTTATAACATCTTTATAACAATAACAAATTTAATATAGGAATTCATGAATAGTAATGAAAATACTGTTACTGCCAGTTTTCAGTAAGCGGTGAAGAAAAAATTCCATGGGATAATCCATTTCTTTTGTCTTGACCACTACAAGTAATTCATTTCTCTATCAAAAAAGTTATTTTGGCATGAAAGAATAGTTCCAAGTTTCACAGACTTTCAAGATAGAAAAAAAAAATTAATTAATTGCATCACTCCTTTAGTTCATGTGTTTATGCAGCTGTGTTAACATCAGTAGCCTCACTTTGCATCTTGCTGTTTTGGATCAGAAGAGGTGAGAGAAAAAATGAAATGACAGAGAGTTACGCTAAGTTCACCCTATCTGGTACAGAACTTCTGCAGCGATGAAAAAGACATTGAACATGATGCTTACAGAAAGGCACAGAACTGTGAACCACTACCTGTATTACCTGAGAAAAGGTCAGTCTGTAGAGTTTTCAATGCTGCACATCAGAAAGAATTTTGATCTTGCCACTGGAATAATTTCAGATTTACACCGCTAAACCACATTGTATTTTATTGATCAGCATAGTTTACTTGCCAAATTCTATCACATTAATTTCTTCTGAATAATGCAAAATGAGAAAAGAACAATAGGCATTCCAGCATATGTCTGCATTTATCCTGATGCACAGTGACAGGCACAGCTCTTGCAAGGAATAAATGTTCACCAGTGGGTGTAATTGGTGTGCCATTAATCCTTCAATGAATTCCTCCACACTGGAGAAAAGAATACGTAAAGAAGATTTAAACCACAATGCAGTGCCTCTACAAACCATAAACATGTTGCCAATAAGGAATGTCTGGGCCTGGCAGAACGATAAAGCAGAGCAGAACAGAGCTGATGGATTTTCTCCTCGCTTCTGTGTTGCCAAACTGAAATAACTTGTGCACTGTCTCACCTCATACTTCATTATTTTTAAATTTCAAATGTTAGAAAACAAAACAAAACAAAACAAAACAAAAAAACAAAACAAACAAAAAAAAACAAAACCAACCAACCAACCAACCAAACAAACAAACAAAAACAAAACACAATATTACCTGATATACTTCGTTAATTAGACTAGTGAAGTAGGAGAGAAATCCCATGGCAGTTTGAATAGCTGCATATATCTCTAAGTAGTTAAAAATAATTAAAGCACTTTTTTTTTCCAGGTGGAATAACTGGTGTTTGGAAATAGTTAGCTGAAAAACATTTTTACCTGTAAAACCTGTAATGTTGCAAATAGCTATTGACAAGTTATTGAATGTTAGCACTGAAATGTTATCTCGACCTTGCTGAACTGAGGGGAGATGCTGAAGCGGAAACTTTTATTTATTTATTTATTAATAGAAAATATCCTGTTCCCCTAAAGTAAAACCTAAGTGTTATCCAAAATTCTGCTTCACTTAATTCTATATGTTTTCTGAACTATGTTCAGATGTCAAAGGAAGAAATCATGGTGATTCCTGTGAAGATCAATAACGAGAAGATATTAACAGAAAGCCATATTTGGTTAAGCTCTCAATATGAAAATACTGCACATTCAAACAGTGTGTAAAACAATTTCTTGTCTTAACTTCAAGTATTAATGAAGGCATCCAGTTGAAAATCAGGCAGATAATTGCAAAAGATGGGTGTCATTCAAAGGATAATGAAAATGTACCCAAATTATGGTTAGCACCATAGAAACACTAAAGAAACATCTTCTTCCCTCAAAACCTTACAATCTCAAAAGCAAAGGACAAGGGATCTATCTTGCAGCAAGTAGTATCTGGCTTACATTGGTACATACAGTATTAGTTGTCTATTTCCGATGGTGGCCTCACTGAATGGCGACTTTCCCCCTTAGTGCTGTTCCTGCTCAATGCCTGGTAAATACATTTGTTGTTGATTACAAGGGTGCTTATTTCTCTTTGCTTCCTCTAGAGATGTACATATCTTACCTTCATTTTTGAAGCTCCTAATAATATTTGCGGATGGCATAGATGTCCTATCAGTGGCAAACTTGTTGTACAGCTCTAGCATGTACTCTGGTGGGTCCACCTTGGCCGTTTCATGCAGGGGAATATCAGAGAGGTTTAACGTCTTCAGGAACTCATTCTTCATATTCTGAAGCAGCGTGTTGAAATCAACACCATCCTGCTCGGAGAGGATCTCATCGAAAAGAGGCACGTCTTCTTCCAGGGAAGAGTGCTCCAAGCTCAGGATGGGACTGCAAGCAGCAAGGTGAACCAAGAGACAGAGGACAGCCCACAGCTGGAGGACTACAGCATCCATAGCTTCGGCTTTGCTCTAGCCTCTAGCCACACTCAACAAGCTCTAGCTCTCGTGTGGGCTAAGTGGCGGTTTTATCCCCTGGGTTATACGCCGCTTGTGTCACAGGGAGATGACAAGTTTGGAAGCTCTTGTCTTGAAACTTGTGATCTGTCCTCTCTCTCCCCCTTCCCCCTCCCCAAAACCAGGTCTCAGTAATTGGATATGGCTTGCTCTCTTCTATGGTCGCCTTGCCTCTCTTATCTCATGTAGTGTAAGCTGTTCACCAGATTTGTTGCTATCTTGCAATCCCCTTTCCCTTAATGAGCGTTTTGTAAACATTTGCGCTAGGACACTAGGAGATAGGACAAGTTTCTCCTCGGAGAGGAACTGCCCTTACTTTCTGCCTCCTGGTAGCTGACTTCCTTTGGCGTGCGTGAACAATTTCATCCACACAGATTTCAAGCTAACGTAAATTCTACAAAGCCTCTACTGAAACCTATGAATTTTGCACCAAGGGCAAAGAATAGCTCCTTTAAGGTAACAAATCTAGCTTTTAAAAAACTAATAAAAAAAAAAAAGTTTTAAAATTTCACTTCTAAAGGAATCTCTCTGGGAAAAGGTCCATTCTTTTGTGCATTTGCAGCACAGGAGGGGAGGTGCTGGTACTACAGCAACACTGGGGTCACAAGGCCCTGAATGCAGAGAAGCATGTGAGCTCAAGATATTTGGGTGAGGAGGGTTTCTCACATAGCAGCTATAAAGCTGTCCTTTGCAAGGGCTTCACTGGGAAAAGCACTTTGAAGACAGTGAATATGAGTCAGGGAAGATCATAGTACAGCCTGTAAAACTGAGCCCTTTTTTCTTTATGCGGACACCATATTGCATGCATAAGGCACTGTGTTATTTAGTGATAAAGAACTTTTATTTCATATCTTATTTATTTTATTTTATTTTATTTTATTTTATTTTATTTTATTTATTTTCAGTGCTTATTTTTGCTATGAAACACTCTTTCCTGATCTGAACATTAACACTGGTTGAATGCTAGTGCTCAGTGCCATGTGCCATATAAATGCTTAGAAACAGAGAAAGTAAAGAAAATCTTTTCTTCCTTTCACGTTTTACATATTTGACTTGGGAAGTTATAAGTAACAGTTACTTTTTATTTAGTCACTACACTGTTCAAAAACTATTGAAAATGTACAAAGGCCAACAGACTGCTGACTTCATTACTCACCTTTGCATGACTTCAAATAGCTTAGAGATACAATGTGGGGTATCTGGAAAAGTTTTTGCCAAAAAGGTGTGCTAAAGTTGTTTAGTGGCTAATGTGCAAATTTCAACAAAATGTCAGCATTGCACATGCAAAGAATGTGTGTATTTTCTTGAGCAAGTTGTTATATAACATTGACCACTTAAATCACTTCATTGTTCAGACTTTTTCAAAGTGGCCTTGTTTTGGTTACAGGGCCAGAGCTCAGCTCCTCTCTAGCAGACATCTTCAAGATGAAGAGCTATTTCTCCTCATTACCACTGCAAAGTTTTGCTGCCAATAAGAGCTTTACCAAAGAGTAAACCTAAACTTACTTGTTGATTTTTCTGGACTCTGCTTTTCCATTCTGGCTAAGCATGTCCAGTGATTTGCTACCCCATCTCTGCATCTTTCTTTCTTCTTCAATAGCCCAAATCTACCACTGGCAGAAATGGCCACAACTCCAGCTGACTTAATTGGAATGATACTCAAGCCATGCTTATTTAAAGTAATACTCTCTTTTTTTTTTTTTCTTTTTCATAAATATCAATATCTTTGTCAAAGTCATGTATGGTATTGATGTCAGGTACATCAGCTAGGCCTTTTAACCTCGCTTTATTCAACTTTTCTCCTTCTAGGCACGGGAAACTTGATAATAAAATCAAAACACATTATCAAGGTCCCTGTTACTTCTTAGCTGCTGGAAGTTGATATTTGAGCTTAGGAAGATTAATTTAGATCTCAGTGTGGATTTCATGGTTATCTGTACAACCTTATCTATAAATCCTCTTCAGTCTTATCAAAGACTTTCTCTGAATATTGTGGCTTTCCAGAGCTAAGCACAGAAAAACTTAGGGAAATTTTGGAGCTGAGTTGAGGTCAGTTATGTTAATTGACTTAAAAAGGAAAGCACAGCCTTCTTGCTTGTGATTCATCACCTGACTATGCTGAGCTAAGGTCCGTATGGCCGTAGGAACGGAGATTAACAATGAAAACTGTGAGAAAAGAGTCAGGGAACACAGCCCTAACTCTTTTCTTCAGTACAGTAACTGGCTACTGTAAAAGGAGATCTTTGAGATGGCTTGTCATAGGCAGGTGAACATTTGCTATGAAAGCAATAATACCTACAGAAGTGGTTTCAAAAGGTCCTTTTTATGCTTAAATATTAATTTCAGAATTGCACTGACTTCATATATATAAATGTATATGTTTTTCCATGAAGGGTGTAAGCATTTCGTAGGAGCTCCTGCTTGTTGGAAGGCAACAGGTGCTGAATCTTCTCAGCACTTCACAGCATACGGCCTTATCCTTAGTGCTTGCTCATATCTGGTTTTCCTTCTCAGACAAGCATGAATAACAGCTTAAATGCACTGGCAACAGCAAGCAGAGATATGCTTTTCAGAGCTTGTAGGCATTGGGATCTACAGCATTATAGGGCTCAATTCTGAGGGTTTTGAGTTTTCTGTGAGTTTTAGAGCTAAAGGTTTTAAATTTAAAAACATTTCTTGAGTATTTGTACAATTGAGATTTTTTGCTGAGTCTCTGCCCTTACTATGAACACTGGTGATTCTGAGGAGTGAGCCTTAAGCACACATTGAGTCAAAGTCTCATTTCTGTTATTCTGGTAATTGAAAATTCTACAGCCAGAAGAGTTTTTCCATGTTCACTTCACTTTCCTACAGTTTAAAACTTAGCCTGCTGTGCACCTTTGGTTTGCTGGGTGACAAAAGTGAACAACGTTACTGTAACTGCTCTGGCAGTGACATAAGCAGAGCTGACACTGCCGTGGAGCAAAGGCTGGGCTACTGACCTCTCTAAGCCTTACTAAGTCCAGATATTTTCTGTGAATCTTTAAGTTCATACCCTGGAGATATAAATATGTAAGTAAGATGTAGTGTGCACACAGTGATCTGGCATAAATTCTTTAACCCACAAATATGTCATCTTGATTCAGTGGCTCATGAGAAACACAATTACTGCTCAGACATTCCATCTGTCTTTTCAGTTCCACTCTTGTTTTGATAACTCCTTCAACAATAGCATACTGAAAGGCAATGCAGCCTGCTGTGTTATATACAAACCAGCTTTCACCGAGTTTCTTAGCTTATTCAATTTAGACCCTGTTGGGGATCTGCCAAATGAGGAGAACCCATAGAGTACATCTGATATAAAAGCAGCTTCCTGTTTCCCTAGGTTTTAGGCTGATTAATTTAACATGATCTTTTCTTCTTTTCTTTTCTTTTTTTCTTTTCTTTTCTTTTCTTTTCTTTTCTTTTCTTTTCTTTTCTTTTCTTTTCTTTTCTTTTCTTTTCTTTTCTTTTCTTTTCTTTTCTTTTC